>CAMTDV010000001.1:86606315-86959433 GCA_947069175.1 Scalesia atractyloides | reverse complement strand
ATTACCGTGAGAATGCAAGTCCCGGTTTTCCGGTAAGTTGCAGAAAATTTCCGGCGATCGAATTCAGAGGGTCTTACGGTTCCGAATCTTTACGAAAATGAAATTGAGTGTTGTTGTGATAGTTATGATTCGCGCAAATGATTAGGACTTGGATTAAATCAGAGTTTGGTACATTTTCGGTTACAAATACCGAAAGTGATGAAGTCTTTAAGTTCATTCAACTAGGACTCAATTAGAAACCGATATTCATCGGTTATAAGCTAGCCAAAAGAAGTCGAAAAGATTTAGCGCTCAGTTTGCCGGTTTCCGTTATTCAGATGGCACCAATGGTTAATTTGAGTTCGCGTATAAGATCCATTTAGCTGCCAATTGTTACAGAAAACACGTCGTGGCGGAGTGGTTTGGGAAGTGGATGTTAAGTTGTTGGAGGCAGTTGACCCGGGTTCGAGTCCGGTCAGCTACAAATGTTTTTATTTAATTCATTTTAACTTTTTATCAAACATAATTTTTATGGTTTAGTTTATTTATTAATTGTGTAATGTTTAAACCCGAAATAATCATAATTAATGAAATTTCATAACTTGGTACAAGATTACAAAACGGAGCGGGTTTTGGAGACCCGATTTATACAAATGTTACAGTTGTGCCTCACGATTGTCACCTCTATCCTCCAAACACTTCCTTTTGATTTCGTAAACCCTGTCAACTCAAACGGGCAATCTATTATCTTGCTACCTGTTTTCTTTACTATAGCTACACTCTTGTACTCCCCACCAAGACTGCATGGAAACCAAACTTTGAAATTACTTCCTCTTTTATTCGACCTTTTAATCACAATGACGCAACCATTGTCCTTTCCCGTCTTCTGTACCCAATCCACCAACTCATCACGTGACGAAAACGTAAGGTTTGTATTAAAAGAAAATATAATTGGGTAAGAGCCTTCCTCATCCTGCTCACCACCCTCTACCTGGTCAGGATAGTCTTGCTGTACATAGCTCTGCTCACCATCGTAACCGTGGTCGGGATAGTCTTGTTGTACATAGATCTATTCACCACCGTAACCATGGTCGGGATAGTTTGGCTGACCGTACAGATATTCAGCCTGGGGATATGATTCACCTCCATATCCGTAGTCCGAATAGCCGTGTTGTGTGTACGACTCTTCCACATGGATATTCAAGTCCAGCTGCACCGTATTGTCATGATAACGAATGCCAGATACAACCTCCTCCCTCGTGTTGGAAGGGATCGGTTTATCATACGAGGCAGAAATAGCGGTTCCCTCATAAGAATATAGAACAACAGACTCGTCAGAGTATTCACCGAAAAGGTAGTTGCTAAACCACGACATCGTATTTTGAAGAAACACTACTAAAACAACAAAACACCCGAAAGAATGAAACACGGTTCGTAATTTCGAATTTTGAATATCCTTTTGCAAGCATGGCCAGCCACTTAAAACCACCAGAATTTGGGGTCGAAGTGTCACACCCCAACCTATGGCGGAAACATCGGAGTGAGACGAAATAGATTGCTCATTGCTCACAACGCTAATCATGACAATATTTAATTAAAGCCGAATTTTATTTCAATAACGATTGTCAAGTACAACAATGAGGCAAATTACAAATAACATAATACAACAGAAATTGATACAACAAATTTAGCCTAAACGTCTACTTGTGTGTATCTAAGTCCTTGCTATTTGATTTCATAGCATCATCTTCATCAACCTGTAACATGTTTTAAAATACAATTCAATGCAAAAGCAAAGGCGAGTACACAAGTTTAAGCATAGTATACGTACACGATTAACGTTTAAACGAATCCTCATGGCAACTATGATTTTACGAGAGCATATACAAGGCATGCAATACTACTAGCCAAACCCTTAACGTAAACACGCTTTTTTAACATGGCCTCAAGTTTATGTGATGGAGGGGATGCATGACTTCCTATAGTGCTATACATGTTAAACGAAGGCTTAAAACAAGTTAATGACTAAAGTATCACATAAAGAATGTCCAAGATATAAGCATCAAGTAATCGTATCAAGTATCATGTGTATAGGATTGTTTGTGCATTTCATAAAGTTTAAGTGTTGTGGTTTTGGTATAAGTAAACATGTTACACCCAAAAGTGTTGTAAACGAAAAGTGGGTCAAGTGTACTCACGGTTTTGTGTAGTATACAAACTTGACGAGTTCGCGAAGTGGGTTGACAGGTGGGATGAGCGCCGAGTTATCCTACAAGAGGAGAACTTAGGTTGGTAAGTATTCGACCGATAACGGAGGATTTAGGAATTAAAAGCAATAAAGTAGTTTATGCGAGAAAGTAATCACTTAGACTTAATACTCGTTTTTGACACTATAAGACCCATTCGGGTTGATGTGTTTTCATGGGTTAGGATACCCATTAGAATCGTAACGAGAGATTAAGTACTTAGATGATGGAACCTAGTACCATGACGAATAATCATTTGATTACATCAAGAGTTCGGTTAGTATTCATATATATATATATATATATATATATATATATATATATATATATATATATATATACGTATATTATAGTATGACAATCGGTAATTCATAAACATCATGTAATTTCATAGAAGTCATGCATGGAGGTAGGAGGAGAACCTTCCTTTTAAACCTCTCGTATAGTATAACAATGCACAAGTCGTCACAAGGACGACAAGGATGGTCATGAGTACGTTTGAACATATTAGTAAAAGACAAAAAGTAAATGAAAACATCAAGTGAGGTGGTGGATTGAAGTTTAGGATCGCCAAGGCTTCCAAGTGATCACACTCTACCAACTCAAGTCTTGTTTCGAGAACAAGCTTGGAAGGATACAACACTTGTGGGTAAAACCTTAATAAAGCCAAAAGAAAGTCGTTACTCTTGGGACCTTATACATGGTGATGTTCCAAGCTAGTCTTCCATGGAAGACTTATGGAAACATTCCAAAGGTATTTCCAAGATGTAAGAAAAAGGAAAGATCAAAAGAGAGAGGTGAGTTAGAACTCACTTTTTAGGAGCTTTGATCTTTGAGAGAAGAAGAGAGCTCTTTAGATTTAGAGAAGAGAAAAGAAGATTTAGGTGTGAGTTGAAAGTGAAGGGCAGTGGGGTATTTATAGTTGAGGTTTGGGGGTTGAGTTAGGTGAGTATTAAATTCAAGAAACACAATCCAACAAACACACTTTTGCCCAATCCATGAGCTAGAAACAACTTTATCCTGATTATGCTATATTTAGTCCTTGAACTTAGTTTATCTTTCATTTCATGGTAAAACTTGATATTTTCGCATGTTTTCAAGTGTATAATGTATATGTAAGTATATTTTAGGTATCAAATATGAACGTATGAGTATTTGCACGTATAACAAGTATCGGTTTGTTTGTAAACACGTATTTAACAATTAAATGCATGTAAGGCAAGTATGTATCATGTATGAATTTTATTACGATAAAAGTCTTGGATTATAAGACTGGGAAATGAAATACGAATGCGATACGAATACAAGTTTCCATAAATAGAAATACGATTACACTTTCTAGTTAAGGAAAGTACGAAAAAACGAGGAGTACAGTCTCCTCTCCTTTAGGAAATTTCGTCCCGAAATTTATTCAAGAGGAAGACTTTGGAAAAGATGTCATTTTGGTGAAAATGTTTGGCCAAAATCAAGATTTGAAGTTTAAAGTTTTTGCGAAGTTCATGTATAAGTGTGTCAATATGTATCGAAATCTTGAAGGATAAAAATGGTAGGTTCGTGAAAGGAATTTGTTTGACTAAGGTGTTTTTGAGACACCAATCGTAAACGTGTATAAGGATAAGTAAAAACATGTATGTGTGTGTGTAAGCAAGTGAGTTTGACTGGGTCTGGACAACTCATTGGAAGAAATATTTTAAAAGAGTGCGACCTAAGAGGAAGGTTTTAGTATGACTATGGATGTATTTTAATTAAAATGAGCAGTCCGCAGGAAAGCTGTAAGAAAAGTTTTGTCAGTTCTGGGGCGTATTAGTAAAATCACTTGTCGTAGAAAAAAATTTATTGGAGAGAGCTAGGATGGTAAATATTTATGGTTTCTAAAAGGTTTTAGCGATAATAGACCGACTGGTTGAAGTTTGCACGTAGATAAGAGTGAAAGATAGTTTTAAAAGAAAAGGAACATTTTGACTAAATTGAGCCGGTGGAGACGTTTATAAAATGGATTGAACGTTTTAGGCTGATTTGCTATAAATAAAGTTTGGATGAAAGGTTAAGAGAAGAATTGGAAAAATCGTGGTGTGGTAGTGAATGATTCGGTAGGTGTATGCGAGGGGTAAAAATGGTATGAATATCAGATAAAATGCGACATGGAATGTTGAGAGATGCTAGTGATAGTTGTGGCGATTAAAGCTAACGATTTGAGAATGAAGCTTTGTTATGGGTAATCGAGTACTAATCATTTCGATGTGGGGTCACCAAAGTTCGTTATGAATGAAATATATATAACAAGGTCCGGGAAAACCGAATTTCTCATGGCACGTTTTACGAAAGTTTGGTAACATGGTAGGGACACTTATATATAGGAAGTATCAGCGGCGTATCCACCATGTTCACACCATGTTACGTTGTTTCGCTATTCGGTGTCATGTTACGTTCCGTGTTGCGATACACAGTAGAACCCACTATGATTTTCATGCGCCTACCAACATAATCCCGTGTGCACCCGCGATTATTTTGGTTTGTGCATGATCCGCATAGTTTGTACTAGTAGTGTACGGGTCAGGTTACATCTAGTAAGCAAAGGGTATGTAAGATAGTGTATAACAATTAAGTATGTAAGCATGGTTGTATGTATGTATGAGTGTGTCGAACGTAGGCGAAACCACTCGGGTTATGCCTACTTATAGATTTCAAGTATGGCTACCAAGTAGTGCAAATGTATAAATTTTGAGTATGATTGAAGACAAATACATATAATATTAGCATGTAGTATCGAGCATATAGTTGGCACAAAATGGGATTTAACGTATATAAGTTACCATGAAGTTGCGAGTGTGTAAAATAAGAAGTGTAATGGTGATATGCGTAATATTGTCATGTAATATTGATAATGTAAATAGAAACGTGTAAGGCGATATGCATGTGTATGGTTGCTTGAGTCAAAACATTGAGTTGGTTGAAATAAAATAAGTCGGGTTTGTCGGGAATGAAGGACCAAAATTGTGAATGTCGGGTGAATATTGAGAAAAGTATTAATTTTTGATGTAAAATGTGGTTTGTAAAAAGAAATGCTACTTTTGTTTTAAAATTTGTATTCGCATATGAAATTTTCTTGTCCATGTGTTTAGATTTAGATTTGCGTGTTTTAAAAAAGTTGAGAAATAGTGAACTTGCTTTATTTTATTTTATCTTATTGATGCAAGAAAAGTCGTGTTTTGAAAATTTTCATGTAAAACTTAAAATTTTGAAACGTATTTTAGCAAAGTACTTATACGTATGTGACAGAAAGTTTTCGTTGGTTTCTTGTTGGAAATAAAATGTCTTTAGAATGGTAGTATAAAGTGAGTGTGTTTTAGACGAGTTGTGAAAATCGAGGGCAAGAGGTTTGTTTGACCGACTAAGTTGATGGGTAGCATTTCATAAAGTTTTTGAAAAATTGTGAAAGAAACGTTTAAAGTGTCATTAGGGGTTTCATGTATGTAATTTACGTAAATATGTTGTAGGGTGAGAAATCGTTTGGATAAAATAGTAAGGTTCAAGGTTTATGCATAAATGAGAAAAATCGAAACAATGATAAAAGGTTTAGGTATAAGTTTTGATATAGTGATTGTTATGAAAATAGTCGAGTTGGAGTTGGAGTTGGACTTCGACTCCAACTTGAGTTTTACGAAAAAAGACATCTAGGTGATCGACAATAAAAATCACGTTTGAGCATGTAAGTATTGTATAACATGTATGAGTTCACATAGGTGACATAAGCATAACAAGTATTCAATAGTATAAACACGTATGATTGCATAAGGAGTATGAATTTAGTTGGTTTGCGAGAATTATTATTGTTTTTTATTGCGAAAGATGTGCGAATTGTGCATCGGGTTCGAAATGAACGAGGTAATAACTACTAAAGTTAGAAAACGACCTTAAACTCACAAAAATAAATCTAAAAATCCTACTAAAATTGTTAATAAAATCCACTTATTTACCGAACCATTTCGTTATTATTTTAGGTTAGTTATTCCTCGTCGATCAAATCTCCAAACTCGTGCGCATTCAACATCACAAACGAACGCACCCAACGTGAGTGAATCTCTACCAATTCCCCGTTTTAATCACATTTTGGGGTGTATCATGTGTCGCTTATTATTTATTACATTTAAACACTTGTGCATCCATCATATCCATGATCAAATGTGTATCCAATATGTATCAATTGTTTGTATGTTTAATGTTTAGATTAAATTTATCATTTTCAGTACATACATCATCATAGGCTCGTCTGTTCCCCATTACCTATGAGCGGAACTGTTCCCCATTACCTATGAGCGGAACGTGGCGTTGCCAACATACGATCGGCTCCGTTGATTGAGCCTTGATCTCACATACATCATCATAGGCTCGTCCGTTCCCCATTACCTATGAGCGGAACGTGACGTTGCCAACATATACATTATCATTCATGTCATATACTCATGCAAGGTGGTTTGTTATTGTTTGATTTTATACGTTTCATCACATATGATTATTGCACAATTTTTCCATATTAAATACAATAAGAAATCAATATCAAATGTTTTTAACAAGGTTCACTCGCCAACTTTTGTTGACCCAAAATCCCCCATTTTTACACATGATACAGGTGATCCAGTTGCAGCAAGAAACATATAGGACGGCCTAGAAGAATAAATCAGATTAGGCTTTGGATTGTTTACTTAGTTACTTTTTCCTTGTAATTGTATGAACTTGTTTGGAATATTGAAGTTGTAATTTGAATTTAATAAATATGAAACATTTTAGTAAACATCATGAGCTTTGGTGATAACCCAATTATGCCCCGACTCTTATTCCGCTGCGGGTCGGGGTGTGACAAATTGGTATCAGAGCCATGACTATAGGGATATATGATAGGATATTAGACCCTTAGAGCCTATACTATAGTTGATTAAAAAAAATTTTAAATTGTTTATGTGTTACATGCAAAATTCATGATGTTTATATGTTTTGTGTTTATTGTTACATTCAATGTTATGCAAGCATGTTCATAAGTACATATTATTATACAATGCTTATCATGAATCATATCCTCATAACATACCATATCCATGAGAGCACACACCTCACAATTCCTATGATTTTTGCAACAATTTTTATATTTTCAAATCACATCAAAGTGAGTTCTCATGACGGGCATGTAGTAACTGGAAGGGTACGAGTACCGGTAGTCGGAACGTCCTGTCTAGGCTTGGCATTCGTATAAATCCAAAATAAAGGACCAGTTTGCCTACCTGGGGACTAACGATGAGAGTACGAAGGACCTATTAGGCCAAAGCATGCTATGCCAAACGTCGTGTGAGCTAACCCCACTTTGAGTTGTCATTGTGTCTATACCTGGACACCCTCCTGCCATACATCTTGCAAACATATTTCATGGTTTTCATTCGGGTGATGCGAGTGTTAAACCGCCAACACCAATGTGAATCCTACTAAGCCAATAGTCGTGGGGGCCCACATGACTACACAGGCGATGGTATGGGGGACATTGGAGGCCCAAACATGAGCAAACCCAAGACATCCTATGGATGTAGTTGCATTATTGATGATTATGTTATTTTATTTCTTTTAACGGCACATGACACCTAAAAACTCCTTAAACTCACAATCTTCATATGTATGTTCCTGTAGATGTTGGCTAGGCAGCTACGTGGAGGAAGAAAGTCAGGAAGGTCAAACGAACGCTTGGCCACCCAAATTGCAAAACAAATGGCCGCGGTGCTTCCTGACATCGTAATTCAAGTCCAGCAAGCTCTCACTGCAAATCCCATTAACCCTCCTAATCAAGAAAACCAGAACGTCGACAACCCTCCCTCCAAGAAGTGCTCCTACAAACACTTCAAGTCTTGCGATCCCCCAAAGTATGAAGGGACCGAAGGTGTCACTGCTCTCCTCCACTGGTTTGAGGAAATGGAGAACACCTTCCTCAATTGCGATTGTCCCGAGGATCGCAAGGTACGCTACGCAACCGGGAGACTGTTTGGGGTAGCCCTGACCTGGTGGAACACAGAAAAGGGCAAGAGAGGAATCGAAGATGCAATGGCCTTAACATGGGAAGAGTTAAGGGAATTAATGACAAGACGCTTCTGTCCAAGAAGCGAAATCAAGAAGTTAGAAGACGAATTCCACTCCCTAAAGCAAAAGGAAGGAGATCATGCTTCCTACAACAAAAGGTTTTTAGAGTTGAACCAAATGATCCCCAACTTGTTCACCCCAGTATACCGCTTAGTCGAACACTATATTCGAAGCCTCCCCTCGAAAATTCAAGACTCAGTTCTAAGAACTTCGCCTACAACACTGGAAGCTGCAATGGAACTAGCTACCGAACTTACCGAGAATCGCATATGAAACAGTAAATTCAAGGAGGAGAAAAAGAAAGCCCCATTGAGGCTCAAACTTCAAACCATTCTGGCTCCTCTTCGAAGTTTACTGGTAAAAGGAAGCGAAACACCAGAAACTTTGCTGTCACTCAAACAAACCCTCCTATCACTGCCGCACCAATCACCCAAGTTGCTCCCTCAGCTGCACCATACAAAAAGCCATACTCCGACCCATACCCGAAATGCACCCGTTGCCAATACCATCACTTTCCCGATCATCCCTGCCAATATTGCACCGGCTGTGGCCGTGCGGGTCACACCATCCAAACCTGTCGCACACTTCAGCGAACGAACCGCAATCAGCCCTCAACCCAAACCCACCATCAGATAGTGGGTCAAGCCCAACAACCTTTACTCCTACCACCTGCCCAACTTGCAGCCCAATCCTACTACCAACCCAACTACCCCATGATGCAACCTATGCGGGCTTGTTACAACTGTGGAGACCCGAACCACTTCAGGAACACCTGTCCACGCTTGGTGAACATCATCCATGCCCAAGCTCAAGCAAATCCAGTGAACCAAGCTAACCAAGCTCCTCCACCTGCTAGAGGAAGAGCTTTCAACATCAACGCCAATCAAGCTAGGGCTGACAACAACGTGGTTAACGGTACGTTTCTCATCAATGGTAGTTATGCATCCATGTTATTTGATACTGGCATGGATAAGAGTTTTGTGTCCTTAGAATTTGAACCCATCCTCAACCAAACTCGTGATAAACTCATGGAATCCATAACGGTAGAAGTTGCTGAAGGAAAACCAGTCTCATTAAACTCTATTATACGCAATTGTACTCTCACCCTAAACGATCACGATTTTCCAGTTGACCTCATTCCTATGAAGTTGGGAAGCTTCGACATTATAATTGGCATGGACTGGCTCAGTCAACATCATGCTGAAGTTGTATGCTGCGAAAAGTTTATTCGCATTCCTCTTACAAACGGTCAGACTCTACGAATCTTTGGAGAAACCCCTTCGAAAGGACTCAAATTAATGTCCTGTCTTCAAGCCCGAAAATATCTCCGCAAGAATTATGTCGCATTCCTAACTCATGTCGTCAAAAAGGGAACCAATGAGAAGAAACTCGAAGACATCCCACTAGTAAAAGATTTTCCGCAAGTTTTTCCTGACGACATTTCAGGACTTCCTCCCGTGAGAGAAGTCGAATTCCGCATTGATCTTATACCTAGAGCTCACCAGTTGCAAAATCTCCTTATAGGTAAGCACCATCCGAAATGCAAGAGCTGGCCAGTCAACTGCAAGAGCTGACTGACAAAGGATTCATACGTCCTAGCTCATCGCCTTGGGGTGCACCTGTCCTTTTTGTGAAGAAGAAAGATGGAACTTTTCGCATGTGTATCGACTACAGAGAACTCAACAAGTTAACGGTCAAGAACCGCTACCCATTACCTCGCATCGATGATCTTCTTGACCAACTTCAAGGCGCCACCTGTTTTTCAAAAATCGACCTACGTTCTGGTTATCATCAACTCAGAGTACATGAAGAAGACGTCCCAAAGACCGCCTTCCGAACTCGTTACGGTCATTACGAATTCATGGTCATGCCATTTGGATTAACCAACGCCCCAACTGTATTCATGGATCTAATGAATAGGGTATGCAAACCCTATCTCGACCGTTTTGTCATAGTCTTCATCGACGACATCCTCATCTACTCAAAGACTAAACCTGATCATGAACGACACCTTCGACTCATCCTTACGCTCCTAAGGGATGAAAACCTCTACGCCAAATTCTCCAAATGCGAATTCTGGTTAAAAGAGGTACAATTCCTTGGACATGTCGTCAATGACAAGGGAATACATGTTGACCCCACAAAGATCAAAGCAGTACAAGAATGGCAAGCGCCACGTACCCCCACTGAAGTAAGATCATTTCTTGGTTTGGCCGGTTACTATCGCCGCTTCATTTCAAATTTCTCCCGTATTGCTGTACCACTCACGGCTTTGACTCATAAAGGAAAACCCTTCATATGGGGACCGAAACAAGAAGAAGCCTTCCAAACCCTTAAGCAAAAGCTTTGTGACGCGCCTATCCTCACACTCCCCGAAGGTTGCGATGACTTTGTGGTATATTGCGACGCATCAGGGCAAGGACTAGGCTGTGTATTAATGCAAAGGGGAAAAGTGATAGCCTATGCTTATAGGCAACTCAAAGTTCATGAGAAGAACTACACCACCCACGACCTGGAACTTGGAGCCGTTGTGTTCGCTCTCAAGATATGGAGACATTACCTCTATGGTACCAAGTGTGAAATATACACTGACCACAAGAGCCTCCAACATATCTTTAACCAAAAGGAGTTGAATATGAGACAACGAAGACGGGTCGAACTTCTTAATGACTACGACTGTGAAATTCGGTATCATCCTGGTAAAGGAAACGTGGTGGCCGATGCGCTCAGTCGAAAGGGTTATGCGAACTCCCTTCGTCTTCTATGTTCGCAAATCATAACCGACATCAAAGATCAAATCCGGGAAGCCCAACATGTTTCTGTGATAGAAAATGACGTACGCAATGAGCTGTCTTGTGGAGCAGAACTTAAAATCGAAACCAAATCCGACGGTATTCTGTACTATCTAGATCGCATATGGATTCCCGATCACAGTAACCTTCGTGATTTATTTATGATTGAGGCACACAAAACACGGTACTCTGTACACCCAGGAGCCGACAAGATGTATCAAGACCTTCGATACACCTACTGGTGGCCTGGCATGAAAAAGGATATTGCTGTTTTTGTTTCTAAGTGTAACATCCGTCAAAAACGGATTTACCAAACCCGCTCCGTTCAGCAACCGAACAGTCAGTCAAAATTTTCGTTGCGAATTAAATGCCCAAAATATTTTTAAACGATCCGTAATCAATTATTATACGGGGATATATATTTAGTTTTTGAAAAACTGTCAAAAATCGCAAAATAAAAATGAAATACATCTGCCGGGTTTCGAACCCGGGTCTGTACCGAATCAGATGCAACTTATCTTCACACACACAAACCACTGCGCCGCTTGTTATGTTTGATGAATAATAGAATCATTTAATTGATATAGTGACTTTACAAATTCAAAACCGGCGCCCAAACGGTTCAGTCGTCGGAATCCCGGAATTTTCGCGAATCTTAACTACAATTTACGTTATAACGTAAACCTTTAATCAGACATCGGTTATAACCGATGTTTGAAGTCCGCGACACTTTTCAAAACCGCCGGAAAATCTTAATCAATGAACCCAGTCGTAAATCAGATCAAATACATTTCGATTATTCCCTATAAATTTACCCTCAACCGACGACAAACCTTTTCGCTCAAAACCAAACTCTTTCTCGGCGAAAACTCCCTCGCCGGAACTTTTCTGTTCGTCGCCGGAAAACCGATTTCATTATTTCTGAACCTCACTGAGCCCCTGAAGCTTATACCGGAGATACCCTTACCTTTTCCAAACTTTCCGGAGACTCGCTGCTGCAAGACACCTGACGCCGGAGTTGTTTTCTGTCGCCGGAATTCTGCCGGAAAACAGAGGAAAGCGAGTCGGTATACCTCACGCTTATTTTCCTTTCTTTTTACTTCTATCTTACCAGTAATTAACCTAAAACACTAATGAAACTTGAATAAAAACTCGAACCAGTCAGACCCGATTTCTGGTTCAACATTGACGAAGAAGACGACGCACTTTCGTTAACATACAAGTATAATATAAATCAAGAAATTAATCGGGTTAGACACACAGTCCAGCGGTGGACTGTGTGCACATAAAACGCTAACGTCTCAAGTTCGAATCCCGGTTCACACATGCTGCCTTAATAAAAATCAAGTTTTTTGTTTAACTGAACCGGAGTCAATACAGTTATATGTTAAGTATATTAATAACCGGAATAATAACCAAGTTAGACACACAGTCCAGTGGTGGACTGTGTGTTTGTTTATATCGCTGGTCACGAGTTCGAGTCCGGTCTTCAGCACCGACTCGGACGATTATCTATTCTTTTTAAATAAGGCAGAAAAATGAAATAACTAAATTGTATTTAAGTATAATAAAAATCAAAGTATATAACATGTTAAACACACAGTCCAGCGGTGGACTGTGTGTTGGATTAAACCACAGGTCCCGGGTTCGAGACCTGTGGAGTGCACCGCCGAGCCGCTTAAATTGTTTTTAAAATAAAAATGATTTTCTGTTAATGTTAATTAATGTATATATGAAATTAAAATCGGATATATAACGGGTTAGACACGTAGCTCAGTTGGTAGAGCTGCGTGCACGCGTACGGGAGGTCTCGGGTTCGAGCCTCACTGAACGCACAACAATATGCCTCAAAACCGGTCAACGACCAGTCAAAGTCAACAGGTCAAATCACTGTAGCAGAAAAAAATAAAATATTTTTATTATTTTTATTTAATTATTTTAATTAAAAATCAATTATAAATACTTAAAAATAACATTTTTAAGATTAGAAAATAGCCTCAAACTCACAAAAATACACCCAACAATCCTACTAAAATAGTTTAATAAAATCCGTTTACTTACCAAACCATAATGCGATTTATCTAGGTTAAATCTCACTCGTGGTTAAAACCACTTCGCGTGCATTCAACGTCATCAACCGAACGCACCCACTGTGAGTGAATCTTACAATTCCCCCTTTTAAATTACACGTTTTGGGGTGTGTCATGTGTTATGAATTAATTAATTTATTTATTTAAACTTGTGCCATACCACATCATGACTTAAACTTAGATTGATTTATTGTTGTGATTTATTTACATTCCGTTTGTCAAATTACATGAAACACATACGTTGAGCCCATCAGTTCCTCGTGGGAAACGAGTAGAACATCGCGTGCTTCAATTCAAATTCATTATTGTTCATGTGTGTTTTCATTGAGTTTATATTGTTTGTAGTTGTGTTATTCATATTATCATGTTTATGCAATTCATTCATCAGGCCCCTCAGTTCCTCGTGAGAGACGAGTAGAGCATCGCGTGCCTTTAATTGTTCCATTATTATTCATGAGTGTTTCATTTAACATATTATGATTGTTGATCGAGTTACATCTAATTTTACTCATGTTTGGTTGTGCACATATTTCATAATCAATTTAAATAAATTATTCAAATGTTTTCCATAGGATTCACTCGCCAACATTATGTTGATCCAAAAACCTTTTTACACATGATACAGGTGAACAGGTTGAAGCAAGGAAAACATAGGATATGCCTTAGAAGAGAACAAAGGAGTTAGATTGTTAGTTAGATCATGTTGTAGCAATCATTGTAAATTTCCATTTAATTTGTATTAATGAATATGAAACGTTTAATAAATGTCATGAGCTTTGATGATAACCCAATCATGCCCCGATCACCTTATCCGCTGCGGGTCGGGGTGTGACAGATTGGTATCAGAGCCATGACTATAGGGATATAGGATAGGTTATTAGACCCTTAGAGCCTATACTATAGTCTGCCTAAATTTTAAATTGATTAGGTGGTTACATACAAACTTGTGATATTTATTTGTTTCATATTTGTTTACATTTCAGTCAAACATACATGCTCATATACATATTCATTATACATATATACATATTCATTATACATATATCGATGTTCATGTGTTCAATTTATTTTCATACTCTCGTTATCCAAAGATTTTTATGCAATTTTCAAATCTCATCAAAGTAAGTTCTGCGACGGGCATGTAGTAACTGGAAGGGTACAAGTACCGGTAGTCGGAACGTCCTGTCTAGGCTGGCATTCGTATAAATCCAATATAACGGACCAGTTTGCCTACCTGGGGACCAACGATGAGAGTACGAAGGACCTATTAGGCCAAAGCATGCCACACCAAACGTCGTTCGAACTAACCCTACTTTGAGGTGTCACCGTGTCTACACCTGGACACATTCCGAACATCACACGTTGTATACATATTTCTCGATTTTCCCGGGTTTTTGTGTACGCAACCAGGCAGAAACTGTGCGAACCATATGAAAAACCGGTATTCATGGGGGCCCACATGATTACACAAGGTAAAGTATGGCGGCATGACGGGCCTAACAGCGAGCAAAGCCCAAGACATCCTATGGATGTAGTATTTTTGTATAATTATTTTATGAATGTTCATCCCTAATGCGACCCATGATCTCAAAAGCATCCAACTCATACCCTTGTCATGTATTCATTGTAGATGTCTTCTAACCTCGCCCGTAGGAAGACGAGAGCAAGAAAAGCCCGCGAACGCATGGCTACCTTAATCGCTCAACAAATGGCTGCCGTAATACCCAACATTGTAATCCAAGTTCAACAAGCACTTACCGATAATCCTGTCAATCAAGCAAACCAAAACATTTTCAACTCTTCCCCAAACACCACTAAATGCACCTACAAGCATTTCAAATCATGCGACCCTCCGAAATACAAAGGTACTGAAGGTGTCACCGCACTCCTCCATTGGTTTGAAGAAATGGAGAATACTTTTCTAAATTGCGATTGCCCTGATGATCGCAAAGTGCGTTATGCTACCGGTCGACTATATGGGATAGCACTTACTTGGTGGAACACAGAGAAGGCCAAGCGAGGTGTTGAAGATGCTATGTCCTTAACTTGGAACGAATTGAAGGAAATCATGACCAGACGATTTTGCCCAAGGAGCGAAATCAAGAAGCTAGAAGATGAATTTTACTCATTGAAGCAAGTGGAAGGAGACCACATCACCTACAACAAAAGGTTCCTCGAATTACATCAAATGGTTCCCAACATGTTTACTCCCCTCTACCGTTTGATCGAGCACTACATTCGTGGTCTTCCGTCAAAGATTCAAGACCCTGTGATAAGTACCAAGCCTGCAACTTTGGAAAGTATCACCGTGGAAGGGAGTGGTTCGTTTTGGCCAGAAGGGCAAGCTAGCACCACGCTACGTATGACCTTTCAAGATACTCGAAAGAGTAGGACCTGTAGCATACAAGCTTGACCTACCAGAAGAGCTCAACAGAATTCATCCCACATTCCACGTATCAAACTTGAAGAAGTGCCTCGCCGATGAAAACCTCCATATTCCTCTGGAAGACATTCAAGTCGATGAATCTATGCATTTCATTGAAAGACCAGTAGAAATTATGGACTTCGGAGAGAAGCGTTTAAGACGTAGTCGTATTCCAATTGTCAGGGTACGCTGGGAGTCGAAACGAGGACCTGAGTTTACTTGGGAACGTGAAGACTCAATGCGCGAGAAATACCCACATCTTTTTCCTGTTACCACTACTACTTAAATTTCGGGACGAAATTTCTAAAAGTAGGGGATACTGTAACATCCGACGAAAAACGGGTTTCCAAAACCCGCTTCATTTATTAATCGAATATCAAGTTATAAAATTTCGTTGCGTATTTTTTATTAATTTTAATTTGAAACGATACATAATTAATAAACATTTTAGGATTTAGAAACTATAATTATTAAAAAGTAAAAATAAAGTAAATAAAAAAGAAAAGGGGCTGCCGGGTTTCGAACCCGGGTCAGCCGGAAGAACAAAGAAACACTTAACCACTCCGCCACTTGACTCGTTTGTGATATATGATAAAACAATTAATACTTATAATAAAACTCAAAACTCAAATACGATCATCAGCGCGCCCAATTCGCAGTCGTCGGAAATACCGACGATTTCGCCAATTGTCGACGGTTTCTTTTGATTCAACGCGTGCATTAACCTCGACATCGGTTATAACCGATGTCTAATCCCACGAACTCAGTCATAACCGCCGGAGAAAGTCTTGACCATGAATTAAGACTCAATTCGGACTCAATTCATCATGATTCTTCCTTATAAATACACCCCCAAGTCTCTGGTAATCTTTTCGCTCAAAATCGCACAAATTTTCGAAGAAATTTCACTCGCCGGAAATATTTTGTATTGTCGGACTTTCGCCGGAAAACCGAGATATACATCAAAACGGTAAATTTCTCGATTCTTTCGTTTTCAATCCATTGTTAGACTTATACTAACTTCAATCCTTCACCCATAATCGGTCCCGGACTACGTTGCCGGATAATCTGCACTCGCCGGAAAATCTCTGGAAATTTCTGAAATCACGCTGTGAATCGGTACAAACATCTAAACCTTTTGATAATCCTTGTTTAGAACCTTAATTGCACAACTCACTGATCAAAACTGTCGATTGGCTCACTCAGTCGGAGATCGCCAATCAGAGCCGACGCCCCCTTGCCGGAAACCTGAATTAAACACACTGTTTTGGTACACTCTGTTCTATAATCCCGTTTGTTATTACATTTCAACTAATTATAAGTTTTGATAATCAAGTTAATCAAAACAGTCGGAATTCTCTGATCTGGGTGTTTGTAAACGAAGAAGACGAAGTCAGAAATAAGTATAAGTTTAATTTAAAACGGGTTAGACACACAGTCCAGTGGTGGACTGTGTGCAATTTTAAACCACACGTCCCGAGTTCGATTCGTGCACTTAACCGGTTTCCTGCGATAAATCCCAATTTTTTTTGAAAGGCCCCAGAACACCTTCCAGTTAGTATATAAGGTTAATAAAAACAAGTATTTTAACCAGGTTAGACACACAGTCCAGCGGTGGACTGTGTGCAAAGTTAGACCACAGGTCACGAGTTCGAATCCTGCTTCTGCAACTGGTTCGACATGATTAAAATTCTTTTTAAAATAAATGATTCTGAATAATCTAAATAGTATATAAGTATAATTAAAAACAGAAATATTTCAGGTTAGACACGTAGCTCAGTTGGTAGAGCTGTGTGCATGCGTACGGGAGGTCACGAGTTCGAACCTCACTCAGTGCACACTTAGACCACAGTCAGACCGGTCAACGGTCTGGTCAACGGACCGGTCAACGATCAACCAAAGTCAAACTTTTTTTTATTTTTTTATTTTTTTATTTAATGTAAAAATCAATTAAAAATACTTAAAAATAATATTTTTAAAGTTAGAAAACGACCTTAAACTCACAAAAATAAATCTAAAAATCCTACTAAAATTGTTAATAAAATCCACTTATTTACCGAACCATTTCGTTATTATATTAGGTTAGTTATTCCTCGTCGATCAAATCTCCAAACTCGTGCGCATTCAACATCACCAAACGAACGCACCCAACGTGAGTGAATCTCTACCAATTCCCCGTTTTAATCACATTTTGGGGTGTATCATTTGTCGCTTATTATTTATTACATTTATACACTTGTGCATCCATCATATCCATGATCAAATGTGTATCCAATATGTATCAATTGTTTGTATGTTTAATGCTTAGATTAAATTTATCATTTTCAGTACATACATCATCATAGGCTCGTCTGTTCCGCATTACCTATGAGCGGAACTGTTCCCCATTACCTATGAGCGGAACGTGGCGTTGCCAACATACGATCGGCTCCGTTTGATTGAGCCTTGATCTCACATACATCATCATAGGCTCGTCCGTTCCCCATTACCTATGAGCGGAACGTGACGTTGCCAACATATACATTATCATTCATGTCATATACTCATGCAAGGTGGTTTGTTATTGTTTGATTTTATACGTTTCATCACATACGATTATTGCACAATTTTTCCATATTAAATACAATAAGAAATCAATATCAAATGTTTTTAACAAGGTTCACTCGCCAACTTTTGTTGACCCAAAATCCCCCATTTTTACACATGATACAGGTGATCCAGTTGCAGCAAGAAACATATAGGACGGCCTAGAAGAATAAAGCAGATTAGGCTTTGGATTGTTTACTTAGTTACTTTTTCCTTGTAATTGTATGAACTTGTTTGGAATATTGAAGTTGTAATTTGAATTTAATAAATATGAAACATTTTAGTAAACATCATGAGCTTTGGTGATAACCCAATTATGCCCCGACTCTTATTTCGCTGCGGGTCGGGGTGGTGTGACAGGTAAAATGCTCTTGCCGAGAAGCGATTAACGACATTTTACCATTCAGTTACTACACGTCTCTAATTGATCGAAAAATCGAAACCTTGACGAGATCCAAAAATCGAGGAATGGGACTTAATCGACAAGGTGCGGGTTTCACCCTAACTTGATGATATCGTACCCTAAGCGTGGTTGGTACTTACCAAACGAAGAGCATATTCCGATTCGTTGGTAAGGGTCCCCTAGAGTTTGAATTGGAAAATTTTTCCATCAAGATGTGGATTTCACTCCTAACTTGATGACGAAATTTCTTGCAAAAAGAATAGGAATAGGGGAATGAGAGTTGTTCACCAAATTGTGGGTTTCACGCCTATTTTAGTGAACTCGTCTCGTTTGTGTTACGAGTTTCTTCAAGTCTTCAAAGTGCACATTAATTACAATATTGTGGGTTTCACACCCCAACCTATGGCGGAAACATCGGAGTGAGACGAAATAGATTGCTCATTGCTCATAACGCTAATAATGACAATATTTAATTAAAGCGGATTTTCATTTCAATAACAATTGTCAAGTACAACAATGAAGCAAATTACAAATAACATAATATAACAAAAATTGATACAACAAATTTAGCCTAAACGTCTACTTGTGTGTATCTAAGTCCTTGCTATTTGATTTCATAGCATCCTCTTTATCAACCTGTAACATGTTTTAAAATACAATTCAATGCAAAAACAAAGGCGAGTACACAAGTTTAAGCATAGTATACGTATACGATTAACGTTTAAACGAATCCTCATGGCAACTATGATTTTACGAGAGCATATACAAGGCATGCAATACTACTAGCCAAACCCTTAACGCAAACACGCTGTTTTAACATGGCCTCAAGTTTATGCGATGGAGGGGATGCGTGACTTCCGATAGCACTATACATGTTAAACGAAGGCTTAAAACAAGTTAGTGACTAAAGTATCACATAAAGAATGTCCAAGATATAAGCATCAAGTAATCGTATCAAGTATCATGTGTATAGGATTGTTTGTGCATTTCATAAAGTTTAAGTGTTGTGGTTTTGGTATAAGTAAACATGTTACACCCAAAAGTGTTGTAAACGAAAAGTGGGTCGAGTGTACTCACGGTTTTGCGTAGTATTCAAACTTGACGAGTTCGCGAAGTGGGTTGACGGGTGGGATGAGCGCCGAGTTATCCTACAAGAGGAGAACTTAGGTTGGTAAGTATTCGACCGATAACGGAGGATTTAGGAATTAAAAGCAATAAAGTAGTTTATGCGAGAAAGTAATCACTTAGTCTTAATACTCGTTTTTGACACTATAAGACCCATTCGGGTTGATGTGTTTTCATGGGTTAGGATACCCATTAGAATCGTACGAGAGATTAAGTACTTAGGTGATGGAACCTAGTACCATGACGAATAATCATTTGATTACATCAAGAGTTCGGTTAGTATTCATATATATATATATATAGTATAACAATCGGTAATTCATAAACATCATGTAATTTCATAGAAGTCATGCATGGAGGTAGGAGGAGAACCTTCCTTTTAAAACCTCTCGTATAGTATAACAATGCACAAGTCGTCACAAGGACGACAAGGATGGTCATGAGTACGTTTGAACATATAAGTAAAAGACAAAAAGTAAATGAAAACATCAAGTGAGGTGGTGGATCGAAGTTTAGGATCGCCAAGGCTTCCAAGTGATCACACTCTACCAACTCAAGTCTTGTTTCGAGAACAAGCTTGGAAGGATACAACACTTGTGGGTAAAACCCTAATAAAGCCAAAAGAAAGTCGTTACCCTTGGGACCTTATACATGGTGATGTTCCAAGCTAGTCTTCCATGGAAGACTTATGGAAACATTCCAAAGGTATTTCTAAGTAGTAAGAAAAAGGAAAGATCAAAAGAGAGAGGTGAGTTAGAACTCACTTTTTAGGAGCTTTGATCTTTGAGAGAAGAAGAGAGCTCTTTAGAGCATTTAGAGAAGAGAAAAGAAGATTTAGGTGTGAGTTGAAAGTGAAGGGGAGTGGGGATTTATAGTTGAGGTTTGGGGGTTGAGTTAGATGAGTATTAAATTCAAGAAACACAATCCAACAAACACACTTTTGCCCAATCCATGAGCTAGAAACAACTTTCTCCGGATTATGCTATTTTTAGTCCTTGAACTTAGTTTATCTTTCATTTCAGGGTAAAACTTGATATTTTCGCATGTTTTCAAGTGTATAATGTATATGTAAGTATATTTTAGGAAAGTCGTTACCCTTGGGACCTTATACATGGTGATGTTCTAAGCTAGTCTTCCATGGAAGACTTATGGAAAGATTCCAAAGGTATTTCTAAGTAGTAAGAAAAAGGAAAGATCAAAAGAGAGAGGAGAGTTAGAACTCACTTTTTAGGAGCTTTGATCTTTGAGAGAAGAAGAGAGCTCTTTAGAGCTTTTAGAGAAGAGAAAAGAAGATTTAGGTGTGAGTTGAAAGTGAAGGGAGTGGGGATTTATAGTTGAGGTTTGGGGGTTGAGTTAGATGAGTATTAAATTCAAGAAACACAATCCAACAAACACACTTTTGCCCAATCCATGAGCTGAAAACAACTTTCTCCGGATTATGCTATTTTTAGTCCTTGACCTTAGTTTATCTTTCATTTCAGGGTAAAACTTGATATTTTCGCATGTTTTCAAGTGTATAATGTATATGTAAGTATATTTTAGGTATCAAATATGAACGTATGAGTATTTGCACGTATAACAAGTATCAGTTTGTATGTAAACACGTATTTAACAATTAAATGCATGTAAAGCAAGTATGTATCAGGTATGAATTTTTTTACGATCAAAGTCTCGGATTATAAGATTGGGAAATGAAATACGAATGCGATATGAATACAAGTTTCCATAAATAGAAATACGATTATACTTTCTAATTAAGGAAAGTACGAAAAAACGAGACGTTACACGAAGCGTCGCGCTTTGGCCAAAGCGCGGCGTTTAGGGTTACGCGTGACACTCTGAAACCTCATACATAATATAACCTCGTATCACATTCACATCACCTTTTTGTCTGCAAAGTTAACCCTAAACCAAAGCGGACGCTTTGAGGGGTGTGGAAATAAGGCAGGGTGTGTGAATATCATGGTCCTATATTTTAGCTACCTTTTTCTTTAACTACTTTTAATAATTAATTATTATAATAGAGTTTATTTTTTTAGTTTTTCTATTTTTATAATTAGTTTTTAATATAATTGTTGTAATTTTTAATTGTTATAATTTATTTTGACTAGATTACCTTATCGGCTTGTAACTTATGAATATGATATTATATAGTAAAATTGAGTATGACTTATTTGTATTTATGTTTAGACATAATTTTTATTTAAAATTGAGTTCTACACAGTAATGTAAAGTTATGTTTTTTACCATTTTTGTTATTTTAGCAATATAATACGTTTTATAAGTCGTTTACCCTATTCTTTATTTGAGTAATATAATATGACGTTTAATAAAATATTGAATATACCATTGCGAGGTGTTTACTTTTACCTACGATTCAATCAAGTTTGTATTCGAATAAACATCGATGCGGGTGTTGTGTTCAGTTTTATGGTTTTCTTGATACCGTGATACAAAATTCGTTGAGTTTTTTATATAGTTACATCGTTTACCTTTTTTATATTTGAGTAACATAATAAATTTTTGAATACATCGTTGCGATACACTTATATTTTATCTACGTCTTTAATCGAATAGGTAAATATAGTTGATTTTTTTTGTTCTTTACTGTGACAAATCTAACCAATATTGTTCGAACTATATCGATACAAGTACCTTATGCGTTTTGTATGATTTTCTCGATGTGACGGTATAAAAGTGATTGAAAATAAAGTTGCATTGGCAATAGAGTATTTTTAGACCCGTGTGCTATAGCCAGTGTCAGTGACCAAACCTATCCCCCGCATGAACAACATCGGTACCGGTATTTGTTTTATAATTTTCGATTATTATAAAACACGTGTTGATATCCTTTTGGGTGTATATCTTTTCGTTGCTATATCGAGTACAAATATTATATGAATACTTTAATGAACTGATTCAATATCGACCGAAATTCCGCTGCAAAGCGCGAGAAATACCGCTAGTTTATTATATTATGGCATGCGGTCCAAATTCTTAAATGGAAGATATTGTTTACAGAAATAAAAATTCTTAAATGGAAGATATTGTTTAAGATAGCTTAGCGGGACGTATATGTTATCTAAGTTTAGCTTCCAAGTTACACATCTTTTAGTCTAGAACTCTAATTGAATAAGTCTTGTTTTCTTGTTATGTTTAGTATTTGAATCGCTTGGCTTGTTTTTATATTTTTGTGTATTTAGCAAGTTTGCTCGATGATTGTCGATGGTGGAGGTGCGGTGACCTAAATGTAGAGCCTTTATGTTCTAAACTCGTCTTTCTTACCTATTTTACCACCTATGCACCCGACATTGGGCAAATTTTGTGCACAATGAACCATAGGTTGCACGAGTGTAGCAGACTTGATATGTATAGGTCGTAATTAAAAAAAAAGTGTTGGGTCGATCACATCTTTGTTACGATGACCTTCCTCACGTCTAGTCGAGCTGCTTTTGGTTTTAACGATGGGTGTTCAGACATTTACAATATATGCAAGTTTAAAAAATCTCACCTAATAAGAAAAAAATTTAGTCGAGCTTATTGGTATTTAGCTCAACTAGTTTAGGGCTTTTCTTTGCTTAATTTACATCTCACGTGATGAACTTGACGGTGTTTGATATACGTGGTATTGTACCAGTTTCAGTGTGTTATTTTAATTTGTAAGATTGACATTTGAAGAAAGCGAGAAAAGGCTAGATACGTTTCAACAAATGTTTACGTAAAATTCATATGAAAGAAAATTTATTATTATATAAAAAATTGTCTTAAACATTATAAAAAACGTGCAATCTTCCCCCCCCCCCTCTCTCTCTCTCTCTATATATATATATATATATACATACATATATATATTTATTTATTAGTAACCTACTTATTAAGTCCGTCAAAGTAACTTTGATGTTGATTAAACTTAAAATTAATTACATATATAACTGAAATATTGATTCCAGACAAAGTAACTAGCACTTTGGACGCTTTGGACTTAACTAGAATAAGGAATACAATAACAAGTTATTAAAAAAACTTTATGATAGTTTATTGTTATAAGCTATGGACCATTTTTCACTTTTTTTTCTTCATGTTTTCATCAATCTGCATTTGAGTCAGATAAATATTTAAGTTAAAAATCCATCATGGAAGTTAATATTTAAAGTCACATTTAATAGTTGCACTTTTTCATATATGTTGATTGCTTGTGAACAAAGTGTAAGCTACAAAGCTTTGATTATAGGACAAAGCGTAAATTTTCATTACTGATTATGACTGAAACTTGAAGATTTTGAACATGCATACACATAACACATCACAATTAGTCACAAGACAAAAGGAACAAAGAAACACATAAGTTTATTTTTTCCAATTTTACTTCCTTTAAGAAAGAGGACATGTTGACGACTCCCCACCCGTAATGGAATCTCCAGCGGTGGCACCAGCACCCTTCATGAGACTGGCGAGCAATTCTCCTCTATCATAAAAGAATTCCACCTTCACGACTTTGAAGTTTTCATCCAACTAACAAAATGTTTCAAAATCAAACATCAATCGTTGAGATCAAGACACCTAGACGACCTTCACTACTATAAAAACAGGCAAAAGCAATCAAAATTTGCGTCTCGAAAAAATGGTTGCAAAATGTGACTGGATTGAAATGGTCACAAAAGTAACTATCAAGGATATTTTAGTCGCAAGTTATATTTCAAAATTTTCAAAAAATAGAAATAAATTTTGTTTTAAAAAATGTTCACAACTTTATTTAAAAAATAAAACCATAATAGAAATTGGCCGTCACATATTATATTAACTAGGTTAAAAACTCGTGTATTATACGGATTGAATACATTATATGAAAATATTTTGTAGTATAGATGTATATTAAAACCATAATATGCATGTTCATAAAGAAATTTAATAAATACAAAAATCAAATTTTATAATGTTAAAACACTTTGTATAAGTATTTAAGATTTGTAACTAATAAACTGACGTGAATAATGTTTAGAGTTACAAATCAAATCGTAAATTATTACAATCTTTAAAAATGTGATTTTTCCGATGCCAAAATTTAATAAATAGATTTTTAGAAATTGGCCGTCACATATTATATTAACTAGGTTAAAACTCGTATATTATACGGTTGAATACATGTGTTATATGAAAATATTTTGTAGTATAGATGTATATTAAAACCATAATATGAATGTTCATAAAGAAATTTAATAAATACAAAAATCAAATTTTATAATGTTAAAACACTTTGTATAAGTATTTAAGATTTGTAACTAATAAACTGACGTGAATAATGTTTAGAGTTACAAATCAAATCGTAAATTATTACAATCTTTAAAAATGTGATTTTACCGATGCCAAAATTTAATAAATAACTTTTTAGAATCATTACTAAATAAATGTACAAGCATAAGTGTTTATCTATAAATTAAAAATACAGATTAAATTTATATCACGAAAAATAAATAAACCTATGAATCTAAAATATAATTGAAATTTACTAAGTCGATATTTTAAACAGCCTTTACTAAATCTAATTACTCAGAATCATTTCCCTCCAAAAAAATTTTCAAATAAATTTGGGTAAAAAAGGTCGTAAATTTGTATTCTAACCTCCATTGTAGATACACCGAACATTTCTACTAATTCACCGGTGGGTGGTTGGCCTTTGAACGGTCCTTCCATGTAACCCCAATGCCTGAACTTATACGTGATCACTGGTGGACCGGAGTAAACCTGCAGAATCTCCACTGCGAAACCTCTAGGAAACGTGGTGGTGAAGAGTTTGTGGGCCGTATCAACGGTTTCCTCACTAGGATCATACATTCGTAAATTTTGCGGTAATGAAGTTTGAAGAAACATATTGTACCCTCCGCCTATCTTAGCTACACCTTCTGGTGTCAAAGGTTTCCGACCTGAAAATCATGTATATCAATCAATGGTTGATCTTATAAACAACAAGATTTCATGAAGTTTTTCTTGAGTTTACCGTTAACAGAAACAGTTAACTTTGTGACATCAACTGTTTTAAAATCTTGAGGTTTCATTTTGTGAAACAACTCCATTTCCCATGTTTTCACAAGATTTTGAACTTGTTCTTCCAACGAACCTGTGGGCCATATCTTACCGCATCAAAAATACAAACTATCAGTCGTCTAAAGAACATACATAACTTTTTATAAGCGAAAATTAAGATACTAACTATTTCACGGAGACTATTGATGTTTTTTTTTTGTTGGATTTGCTATTAGAGATGATTAGATCTAAAAAAAGGGCATGTGTCTCAAGTTTATGAAATTTTGTGCATATTTCGCAAGTCTTTTAGGACTAGCAATCAACACAAAATCTTTTTTTTTTGTCCCGATAGATGCAAATCTTGACAAATTTTGCATCAAATGTCATGTGTCAAATTATGATCGGTTTAACTTCCATGCTATATAAAAAGTGTTTGTAACAATCAAATTGATGATTACATGAAAGAAAAAAAAATCCATGGCCATTTTAATCAACAAGTTTGGTCAAAACATAATTTTTAAGTAAAAAGGCTATTTATATATGTTTATATTTTAATTGAACTTAGTGCACTAGAGTTTGTTTAACTCATGATGAGTTTACATGTGAATTAAATCATTAATTGGTACAAATACTTTTAAACCCATGATCTGGATACAAGACTAGCATAATGCTCTTTACTTAGACAAGAACTAAGGGTACAAGGGTAACTCAATACCTTGGTCCTGCCTTCTTCAAAGAGTTTGTTGACCACATCAAAGTTAGGGGGTACACCCAACTTCCATGTGGTGTTCTTCTCACCTTCACCACTCATGAAACATCTGTATTTGTCAACATCTGAACCTTTGTATTGATCCATTGCTTGTTTTGGTTCTTGATGGAGAAAATTATATGATCTTAGTTAAGTTTATATAACAAGTGGAATTGAAAAGGGTCATTGGAGGAGGCTAGGACCTATTGGTGGGGTAGGGGGTTGGTAAGAGTTCATGTATCTAGTCGTATAATGTTTTTTTTATATTATTATTGTTTATTATGATTATTTATTATTATAATTATTATTTTTATTCTTATTATGATTATTTATTATGTTTATTATTATTATTATTGTTATTGTTATTATTACTATTGTTACTATTAGTATTATTACTACTATTCTACTATTATTACTATTATTTTGGTAGGAGGAATGACTACGAATATGATCCCGACCTACGTTAATTAAGTAGTCTGGATGAGGTGTTAGTGTGTTACCTATTCATAATTGTTAGTTTATTATCCGCGTGATCAACTTACATGATTTCATTAGTTAGTAAAGTATTGATCATAAGATACAGGTGGTTACACCTAGAGGTTTTAAAAAGGCGTAAATACCGATGAAAGGTTCGGACTCATTGAACTCAAAGCTTGGATGGTTCAAAACTAATTACGTTGAGTTTAGTTAACGTGTGCATATTTCACATTTTGGTTTTATAAATGATTATTACTTTAAGTACGGTTGAATAATTACTGAAATAATGTTATATGTAAAAGGAAATGCTTGAGTATAAATATTTAAATAAAACAATAACTTAAGCACCATAATCATAGAATTTCACCATAAATTTTGAATAATTACAAATGCCCTTTTAATTTGTAAGTTCACTTTTTATTTATGAATACAATTTTTGACTTGTTACTTTCAACTCTTTCTTAAATATAGTATATATATTTTCTACTCATTTAGTAACTATTGCTTGTGGATTTTAAAATCTTAATAAAAATAAAAATAAAGTAACATGGTCAAATGAGCTGTATGTCACATGGAGTGATTCATAAATCAGAAGCTATAAGTATAGACTAATATTTAGTTACCTAATACCACACGGCGCGGAGGTCTTCACCACATCGGCATACCGTTTCGTGTCATGGCACGAATGAGGGGCGCCTAGATTTTTACCAGTGTGGAGGGGAGAAAGGGGTGACGTGATGGATCTTGATTGATGGGTATTATTTGGATTGGTTTTGATTGGTAGATATTTATTAATTTTTTAAACGTTAATTTCGAGCCCCTTCCACCCTTTGTTTTTTTTTCACTACATCTGAAGAAGCACCGAACCAAAATACATCTAAATAGATCTAGGTACATGTAAGAGGTTTCTGTATGTAAAGGTTTATTTCTTGTTTGACCGTCTATAAGGATCCTTGTCCAGACTCACTGCAAGACTGAAGACCACCGTTAGTCTTGCCACAAGGATAGAGAGGGGTTCTCTCCGTGACCACACTCCGGCGTGAGAATAAGTATAGTGACTCGTCGAAGATAATGTATGTAAATGAGTGAGTAAATAAGAGTGATCATCCTTCAACCTGGAGGTGAAGTCCTTTCTTTATGGCGGGAGAGATTCGTTCAGGAGATTGGCTGATGGGTCTTGGGCCTAGAAACGACAATCAGGAATATCCATTCTGTCCCTTCTGCCACGAACGTTAGTGATCCCTGGCAGGAAAAGGGCTTGGCGCATAGTGGATGAAGCCACGTGTCCTGGCAATTGTCCTTGTTGTCTGATTTGTCATCAACCGTTAGTGGAGATCGTGTGACAGTTGTTGGCACGAGCTGGTTGGTGCCACGTGTACGTCCTTGCGTACTTTTTGTCTTTTGCACGGCTGTTCATCGTGCAACGTGGCCCAGTACAACCTGTCGAGCGCCTATTGAGTCACATGTCTGCCACTTGTACCTTTTGTAGTTGTTCGATGCCTCTTTGCGCTTCTCCTTACCGCATGACCTTATCAGCGTTTTTTGGCCAACGTGAACTTGTAGGAATCAAGTTCTTTTTTCAAGACTAAGTACGAGTTGCTTTCGTCTTAGTGTTGGCCTTGTGTGCGACTCCCGAAAAAGTTGTGTAGTCGGCGCAAGGTTTGAGAAGCCGTAGCTAAACGTTTTTCTGAGTATGGTCAGATGCGCAGCTATAAGCTAACTTACTTAGCGCAGGATTTAGGATCTGCGCTTTCAGGTCTAACTTGCTGTTGCGCGAGGTGCACAAGATTTGTTAAGCAACCAGCTGTCTTCGGGGCTGACTTACCGTTGCACAAGGTGCGTAAGGTTACTCAAGTGACCTGTTGTCATTATGAGGATATGGCCGCGCCGACGCAGGGTTTTTGGGATCATACCCCTCCAATGTCCCCTGCTAGCGTAGCTACCACATGACGTTCTGCATCATATAGTACATATAATACGCCCATGGCATGATAACCTAGTGGTATATTCGTGGTGAGATAAGGTTTAGGGACCATGAGGTCCTGGGTTCGATTCCTACAAGGGGGTTTTCCCTTATTTATTATGTTTTATCCTGAATTGATATATCTATTATAGCCTAGTAAAAATAGATATGATCAAGTGATTCCACTAATAACAAAATAAAATTCCAGTTATTTGTAACTGATCCAAATTTATCTTTAAAAGAAAAGGTACGTCCTTTTATTTCATCCATTTAGTTCTTTATCAATTAAAAATAATAGTAGTGGATTATTCTTAATTAAAGAATGATGATGTTGGGATGATAACTAATAGAGACGGGTCTATGTTTCTTACTTTTTCCCATTTAACATTAGTTTTATTATTATATAATAACAAATTAAAAAATATTTGAATGCAATTAAATTTGATGAATCAAGAAATCATACGAACAAGTAATACATAGTTTATATATAACTAAAGTTTAAGATTGAATTCCAAAAAGTCAACGTTCCTCGTACAAGAATCTCGTGGATAACGTATTATGGAATAGAAAAGAAAATGTAGTACAATAGCATAATAGATATAAAATAAAATGAAGTATATATTTTTTTACGATGCAAAGTTAGTTTAATATTCTTAAAACTTATATCTCAAACATATATACACCATATGGTTGTGGGTTCGGGTCCTACAAATGATACCAATGAAAAAGGAAATAGTAGTTGGATACTTGAACACCGATATGAATTTCTATGGGTTTGTCTTCTTATCAACGGTTGAACCAACTGAAAAAAATCTACACAATTGAGAATAAGTATCGGTACTCTTGAGATAAAGTTATGGTAGTAAAAGAGCAAGTAAGGGTAATTATGAATGAGTGAATGTATTACCTCATCGTAAAGTACTTGTATTGGCGAAACTCGACTTATCAAAATGCCACATATGAGTTCTGGTTTGAAGAAACAAACCTTGTGTTTATTAATTTGAAGGGAAAAGTATGAAACTCACCATTTGTTTAACCCCCTTTAGTCTCTTACTCTATAACCAACAATTTCCTTAAAGGTAAGTCCTCGGTTCATGTGAGATAGTAGTTGGTACTTTCGTTGGATTTGATCAAAACTCGTATAATCAAGTTAAAGCGGGTAGAATAACAAGTTAAAATCAAGTTTGGCTTAGTAAGTGTGTGTATTTTTATATATTTGTTTAATTATCAAGTAATTGGAGTGTCACGACACTGGTAATGATATTAGTTTATCATTGCTAACAGAGTTGTATAAATGAAAATTATCGAAATTGGAAATCATAAAATTGAATACATGTACATGTAACAATGTTGTTCCGTAGGATACATCAGTTTATCAAAAGTAAAAACACTAAAAATAAGTACTGGTGCCAATACTGATGTTGTTCGTTTGGTTTCAATTCGGTTAACTACGATTGCGACACAAAATTCATTACCAAACATAAACCATACAAATGAGTATAGGTACAGGTACTGATGTTGTTCTGTATGGTATAGTAGCAATACGATGTCAGTTTATTGAAAGCAAAAACAATATAAATAAATATTGGTTTGTCCAAAGCGAAACAATATAAATAAATATTGATACCGTTTGGACGGTTTCGATTCTTTTAAGTATGATAGCGGTACAATTAAATGTAAATAATAATATGTATAATAGAATCTAGTATATAATATTGAAAGAATAAAATATCAAAAAATAATATATTATTATAAAAATAAAATTACTATTTATACTCACTTTCCAATTCCAGTTATATATATTAAATTTAAAGAAGAAAAACAGTCTTTAGCCTTTAGGGTGGAAGGGTCACTCCCAAAATGGAGAGTGATAAATTTTTTTTAACCAATAATACCATGTCATATCAACTTCCCTCTTCACTTACCAATTTACACTTAATCACTAGCGGTGCTCCCCACATGAGGAGTGATAAACAATTTTCTTTTTTTTTAAATAAAAAATAAGAAAATAAATATGTAATTGGTTAGAAGGGGTTGGGACCCACAATTAACCCCCTCTCTCCCCTCTCTCTCTCTTCCCTTCCCACATCGGTGGCTAGTCACCGTAATAAGGTTACCGAAGGCATTCACCACTCACCAATTTGGAGCTTGCGGCACCTTGCCGATCGGGGAGCAAGGTCACCGAAAGGGTCACTGCATGGTGCCCATTCCACCCTTACGGATACATAACATTATGTACTAGTCTGAGCGCAAATAATTAAATATTACTTTCTATTTATTTAATATTTATTAGGGTGGAAAGGGCGCCTTCAGTGACCCATTCGATGACCCAGGTTTACCGCATGGGAAGGTGCCGCCAGCCTTCAATCGGTGAGCGAGGAGAGGTTGTCGTGGTGAGTATTCACCGAATGTGGGAAGAGAAGAGAGAGATGAGGTTAATGGTGGGCCCCAACCCCTTCCAACCAATCACACATTTTTTTTATTTTTTATTTTAAATTGTGTACCACTTTCTATGTGTTTAAACACCCCTTTGTGATTGAGTAGAGAATGGGAAGTAAAAAAGAGAGTTGACATGACATGATATTATTGGATAGGAAAAAAATTTACCACTTCCTATTTAGAGAGCACCCCTTTCACCCTTAACCTAAACATCATTACTTCTTCTTTCTGTTGTATCTACCATCTTCAACAACAAAGCAGCGCAGCTCGCCCATAGCTCTCCGCTGGCCACCCAAAGCTTTATGAAGAAGCTATTTTTACTCTTATTTCTTCACATTAACTGCATTACATGGTACATTTTGAAGGGTCAAACCATAAAAATGCATCTTCTTCGAAGATTCAGGTTAACTTGAAGCTTGGCTGCCGGATAGTCAACGGGCCCTCCAGTGGTTCCGCCCCTGTATATTAGTAATATATTATATAATAGATATTAAAGTATTAAATCAATATATTAGATACTATTAAATTAATATATTATTATTATTAGTCAATAATATTAACAATGTTATTTCTAAAGTAGTAGAGAAAATGATATGTGACATTGATAGGAATCCTTTTTCTAATAGTTAGATTAGATTAGTTAAATTTGAATAAATTATAATTACGTTCGAGTTTAGTAATTAGAATTGAATCACGTCTTTGAAAACCATTAGTATACATATACCTAGAGAAATTACTTTGAAGTTACAGGCAAGTGATCAAGTCTTAACTATTGTCGGTTAATTTTGATCACTGAAATTTTTAATATTTAATTAAATAACTATTGATATGTATTTATTGTTTCTAAAATTATAAAATGTTTTCTTACTTTAAAGTTACCAAATAACACATTAAATCATTTATATAATAATTATATTTATAATTAGTATTCATTCATTATATATTTATAGATTATAAATTAAGAAGTATATATATAATGCAAGTCTTTTCTAAAGTACCATGCTATCATCTCCCCACCTATTTCAAAATCCATATTCAATTGCATTTTAAAGAGATCATAGGTATGTTAATATGTGTATTTTGTGTAAGTATTATAACTTATATTCATATTATACCTTCACATTTTGTGACATTTGGTTCATACGTATTTTTATTAATATTTTATTCTTTACTCAACCCGTGTAACACACAGACTTGGTGAATAACCTAGTTTTGATAATAGTTAAATGCAATAGTAATAAATTTTTATTGATTTTTATTAGGGACGGTAAGATTTTGGCACATCGTGAACCCTGACAAGATCCCGACACGAAAAAATAGGTTTTGGGTCGATTAAAATTACGCATCGGGTTTGGGTCGACCCATATTCAAAACATGCCGGGGTTTGGGTTTGACCCATATAAAATGGGTTGATTCGTTAACCCATTTATATATTAAAAAAATAAACATTGATAATTTTGTTTTTATTTTTCCGTTTACCATTTTAAATGGTTATTTATAATAATGTTAAATTTTGTCACATCGTATTATCTACTTGCCCAACATATATATGATAATTGAGCACGTTACCAATAACCCGTTTACAACCTAACAACCCATTTAAAACCCGTCAACCTTTATGACTCATTTAAGAAATGAGTTAAATGGGTTGTGTTCAGGTTTACCCGAATTTATACGTGTGCAAGTTAGGGTTGAATTTTTGGACACAAATTCTCATATGGAACAGGTTTGTATTACACATTTCAACCCGAACCTGTAACTCGTCGACCAGCCAACAATACACTATTGACGACCCTATTTTTTTTTGACAGATTCTCATTTATTTGTTTGGCCCTCCATCCGGACCATCCAGAACTGCAAGGTGATCAACAATTGAAGCTCCAAAGTCTTCTATTGGGGCTAGTCAGCTTGAGGAAGTACTAATGTCACCAACGATGGTTTGAAACTATGAAAGATGTTTGAAAGACAACATAACAATGATAACCAATGTTCATATGATATAGAATATCAGCCCTTTTCATTTACCACGGGGTAAAGCACGACAAGCAACGAGACTCCAATAGAAGACGTACAAGCCAAAGACCCCCAATCGTGGCAGCTAGCAACTACATTTGTTAAAGGTACGAAACAAGAACTCCTACACAACGCCTCCACCTCTTGAGGCGTGACATTAAAGTGACACATAATATTTTTCATAATGTTTAACTTACCCCAATAAGTATATATTTACGATAATGGCGTATAAGAATGGGAGAAAAAAATTAGTATATTTATTACCGAAAACTAAACTCGCAAGGCATATATAATTGGGCAAAACAACACTAACTTGCTGAATATCATACAATTGCAAAATAAACAATCGAGGACAACTTTGACAGAGAATACCACATAAGCATTTAGAATTAAAAATATCATAACTATATATTCATCTAAACATTTAAGACAAACTTCATCCCCAATTGTAAAAAATAAAACAAGCACATGTTATGCCTAAAACGAATGTTTTAAAAACCGGTTCTTACACTGTATCAGGTTAGGCTAAAAAACTGTTCAAGCAATGTATATGCCTAGATGTGTTTACACATCGAACACACCACTAATCGGGAGCTGTGGCAGCTCTCTTGATTAGTGTATGGCAAAAAAAACCAGTGACTAATCATAAGCAGAATGGACTAGCTAGCTTTCGGGTAATTATTGGACTATTGTTAGGAAGCAGTATAGGAAATGAAACTTAAGGTCTTTAGACTTTGTGACAAGATTTGCAACGCTCATGCAGTGAGCAGTGGCGGATCTAGAAAATCTTCGAGGGGTAACGAAATCGAAAAAATGTCAAATAAAAGTCAAATTTTTCCAAAATTTATACTACCACCAGAGCGCCAAGGGGTAGCGGAGGCTACCATTCCCCTAAGGTAGGTCCGCCCTAGCTAGTGAGAACAATTCATAATGAATTATTCAATTGTACACCCCAAGAACTCCAGTTGTGGCAACTACACTTGGTAAAGAGCCTAAAGCAAAAACTCCTAAACATAGACTCCACCTTTCAAAACATGACATTGAAGTAGCACCTAAGCTTTTTCAATATAACTTACCCTTAAAGTAATCACCTAATAAAACTCCTCACCAACAAGAACCACATAAAAATAAATAAATCAACCAAAATATATATTTGCCCACTTTAAACACTTAAAATAATAAACTCATAAACATCTAATTATTAGTGTCAATTTAAAATTAAAAAAGAATTAAGATTGACGACTAACGAACATTGAATAACTGCTTAGACGATTAACAATTTAACCCCTCGACTAGGGCTGCAAACGAACTAAACACTCGGCGAAGAGTTCGTGAACCGTTCAGCGGAAGTTCAATTGTGTTCGTTTACTAAACAAACGAACACAAACAAGAAATTTCGTTCGTTTAGTTAAATGAATTGAAAAAAAAAACAGAGACCGTGTTCCTTCATTGATGTTCATGAACGTTCGGTAACATGTTCGTTTGTGTTTGATAATTCATTGGTGTTTTTAGTTTTTCTATTTTATTTAAATAATTCAAAATTCCGACAATAAAATATTTAACAAGTGTCGGTTTTTATATATTCTATTCATGAACGTTTTGTGTTCGTTTGTTTCTATCTGTGTCCCTAAACATTAGTTTATGCTCATTTGTGTTCATTAACATTCGTTTTTATTCGTTATCTAAAATTAACAAATGCGAACAAGTTCATTTCCTTAACAAACAAGCACAAACGTAAAATCTTGTTCATTAAATGCTGATAAACAGTTCATAAAAAACATATATTTATTCACCAACAAACTCGTTTGGTTTATTTATAACCCTCCACCGCAACTATACATAGAATCAAATCATCCTTTTGGATAACCCATCAAGGGGCCCATGTTGTCACACATGGCCTCCACGACCCAGACGAAAATAAAGCAATAAGCTATAGCACAACATAAATCCTATTTGAATGATATGATATATCACTTATTTTATGTGATCCGAAACCAAAACGACGTCACATTTCATAATATTTTATAATTGTCACCATCCCCTCATTCCTGTTTCCGAAAAACATGTAAACCTCACATTATCTCCCTTCAACACAATAACAATAATAACAATACAGAAACCCTAGAATCTTCCAGAAACACTCTCTATCCATTCTTGAAAAAGGCGATTCAGTTTCGCTTCTAGGGTTTCGATTCCAGATCGATCGAATTCAAATCTCAAATCATCAGAAGTTTCAAATTATCGATGGCGGAAGAGTGTAATGATTCCGATAGAAGAACTGGTGGCGGTGACGGTGGAGATCGGAGTGACGGAAGCGAGTACTCGTCGGAGGACGAAGGGACGGAGGATTACCGGCGTGGAGGTTATCATGCGGTTCGTGTTGGTGATGTGTTTAAGCATTCGAGATATGTTGTTCAGAGGAAGCTCGGTTGGGGACATTTTTCGACTGTGTGGCTTGCTTGGGATACGCATAAATCTGTATGGAGTTTTTGTTTGTATTGGTTGAACTATGCATGGATATACATTGAATTTGTTGATAGTTTGTGTGTTTATTGGTGTTGTGGATAGCAGGTGGAATTGGTTGTTATTTTTGATTGTTTGCACTGAATTTGTTGCTAGTTTGCGTGTAAATTGATGTTGTGTAGATAGCAGGCGAAATTGATAGTTTATAATAATTTACACTGAATTCGTTGCTAGTTTGTGTGCCTATTGATCTTGTGTAGATAGCAGGTGAAATTGATGGTTCTGTTTAACAATCTATACTGAATTTGTTACTAGTTTATGTATTTATTGATGTTGTGTAGATAGGAGGTGAAATTGATAGTTCAATCTAACAATTTTTACTCACTCTGTAACTAGTTTATGTATCTATTGATGTTGTGTAGATAGAAGGTGAAATTGATGGTTCTGTTTAACAATTTTCTCCAAAATCAGAATGATCTGAATTGTGATCACACTTGAATTGATTGAGATCAAACGCTGAGAAATAATAGTTTTCTAGGCCTTAAGTTTGTCTGATAGTATGATATGTGATATTTGTGGTTGAAACAAGCGTTGCTAGGGTAAATTGTGGTCTGTTTTGTAGAGATATGTAGCATTGAAAGTGCAAAAGAGTGCTCAACCTTACATTGAATGCGCTTATAGTTTGTGTCTTTGATGTAGTGTAGATAGCATACGATATTGACGGTTCAACTTAACATCATCCCTAAATTTAGAATCATCTGAAATGTGTGATCACATTTGAACTGCTTGAGATCAAACACTTAGAAATAATTGATTTCAAGTCCTTTTAGTTTTCCTATAATTTAGTACATGGTTCTTGAATGAAACAAGCATTGTTAGGGTAATTAGTAGATCTGTTTTGTAGAGATATGTAGCTTTAAAAGTACAAAAGAGTGCTCAACATTACACCGAGGCAGCAATGGATGAAATCACAATACTGAAGCAGATAGCCGAGGGAGATCCCGATGACAAGAAGTGTGTCGTGAAGCTTTTAGATCATTTCAAACACTCCGGACCAAACGGGCAACATGTTTGTATGGTTTTTGAGTATTTGGGTGATAATCTTTTAACATTAATCAAGTATTCCGGCTATCGCGGGATTCCTCTAAACAAAGTTAAAGAAATATGCTACCATGTTTTAGGTGGTTTGGATTACTTGCATCAACAGCTTTCTATAATTCACACCGATCTTAAACCCGAAAATATTTTACTTTTATCTACAATCGACCCCGAAAAAGATCCAAGAAAAACAAACGCACCTCTCGTTCTTCCATCCAGTAAAGAAAAAGCATTAGCCGAATCTGGATCTTCTAAAGATATTAAGACCTCAAACAGCGATCTTACGAAAAATCAGAAAAAGAAAATAAAAAAAAAGCTAAAAAGGCAGCCCAAAATTGTGCTGGAAATGAAGAATCAGAGGAAATCGATGAGGATTCAAATAAAGGGGCCATTGATGAGCATACAACTGAATCCAATAACTCTTCTGAAGTACGAGATTCTTGCGATGAAAGTCAACTTAATACGAGAGGAAGCCGGTCAACTAGACGGAAGCTATTAGAGGAAGTGGATGCTAAATGCAAACTGGTTGATTTCGGTAATGCGTGTTGGACGTATAAGCAGTTTACAAGTGATATACAGACTAGACAATACAGATGTCCCGAGGTGCTATTAGGATCAAAATATTCAACGTTTGCTGATTTTTGGTCGTTTGCGTGCATATGCTTTGAGCTTGCCACTGGGGATGTTCTTTTTGATCCTCATAGCGGTGAAAACTATGACAGAGATGAGGTATGAACATTTAGTTTTAGAAAATTATAATTATTTCTCTGACAATGAGATGTCATCTGAGTCCTAACAGCGGCTTAATTTCTACCTATGTAACTTAGATCTTACTTCATTAAAGTGTCATTGTTAGAGGTGATAATGTTAGGGTCGAGTAACAGAACAAACCAAGTAATTTTCGTACGAGTTGGTGTGGGTTGGGTTGACCTGAAATGCTTTTTTTTTTCAAGAAACTTGATTCTTTTAATAAATATCTAGTGTGTGAGATACTGAGATCTGATGACAGACATTATATTATTCGAATTTGCTATATACTTTAGCTATTTTAAGGTTTCTGTAAGCAATTTCAGGTTATCAGTAGTATTCGACCTTTGAACTGTTCATTCATCTGTTAGTAAGAAATATTTTCTTTACATTAATGTTTGGCAGCCGGTATGCCATGATCATACAACTAGTACTCCCTAGTGTTGTTAATAGCGAGCATAGGGCTCAATATAGCGTTTAGCGTGGCGATGCGATTGCAGGTCGCAAACTGAGTCTGGCACCTCCATAGCGTGATTTAGGGGGTTTTTAGGTTTTTAAGTTTTTTAGTTTTAATATTAATATCGATAATATATGCCTATAAAATAGCAGAAGTTTCGTTTTTTTAAATATACATATGAAAACAGCGTATTTAGATAAAAGACACAAAATATTTCTAAAATTCTCTTCTAGTGTTTCGCTAAACGTAAAATGGCGCCCACTATTTCATCACTATCGCTACATATAGGTAGCTTGTCGTTCTCGTTCGCTATTCGCTATTAACAACTATGGTACTACCTTGAAGAGTTGTTTGCATTGAATGATCTACTGTCTCCTTCCCCTTTGAATGCCTTACATTTTTATTGTCTGATAATTACTACAGTCAGCTTCTAATGTTAGTTCTTATGCAATGTGTTTTTATCTTTGGGCTGTTATTAAATTTTGTTTGTACTATATGTAGGATCACTTGGCGCTAATGATGGAAGTTCTTGGAATGATGCCTCGAAAGGTTGGACAATATGTATTATTTATTCATTCTGTTGAAATTTCGTTTTTAACCATTTTATTAAAGATGGTGATTTCAATCCATTTACTTATGAACCGGTTGATTAGTTTCTGTAAAATTACGTGAAAGCTATAGATTAGTGTTTAAACGCGTTCAAGACGGAAGTTTTGACATATAGAACTCAATACGGTAGAAATAAACATGATAGGATCAAGTCAGCACAGATTTTATTCAATACTGAAAGTATTTACATCTTCTCTAAAAATGAAAAACTTGGTTCAAACGCGTGCCTCATACGTTTGACACATTTAAACGTTTGGCACTCAGGCAAACATAACTTTCATACGTTTGGCTGTTCTCATGTGTATAAACACACTCTCAACACATATTTAGTACAGACTCTATCTAGCCTATTTGCACAGTAATGGACACAAATATGCATTAGCATTCTGTTAATTCCAAACGGGTTAAATGAGTTAAACGGGCCCAGAGTCTAATCTTTACGGCATAATGCTTTTATTCAAGGATTTTGATTATTATGCAGATAGCTTTAGGTGGCCGTTACTCTCGGGAATTCTTCAACCGACACGGTGATTTAAGACACATACGCCGTTTACGTTTTTGGCCTCTGAACAAAGTTCTTACGGAAAAATACGAGTTCAGTGAACAAGATGCAAAGGAATTGGCTGATTTTCTTGTTCCTATACTTGATTTTGTCCCTGAAAAGAGGCCTACTGCTGCTAAATTACTTAAACACCCTTGGATCACTGGAATATCTCAGGATCTTGGTTCTGTTACGGTTACGACTCCTGCAGCTGATAATAACAAGATTTTGAATAATAATGGAGCTGCTTCGGTTGCAACTGATGCCGAAGTTTTGGTAAATAACAAAGGTGCTTCTGTTGCAACTGATCATAAGATTTTGGAAAATAAGAAACAGAAAGATGACAGGGAAGCAATTGAGATTGGAGTCGGGAATATAGCAATCGGAGGAGTTTCGAAACCCGCTCTAAGATAAGCCTGCTAAGTTTCGCAGGTATCTTTCTCGCTTTTCTTTCAATAATACGGCTTGATTTCTGAATTTTACCACAAGATTCCAAAACGGGTCTTTAAAGTTGGTCAAATTTGGGTTTGGGTTTGGGTTTGGTATATAGGCAAGGTTGGGTTGACTTGTAAACACGTTCATTAAAATAACTTGGTTTTAAAAAGTGCAGCAAAGGCACAAGGCGATTAGACACCTCAGGGCCTTGAAGCGACACCTCATATACATAAAGCAACACTAGGATTTTGAGACCTAAACATCGAGTAAATTGCATTTTACGTCTTTTAAGTTTGAGCCAAGTTGCAGGCATTGTTCTTTAACTAACGAAATTACACTCGATATCCTTTATGTTATGTTGGTGTTTTTCATCAGACGTTGACCTTTTGCTCTAACCAAGTTAATTTTTTCTTTTAACTTTTAACACATGCCGCTCACATGAGGGCATAATGGTCATTTCACTTAATAACTAAAACACAATTAAATAAAAATAATATATATTAACAATAAAATAAGTGAAAATGACCATTATGCTCTTATGTGAGTGGCATGTGTTAGGGCAAAAGGACACCACCTGATAAGACACAATAACATTAAGGACATCCAGTGAAATTTTGTTTTGTTAGTTAAAGGATAACGCCTGCAATTTGGCTCACTGTTGACGGACGTAAACTGCAATTTACTCCCTAAACACCTGAGAGCGCCTCACGCTTTTAAGATTAATAGTTTATTATCACCAAAAAGCGAATTGATCCTAATAATGAACAATACTATTTAATAGAATAATTTGGGTGTTATGCGTTAGAAATTGACATTCGGACAGTAACTAAATGTTTTGAGATTTCACTCTTTGCAGGTTATTTGTCGAGGCGTGATATTGAATTGATTTTCTGGTGAAAAATGAAACACAACCAACTTTTGATGTGTTGCGAGCGAGCGAGCATGGTGAATGGGGTGTAGTTAGAAGTATTCTTTGTACAATATGGGTATTTTGTTTTCTGGGACATGGATTCAAGCTTTTCTCCCAGAGGACAATGCTGCATATTGGTTGTAATGTGGTTATGAGTCTCATAAGAGACCATGCATTCTTCAAGTAGAGGAATCATACAAAGATGATGAATTAATTTTATCGTTATATAAAGGGTATAAAGTTATTTGTTTTTCTAGGAGTTGAAAAGAAAAAGTTTGTTTCTCGTGTGGTAAGACCGTTGGGTAGGTAATGATCAGAACGGGTCAATTGTTAAGTAAAATTTGGTCTGGCTAAAAATAAGGTAAAAGTCCAAACCAACCTTCAAGAAAAAGTTTCAAATGACAAAACATCAAAACAAAAAACAACTATATTTACCTTTTCCTACTACCATGTACTCGTCTAGTCAACGGTTTCAGTTTGACTAGACTGTGCGTTGCGTGTTAACGCCGCATTGCATCGTTAATGAGCGGCACACCCTGCCAATCCGTTAAGCATCCCGCTAACAACGGATTTGTTTAACGGGTTTAGGCCAAAAAGGATCCATTGACAAGCGCGATGATCAAGGAGGAATTAGCCGTTGGACTTGGGTTTGGATGGGTATCCGTTGGGTTGGCCGGACTCTCTTTTAAAATTGCAGGGTTGAAGGTTGCAGGTTGCAGGTTTATGGGTACAAAGAAGAAGAAGGTGAGGTGGTGATTATGTTAAATTTTTTGAATTTTGATTTTTAAAATTACATATTCAACCCCTGAAAGTTTATGGTGACAGGAATAATTGAACACTTCAATTGCATATTTATCCAACCTCACATTTTAATTGCATATTTTCCATTCCTTATTTAAATGACAAAATTGCCCCTTTCAAAAATTAAAAGATTTCCTACCAACTATACAGGATTCAAAATACGTCCACTGCCAACCTTCCTGGTTTGTTCGCTTCTTCTCTATTGACGGTTACAGCCGGCGATTGCAAGATTTTTTCTCGCTCGTAAGTACAGGTCCTGGAGATTTTATTACCTGTCGGCTGATTAGCAAGAAATCTACAAATTGGTGATACTGTAAAAAGTGACAATGGATGATGTGACCCTTGGTATTTTATTGTTGTTCCTATTGTCGTGAATGCCATCCCTTTATTCAATTTAAGTTCTTATGATTTTTTAGAAGTATAGTTTCCAATAATTGACCACAAAACATTGTCGATGAAAACACCGTGATGGGACTACAAAAAAAGGTCATTGTGCGAAGATGATGACGAACGAAGAAAAGAAGGTTTTAAGAAAACACTGTGATGAGGTACATAAGTTGAAATTAGAGTTTGTGCGAAAACGATTAAGAGCAGAAGAAAGAAGGTTATACAGTTTATTAGAGTTTGTAACAAAGAACATAAGAAAAAAGGTTTTAAAAACATATTATAGTTCGTGCGTAGACGATTATGAATTGAGAAAACAAGATTTTTAAAACTTATGAGGCGTAGATGACGAATCCAAAGGACGACGATGAATTGAGAAAAGATTTTTAGAACTTGCTAGGCGACGAAAAAAATTTGGACCATTTCTCGATTTGTGCGTGTCATCCTTGCGCAGGGGCCATGCTAATCTTCTCTGTATCGTTCCAATTTTATCAGATGTCCCCTAAGGGACGAGAATTGATGCTTTCTCTGGAATAAATACCAGCCAAAATTACATCTCGGAGCCGATGTGGGAGAACTGAACTACTTCATTTTACTTACAGAACCAGATTTTCATTGGATTATGCAATCAAATGAAAAAACTTCGATCAGTTTCTCCTAAAATTTCTCGAGAAAACCAGATTGCACCATAACCGATTCCGTAACTTTTATTAACATTCTTTCATCAACTAATTAGTTATTTTCAAGCAAAAATCTTTAATAAACAATCAACTCTTAAATACTCATTATTCACTATATATCAAATTAAAAATAAGCAAATTATGTCACATTTTATATGAAGCATGCGCTTCGGCGTGTAAACATCGGTGTCACGTCACACTAGTAGTTTTTTTATGTATTTAAAATTCAATTGACATCGTATATTTGTAAAGAATTATGTTTGTTTAAACAGATCTTCTATGGTATTTCACACTTGCATATTAGCTATTTTAACTTGCCATTTGTTTGCTATCAATCTTTCTTGTTGTTTCAAATATGCATTTGAATCAAGAAAATGTTGAGAGATTATAACTTGTTAATTACAATATGAGAAGCATATGAAACCTTAAAGAAAATCGATACATGTTGACCAGGGATGTCTAACGTGTCGGGTTGGCAGGTTGAATTCTTGGACTCGAACACGACCCGTATTAGCTATTCTAACTTGCCATTTGTTTACGACCAGGTTGCACGACAGGTTTATAGCCAAGATTACTTCACTAACCTGCAAGTGTGTCGCAACCTTTCGATTTTTAAGTAGAAAAAATGGTTGAATGAATCATAGGTAATAAAAAAATGAGGGTTGATGAAAAAAAAAACGACCTGAAAGACGCTCTAATTTAACACCCATTCATACTCGGTTTGCACTTTATTCAACCTATCTTGACTCGTGTGATATTACTCTTTTTTGAACGGCAACAACGACTATAAATATATATAGCGGCCAGTAAGAAGCTGAAAAAAGCGTACAAAACCAAAAACGACATTAGAATATAACTGAAATATCAAAATCTAACCAATTGCTCCATGTGATATTACTTGCTAATCCATTCATGCGGACTATGAAGAACATAGAAAATCGACGATGACAAAACGTCCAAAAAAATTTGGGGACCATTTCTCGATTTGTGCATGTCATCCTTGCGCAGGGGCCATGCTAATCTTCTCTGTATCATTCCAATTTTATCGGATGTCCCCGAAGGGACAGACAAAGTTGCTCACTCCAGCTATAAATACCAGCCACTAATTCATCTCTGGGCGAAGTGGGATGAACTATACTACTTCACTTTCAAGCCAAAATCTTTTTGTAAACAACCAGCAGCTCTTAGATACTCATCAGTAATACTTTTATCTTTATGTATTTAGTATTCAGTTGACATCGTATATTTATAAACGAATATCTTTAAACAGAACAGATCATCCATGGTATTTCAGTTTTTTGGTTTTTGTTTAAAGTGTAAATAAATTACAATGAAAACTGTGAGTTCACACTTATTACAGATTAGCTATCTTAACTTGCCATTTGCTTACAATTAATCTTTCTGGTTGTTTCTAATTAAGAATAACTAGAATTGAGCCCCCCATGCGTTGCGGGGCGAGGGGTCTAAAACCGTGCTATCAGATGTGGGGTGTAAAAACATGTTAAGTGACATTATAGTGGCGTGAAAGGGTATGATAATGCTCCCAACACCATCCCCCTAGCGTTTAAGAAATTTTTTGGAAAGTAACGAACGAAAGGGCATTAAGGGGCATTAACCAGGTAACAATTTTAAGGGGCGTTATGATGCCAATCTGGCGAAAAATCTCCTTAGAGGACATTAACCATAACAGATGGTGTAAGCAGATTGTCTTGGCCCTTGTTTACGCATGCTCAAACTAGAATTAGCGATCTTACCATGGTTTGATAGTTAATCATATTTAACTTTTTTTAACCATATTTTTTACATCTAAATACCACCTAATTTTGCACTTGCAAGGATTTGAACCAATACTACTTCTATGGAGGGCAAACATCATACCACCAAGTCATGGGTAACCATAGTCAACTAACTAGTAGGATCAACATTTGGTTGCATGCTATACACTGTTATGAGAGGGTTTGGAGAGGTCAAACCGCTATAGTTTTAGAAAACGACAAACCAAACTGCTCAACTTAAATGGCCAAGGCTATCAGTTTCGACTAATTTATTAATTTTAAATCATTAGTTTTGCATTAATATTTTTTTAAAATGATAAAAGTAGCTTATGAATATAATACATATACATAACTATGTACTTCAAAACAAAAAACTAAAATTGTTAAATGACAAGTTCCATTAACACCATTCCAAGTTCCAAACCGAACCGTATGAATCTCAATCCACCTAAACCAGTCAACTCGTTTTGGTTTAAATGGTAAGATTGATTTCAACAGTTTATAAAACAGGAACATACGCTATAATTGATCTTGGTCAAAAAGGCCAAGAAATGTGTGATCTGATAGGAAATTCCCTTTTAATGCTTCTTCATCTGTCCTATGTATTGCATCTATCTATCTATTGTGGTGCACACACAACAAAGATATATGAATTATGTATACATAAGTATCACTATATCTACTCGGCTTATATGCACTCTACCCAAAAGGAACCAGAGCTTGACTGTTTTCATTCATGTTGACTGTGATGTCACATAACTCCTACTCAAGATCTCCAAAGGCGAATCATAATGATTTCATCTTAGTTTGTTGTGGAATGATAATTGTTCAGATGATAATGATGATGAGATGACAACGATGATGTAATTCACACGCCTAAAGGATTTTCTTTGCCCTCAAGTACGAGTAAGTGAGAAAAAATGCCACTATAGCACCAAATATAATTCCTCCTGTCGTAAGCCAAAACGCAAACTGCATTCGATAAAAAAGAAAATCACAAATATGTCCACTTTATATAGTCTTCAGACAAGTTTTAACTTCTACAGTCATGAAATAAGAGAAAACTTTAACATATCTACTTTATCTTCGCGAATTAGCAGATTTGCTTCAAAACTACAATATTTGGTCCAGTTTTTGTCTTTTTATTATTTTTGTTTACAAGTAAACTATTTTCAAGAATCTGGCTATGCTTGTACATTCAAAGACATTTCTAACTATTCGTGAATGCATAAAATAACATGTTTTTTTATGGATATAGAGGTAAAATCTGGTCTAACATGGACGCTATCCTGTAAATATGCTCAAAAATGCTTTTCTCTATACTAAATTAATGAGTGTTGCAAAGTGTTGATTAATTTATCAAATGCAAAGAGAAGAAGAAATTACCACATGTTCTTCAAGGTAGGATCTTAAATTCATGCCAAATATTCCTACAAACAAAACAAACCTTAGTGGTCTTAATTCAAATTAGCATATTTTGGTATCATATTAGTTCTAAAATTTAGATTCACTATTTGATAATGGATGAAGGTAGATATTTCATAATCTTTAATAGTAATCACTTCGATTAATAACCGCATAAACTCAAAACTTGCAATTGTGATGAGGATGGAGTTAGTTTGATTAAAGAAAAAAGGAGTAAAATGCCATTTTCGTCCTTGAGATTTGGCTAGTTTTGCGACTTTCGTCCAAAGGTTTAGTTTTTCGCATCTGGATCCAAAAGGTTTGAAATCTTGTCATTTTCAACCGGCTCATTAACCCCATCCACTTTTCTCGTTAAGTCAGAGGTATATTCATCTTTTTTGCTAACTTAAAATGGTATTCGGTCTTATCCTGAAAAAGACCGAATTGCCCTTTAAACACAAAAGGCAGAAATACCTCTGAATTAATGGAGAAAAATGGATGGAGTTAACGAGCCAGTGAAAATGGCAAGATTTCAAACCTTTTGGATCCAGATGCAAAAAAACAAACCTTTGGACGAAAGTTGCAAAAATTACCAAACCTTCAGGGACGAAGATTGCATTTTACTCAAGAAAAAAGTAATAACCTGAAACCAGAGCGCCAACTGCAAGACAGAAGGTTCCGACCTGAAGAAGCAGTTCAAATCTGCTGACCTGGAGCCTTCTCGAACTAGACCACAAGAAAAATACAATAATGTTCACACATTTGCTCATTTTCATCATTAGTGGTTACTTATTTAAGTAATGTTGAATAACAAACACGTATGCAAACCTCAAATTAACAGCAATTGAGTCTTCCATTTCTCTTGCAGAATCAAGAAGTCTTTCTGCTTGATTATGACATGATTCACATCTGCAAACGTAGGAAAGATCATTCAACTTACTGATAAGCATAATCATGACCCAAAATTTTCAATAAAGATTATAGTTAGGGTTGTAAACGAACCGAATGAACACGAAGACATTAAGGAATGAACATGTTCATGACGGTTCACAAGCGCTTACCGAACGAGATTTCTTGTTCGTGTTCATTCATTAAGAAAACGAACATGTTCATGAACACTTACTGAACATAAAGGGATGCAAACAAACATAAACACATGTTCATGAACAAAAATAAACACATGTTCATGAACAAAAATAACACAAACAAATGTTATATATTCGTTTTAAAATAAAATATGCATGTTTCGTCTGAAAGATACTTAACATAACTATCCGAACATAGCTGACACAACTATCATAAACAAACTGAAATTAAAATGGTCAAATGATGGATGTTGGCAGAGGTGTATAGTATAACTATGGTTTCAACTTTTTCTATAAACTAAAAGTAATAAAATAAAAATATAACATAAAAAATATATAAATGAACGGACACAAATGAATACATTACCGAACATTCACGAACATAAACAAACGAACGAACGCAACCTCTGTTCATGTCCGTTTGTTTAACGTAACGAACGAAATTTCTTGTTTGTGTTTGTTCATTTATAAATGAACAAACATAAACGAACTTCCCACCGAACGGTTCACGAACTATTTGCAGAACGTTTGGTTCGTTTACAGCCCTAATTATTGTAACACACTATTTACCCACCTATGAAGATAATTTTCCAGCAACATTTCAATTTCTTCCTCCTCTTCTGCATACGATGAAAACAAAATCAACCATAAGTTAACCAATTTTACAACCATATTATTAACACACTTACCCTCAGCAACCTGTTTATCTAGTGGAACCGAGCATTCTAAGTTCATATTCCTGTTCAAGATGCAGTTTCTACCCACAATACAGAGACGACGTATTTCTTGAGAATCTTCCAACATATCAAGCAGCATTTGTCTAAGTGCCCCTGCTTTCGATCCCAGTTCCACCTTCCATTAAATAATTAAGGGGTTGTTTTATTTCAATTTACATAATAGGTATGTAGGGTCTGTAAACGAACCGAACGTTTATGAACTTGTTCGGCTGGAAGTTCGTTTAATTAATGAAAAGGAACACATGTTTTGTTTGTTCATTTACGTTCGTGAACGTCCGTTTATGTTCGTTTATTTAAATTTGTTTATGTTTGTTTCAATTTAGATACATTAAACATAAAAAAAGTCTTCCAAACTACTTATGTAAATATAACTAATTGGTAATTGAGCTTTCTAGTAATAAAAATGGGTTTTCCAATAGAATTTATTGTGATTAATCACTAATATAAAAAATTACTTTATGCTCGTTTATGTTTAGTCAATTATGTTAATTTGTGTTCATGTATGTTTGTTCATTTGTGATTATGTTAATTTGTGTTCATGTATGTTTGTTCATTTGTGTTGTTTATTGTTTGTTAAGTTATGTTCGTTTACGTTCATGAACTATGCGTTTAGGTTTTAAACGAACGAACATAAACGAACACGAAATGCTCATTTTCTTAATAAATGAACATGAACAAAAAGATAGTGTTCGATTATATCTTCGTGTTTGTTCGGTTCATTTACAAGCCTATAGGTACGCAAATGTAACAAAAATGAAGGACTTGATACCAAAGTTTGCTTGCAAGTACGAAGTTGTTCCAATATGCCAGCTGTTAATCGGTTTGGTAAAACCTTAAGTAGATTTTGAACCTGAAGTACAAAGAAATTTACTTTTATGATTAACATGTAGCTGGTGAATCTAGTTATCTTCGGATGGTCTAATACTCTGAAGTTACAAAAAAATATGACCTTACCAAAATTAAAGTAAGAAATATGCTTAGTGTATATCCATACTCACATGTGGGTCTAAATCCATTAGCCTGTGCTCAAAGTGCTGTATCCTTGAATTAAGGGCAGCTTCCACAACCTGAAAGTCAAAGTCAACATGGCTAATACTAATCTATAAAAAGAGCACATAAGTTTCACATGCTAAGTAAGCCCAAAAACTTATATATAACAGAACCAACCTCAAGCTCAAAAGGCATTACTAAAGCTCCTCCGATCATACTTTTAGGACTTAAACGAGGTAATAAATCATCAATGAAAGCTTTTCCTCCTTTACTGCAATACATAACAATTGAACAATAAAAAATTTATGTTAATACAATAATTATCAATACAGGATTCATAACTTTTTTAGTTGAAATCGGAGTTTACATTGTTGGACTTCAATATGATTCATATGAGCAATACTTACCACTGGTAGTTGAATATAAACACGCTATCTTGCATTGCAATTGCTCGCAAGGATCCCAAATTCAACAATATGGCATTTTCACGAACCTATGAAAGAAATCACAAAACGGTGTATCAATAAGAAACAAAAATCATAGTGCTTATGCTTACACATAACTTCATACCAGCAAAGATGGCATTGTGTTTGTTAACCATAATGATGGATCAACACTCCGTATGTCACGAGGACGAAGACCTGTTAACAAAAACCTAAATTAAGTACAGTGCCTCAAACCTCAATAAAGTTTCATCAATAAACATAACCGCAATTCTACGTGAAGAGCATTAAGGTTTCTATTAATACTACAACTTCATTGATAACGACTAAAAGCTAGATTAAACAACGCTGCAAGCAAATGCAGATAAAAATTCAATCCACAAAGCAAACAAATGAATTTTATTATCTGCATACTCACCACTCGACTTTAGTAGATGCCGTCTGTTAACTTTTCTAGTTGATACCATTCCTTTCGAACTTACTTCAACAACCTTCAAGCAAACAAACAACACATACATAACAACATCAATACATCATATAGCTTATGAATTCATCAATTTATGATCAAATCACTCCAAATGAACTACTTCTACTTCAATTAACCTCCTCTATCCGAATCAAAAAACAAGCTAGATTAATTCAATAACAACAAAACTGCTTAACAACCGAAACGACGTGATAATTCAAATTCAAATTTCAAAACCTAAACAAACCTCATAAACCGAATCACAACTGTTTAGCTTAAACAACACATACATAAACAAAATCAATACATCATAGCTCATAAACTAATCAATTTATAACCAAATTACTCCAAATAAACTACTTCTGCTTCAATTAACTTCATCTAATCAAATCGAAAACAAGCTTTCAAGTTTCAACATCACATGCTAGAACACTGATCCAATAACAACAAAATTGCGTAAACAATTCAAATATGTTTTCTAAACAAACCTCATACACCGGATCACGGCTGTTTAGGTTAAGCGCATCAGACAATGACGAAACATTCACATTCCGCTTCGCTCCACCGGTCACATCTTTCTCAAATTCATCGGAGCTTTGAAATCTATCATCGCCGGAATCATCGTCACCGTTATCGCCGGTAGATGTTTCCGCCGTGCTCTCCGTTGATTTCGCGTAACGATTTGATCTAACAGTCGATAAAATGTTAAGCGGAACTGGAAACAGAAACCTGCAGGTTTTTCGTAGAGAATTCGCCGGAGATTTTGGCCGGAGGAAGGTGTAATTAGTGAATTGAATGTACGCCGGCAATTGAATGTACGCCGGCAATTGAATCGCCGGAGAATGGTGGAAGTTTGTGGAAGAAGATATCGGAGTGACGGTTGTTGACATCATATACGGTAGTTGAATTATTCAGTTAGTAGAGGTTGTTCATGTGGAATCTGAATATCTGATTGTGTGGAATTTGTATCTGTGTGTGTCAGTGTGTGTGGTGGCGGTAGTGGTGGTGGTGGTTGGGGTTGGTGACGGCGGTTGGTGGTTATGTTTGTGTCCACGTGGATATTATCCACCGTAGTAGCTCTTGTGAGACTTTCACAGCTAACTTTTTCTAAATAAAACTCCGTTAATTTAAATTAAATATTATTGTTCAAATAATAATAATTTAAAATTTAATGAAACTATTCGTTTAATACTGGATAAGAAGTGTAGCGGGAGTCGCGTGACGTGAGTTATGTCAAAGTATGTATTTTATGTATAAACTAAGATCAAGAGTGGTGGTTGGTGGGGAAATCTGAAAAAAGTGTATGTCATGTCGTAAGCAGTAAGGTTTTCACTTGTTAATTTATTAGATTATCTATACCGTAGAAGATCTTCTTTTTTACCTATCTCCTCTGACTAGTGTTACTTCAACTGCCATACCCTTCTCCCACTCGTCTGTAGCGTCGGACTTGTGGGTCCCATCTCTCCTCTCACAACCATCGTTGTCTTGCCGCCTTCGGATCCTTTTCCGCCTCTCTCTTCCAAGACATCCGACCACATCAATTCAGACCATCAAGGACGGTGATGGGCTTCCCTTCTTCTCTGGTGTTGGAGATAGTCTTAAGATATGTAGTAATTAGTGGTTTAGTTATCGGTCAATCGTTCTTAATTCACAATGCATTAGGAGGAAGTCTGTGGTAGTCAAGTATGTGTGTGGCTATAGGAGAAAAGCAGTGAATCTTAGTACCTTGTAAACGTGAAGTCAGACTTTTCTAACTCCTAGTAGAAGGATAGAGACTAAAGAAAATTAATTACCCGAAGCAAACTCAAGAGAGAAAGGTGATATCTCTCCATACAAGCCATTATAGCAAGTCTTTTGTGGAGGAGAGTAGCACTAGACAAGTAACTTATTTCACTAGTTGAGACACATTGATTACTCAAGTTTTTTTTCTTAAATATTTTTATTGATTATTTGGTTTACAATTACTTATGTTAATTATCCAACCTGTTTCATCTTATTAGTTTAAAAGTAATTAGTAGGTTACACCCCGCGCTCTGCTGCGGGGCGACTCAATTTTTATAGAAACGTAGACGCAATGGTAAAAGTAACGTTAATGGCAGGAATTCGTTTGATATTGGTTCGGTTTATTAAGATACCGACATATACCAAAGAGAAAACAAAAAAAAGTCATGATACGACCAAAAAAATACCGAGATGTGTTTACATCAATCAAAACAATAAAAATGAATATCAATTTCGATACTGACGTTGTTCAGTCAGTATTAGACCGTTCATTTTGTTACATGTACAACACCAGGTTCGATTGAAACTTAAAAAAAATAAATAGAAAAGAAAAGGAAAAATGAAAAAAAAATTAATAAAAGACAAAAAATCATCAAAAGGCAAAAGTTACTCTAGTTAAGAAGTTTATAAATTACATTTATAATAATAATATACTCAGTATTTTGCTTAGATAAATTGTGTTGCTTACAAATAACTATATTGTATTATAATGATATTTTAAATTTTAATCCACACTTTATTAAATATTACTGTTCTTTAGCTTTGTAAATTATATTGTATTATAGAGAAAGGTTATTGTACAAGATGTTAGGAGAGAAGTTTGATCCCTAAATATAGAATTCACATAATTAAAAACAATGAAACAAACGAGGAAAAGGGTAAAATAGGAAAATCAAATATTGTTGACTCATAAACCCACTACTCCCTTGATTTTCAAACGGCTATAACTTTTTCATACGTTAATATTTTTTTATGAAAATTACACCGTATTAACGAGCATTTCATTCTCTTTAATTCAAGCAGCCTATTGCTATATTTTTCTTTAATAAAATTGAAGGATTTTGAAAACCATTACGTGATTACGTGATTTTGAATACCCAGTAAGTGACTACGTGATCTTGAATACCCGTGATTACTTGATTTCATTATAGTATTTTATGTGAAACCCCACTAAGTGATTCCATTATAGTAAGTGACTACGTGATTTTGAATACCCATTTCGTGATTACGTGATTTCACTATAGTATTTATGTGAAACCTACTGAGTGATTACATAATTACGTATAAACAAAACATATAATACATAATATTTCATATGGAATACCTAATATTTAAGGTATAATTAGGAATGGCAATGGGTCGGGCTTGAGCTGGGTGGGTAATCCCAGGCCTGTACCCGGTTGTAATTCTTTGTCCCATACACGACCTATTACCCGTTGAGTATTTGTCGGGTATCGGGTATACCCGTTAATTTATTAAAAATACCCTTTGGGACAAATGTGCAATTTTTACTTTGATGCTGTTTATATAATTTACTATTTTAATGACTATAACAAATGAAAATGCGATTAATAACTTACATATCATATTCAGACCACATATACCACACTAAATCAAAACGATTACTTAATTAAGTAATTGTATCAGGACCACCTAATTGAATAAACATCCACATAACAAAGGGTGATGACTTCCATATCCAATACACATGCTCAAAAATAAGTTATTTTTCACTAAGCATCTGTCAAATACACATCCACATATGACTATAGAGAAGGTAATAAGTATATGTACTAAGTTTATATATATAGAAATCTATAGTATGATTTTTTGGGTATTATTCGGGTAAATGGGGCGGGTATCACTAAATCCCATACCCATACCCGTACCAGGATTTTTTCTTTTTTTAAGCCCGTATCCGGCCCATACCCATTGGGCTTCGAGTATACCCGGCCCATATGTTTCAGGTATACCCGTCGGGCCTGGGCTTTTTTGCCATCCCTAGGTATAATCACGTATTAATAGCAACATAATGCCGTATATTATAGATTTAACCATGTAATAAAACATAAACAATCAAGTTCTTATTATTGAATGTGTAATCACGTAATAAATTTATATTGAATGCGTAATGATTTGTGTTGAATGTATAATCACGTAATGAGTATTGAAAAAATCACTTAGTCATGTACGAGTATTCAAAATCACGTAATGGGTACTAGGTATTCAAAATCACGTTATCACGTAATAGGTATTCAAAGTCCTGTAATTTTTTTAAGAACACTATAGCAATAGGCTGCTTGAATTAAAGAGAATGAAATGCTCGTTAATATGGTGTAAGTTTTTAAAAAATGTTAACGTATGAAAAAGTTATAGCCGTTTGAACATCAAGAAGGAAACTAGTTAAAGGGAGAAAAGACCATCATACACTTCTCTTTTTAAATTAAGAAAAACAAATGTATGATCATGATTATCTCTTACACTTCATACAATTTTTTTTGCATGATCTCTTTAACTTATATTATAATGATATTTTAAATTTCAATCCACACTTTATTTTATAAAACTGTTCTTTAGTTTTGTAAAGATCGAGACAGATTGATTAATTACAATTACTTTATAAAAACCTATTTTGATAGTTATAAATATTTGATAATCTTAGTATTTCTAAAGTTGATTTCATAAGTATTTAAGCAATGTAATGTATTGATTGTTTAATTTGTTTATTTTAAGATAAATTCTAATATATTTTTTATTAGTTAACCTTAAAATATAAGCCCACTGTTATTTTTTTTACCTTAATACATTAATATACATTATTTTTATTTCCACTTTATTGTTGGTAACCCGATCATCCATAAACCAACTAATGAATATCCGGTTCAAATTAGAGATGGGCATAAAACCGGTTCCGAACCCGAATCTGTAGAACTGAACTGGAACCGGGTCCAGTTCCTACCCGACATTAAGTAGAACCGGTTCCGGGTTCAAAATACCCGTTGGTTCCAACCCGGTTCCACAATTTTACCAATTGAATCCGGTCGTACCCGGTTCCTACCCGTACCCGGTTCCTACCAGTACCCGGAAATTCAGTTCTAGAAGGAACCGGTTATACCCGTTAAAATGTTACCGTTGGAACCGGTTATACCCGTTATAATGTTACCGTTGGAACCGGTTATAGCCGTTAAAATGTTACCGTTGGAACCGGTCCTGACCGTTGGAACCGATTCTATATATATTGTTTAGAAATCTATTGTTTAGCATACAATTTCTCATATCTATTCTTCTTGTTACATTTCTTTCTTGTTCTTTTTCACATTCTAATCAACAAATGGCCTCAAAGAGTTGCAAAAACGCAAATTCACAATCCGTTAACAATGTTCCTCAAGATCAATCGGTTCCATATGTGGTTGGAACATTGTCTCATAATCGCAGTAAGGAAGTTTGGAGCAATTGGGAGTTGGTCGAGATGAGTGACGGCTCGCAAAAAGCTCAATGTAAACATTGTGGATCGTTATTAGCCAAGGAATCAAACTCAACGTTAACGAAGCATATTAATAAGTATTGCAAAGCTTTAAAGGAAATGACATCCGGTCAAGTTCCACTATCCAAAGATGGTACCATTTTTCGTTATAAGCAAAAATTAGCTCGCGATCGGATGGCAAAGTTGGTGATACAAAAAGCGTTACCGTTTGGACACTTCGACGACCCCGGTCTTACAAATCTTATTCGGGAGACGCTACAACCTCGCTATAAACATGTAAGTCGTCGCACTTTAAATCGTCTTTGTTTAAGTTTATGGGAAAATGCCAAAAAAGATTTAATTGTTTTTTTAAGAATTTAAAAACTAGTGTAAACCTAACTAGTGATGTGTGGTCGGCTCCACATGGTTTACCGGAATCGTACATATGTGTCACCGCTCATTGGGTTAATCCCGATACATGACAAATGATGAAGCGTACGATTGCGTTTGACGAGTTTCCTTCTCCTCATACGGGAGAAAATATTTATAAAATTATAAATGGCACAATAATTAAATATGGTTTAGAAGATAAATTTTTTTTCAATATCCTTTGATAACGCTTCAAACAACACAACGGCGATTGAAAAATTAAAGTTGAAGTACAAACCAATACTTGATGGTGTTTTTTTTCACACACGATGTGTTGCACATATTATTAACTTAGTAGTGCAAACCGGTTTAAAAGATCAATTTGTATCGGATTTTATTATAGCATTTAGAGCTATGCTCCAAGATGTTTTCAAAAGTGGAAAAGAAAGATATCAAAAATATAAATAACTTTGTAAAGATGTCAACCAAAAAATTATTGGACCGAATTGGGATATACCGACTCATTGGAATTCAACTTGTCATATGTTTGAAATGGCTATAAAGCAAATGAGCACTTTAAAATCTTTTCATACAACTTTAAGTGATGAGTACCTTGTCGTCCCCTTTCCCGACACGGCTTGGGAAAATATTAATAACCTAAGTACTTTTTTACAAGTTTTTAAAACTACAACGACTTTGATTTCCGGTGTTTATTATCCTACTAGTTCTAAAGTTGTGGACCAATTGTATTTGATAACAACTAATTTTAAAAAGTTTGAAAATTCTAGTGACATGTTAAGGAATATGACGAGACCAATGATTCAAAAATTTTAAAAATATTTTTTAGAATTACCACCCGTTTTTCTATGTGCCGCTGCTTTAAATCTAGCTTTAAACGTACCGGGTGTTGAAGCTTTAATTGATGAAATTTATGACAAGTTGGATATCCATGAGGAGGATCCAACTTTAAAAGCAAAAACAAAAAAAATATTCAATGAGTGTATGGCCAAACTTTATGATCATTATTTTAAAAAATATGGTGAAAAAAATCATACAAATTTGTTTGAGTCTCGGTCCACGGCCTCTAACGATGAAACAAGCGGGGATCCACTTATAACCATGTTGAATGTCGTTAGAGACGAGACCGCTAGACAACAAAGGGGTAGTGAACCAACAAGTGAACTTGGGAGATATAAAAAAAATCAGTATTCGCTTACCATGACCACCGAGGAGTATAGGAAATTTGATGTTTTGGCATGGTGGAAATCGAAAGAATCCGAATACCCGATTCTAGCCACCATGGCTCGTGATATACTAACGGTCCAAGCTTCCACGGTAGCTTCGGAAAGTGTGTTTTCTCTTAGTGGCAGGGTTTTGTCAATTAGAAGAACAAGACTAACTCCGGAATCGCTAGAGATGGCAATATGCTTAAAGGACCATTTGGATGCCGTTGATCGTGTTCAACATAAAACTAGTCTAGAAGATGAAGTTGAGTTAGAACATAAAATTGATGACGAAGAGGAGGACGAAGAAGTGGAGACTAACGATTCGGACGACGATTGTACCGAGGTACCCGCACCTAAGAGAAACTCATCGGAAAGTGTTGCACCTGCCGCTAGTAAACGATCAAAGAAATAAAATCTTACTGGAACCGGTTCTGAGTAATTTTTTATTTTTTTTTGTAACCGGTTAATTTTTTTTATATATTGTAACCGATTAGTTTGTTTTTTAATTTTAACCGATTATTGTTACTATTTTTATTTATCAATGTAACTAATAATACAAATCAAACATAACAAACACAACAGAAAGAAACATTACACAAACTTTATTAAAACACCAAACCAAACGGGTTACATCAAACATTTGAAGAACCGGTGCCGGAACATTTGCATACCATAGGTATTTTGCAAGAACTTAGAAGTTGATTGATTTTGTAAGTTGATGATGGTGAGTGTTAAGTTTAGAAATGGTAAGTAGGAAGGGGTTTATATACAAAAAAAAACGATTTTTTAATCAGGAACCCGTTTCCAACGGTAACATTTATCAGGAACCGGTTCCAACGGTAACATTTTATCAGGAACCGGTTCTGAACAGTAAAAGGCAGGTTTTGACTGTCAGGAACCAGTTCTGAACAGTAAATGGCTGTCAGGTACCGGTTCTGAACAGTAAATGGCAGGTTTGACTGTCAGGAACCAGTTCCCAACACTATCAGAAACCGGTTCCGCACCATACCCGGTTCCACCCATACCCGGTTCCATAATACCCGTACCCGGTTCTACACGGTTCCATATTCTTGGGTGTGAACCCGGGTAGGAACTGGACCCGGTTCCACACCATACCCAGTTCCAATGACATCCAAGCAGAACCGGGTCCGGGTTGGAACCGGTTCCGGGTAATAATATAACCCGATTATGCCCATCTCTAGTTCAAATTATACAAGGACCCTACGACAGTTAAAAGGTTTTTGTTCTGTCATTGTCTGTGTGAATATTAGTTATGACTAGATTTAAAAAAAAAACTAAAACATGTATAGAACAATTTAAGACATATTAGATTTTCATTATGCATTTGTAACGACGTTTGACGTACTTTTTATGATTATATAAATTTTAGGTTGATTATCAAATTTTACATAACCCAACCTAAACCTGACCAAAAAAATATATTATATAGCGATATTTAAACGAGTTCAAAAAACTTTCACCCCTATAAAAAAATTTCTAGATCCGTAAATACACGTCTAATCTTGAGTCTTTTGATGATTTCTTTGGACAGTAGCCTTAAATTTTGATTTCCATTTACAGCATACATATGGTTTCTTTAGTTGCAGCCCAACTAGAACTGCATCACAATCCAATTTATTTCTTAACAACGAATGCTTTTTTTTATTTCTTACCCATTTTCTTTAGTCTATATACAATTGTTAATTTCACACTTTTTCTTTTGTTTTCATTTATTTATTTTTACCATTTAACTTTAATTGAACATTTTGTAATAATTTTTAAAAATGAATCTACCGAAAATTAAGTAAACACGTCATAGGCATGTTACAATTATATTGCTTTTAGTTTTCTATTTTCTTTGCTATAGGTGTACGTCGAAAAAGATCGAGTTCACCCCTGCTATAACGTGTGGATCACACGCTCAAACTTTTGATATGAAATGTTATGAACTTCATCTTTAAGTAAATTACACATTCAATTCTAACTTTTGATAATAGATAAATTTGACCCGCCAATCGTTTCTACTTAATAACTTGACACCTCATTTTAGTTAAATTACTTCTACGACTTTACATCGTACCGTGTAACACATTATACTTTTTTTTATCTATGCCTAACCACGTTAATATTTAAATTACTTTTACGGCTTTAAACCGTGTCTGAATTACTTTTACAACTTTACACCGCAATGTCTGAAACATTATACTATTTTTTATTATCTATGTCTAATGACACAGATGTCAAGAACGTAAAGTGTGTAACAAAGTCAAAAGTGTAACGTCACGTGTGAGCATCACACATTAGTACCATCATTGTTACGTGTGTAACGAAGTTACAAACACGATGTTGCCGCCGCAACGCGCCAAATGACTCAAAATCTTGTAACCCAATAAATGACATTTATCACTTTTAATAATTTTATTTTCAAAATCTAAGACTTTTTATAAAGCCCATGGCTTTATAATCTAGTGACATTTTCGGGGGTGGGATAAGTCTTTAGGACCAATAGGTCCTGAGTTCGATTTCCACAAGGGTGGTTTTCCATGTTTATTGGATTTTCTCCTGAATTTGTGTATAGCATAATGCCTAGTGGAGATTGATATGATCGAGTTGTTCCGCTAGTGGCACGATAATAATCCAGTGGTCTATAGCTCCCCCTCAAGTTGCAATTTGTAAGGCAAAGAGTGCAGTCTATAGCTCTCCCTCAAGTTGCAATTTGTAAGGCATTAGAAGGTTAACTATTTGATGGACAAGTAGTATGGTACATTATCCATAAGTTTGACAAAGAGTTCATCCACTTGCTTGGTAGATTTAGAGGTAAATCTTGATCTACATGGTATATATTCATAACACCCCCCTTTGGATGACACTTTGCAAACTTCGAGGTCTTTAAATACTACCTCGTTAAAAACCTTGCTAAAGAAAAACACAGTTGAAAAAAAGTCTTAGCAAAGGGGAAAAGGGGTGCAGTCTATAGCTCCCCCTTAAGTTGCAATTTGTAAGGCATTACTCTAACACCCCAAAAATATTAAATTATATAAACAATATGGGCATTTAACCCGGTTAACTGAAAAACCCCTTTAAAAAGGAAATGGACTTGTAACGTCCCTAAATTATACAAAATATTTAGTAATAATAACTATTATGGTAAAATACCTTGCACATAACTAATTTAGTGAAATTGAAATTAGATTAGTTGCTTGGGAATATCTAATAAAACATTTGGGTAGTGTCCTTGTGTGATAAACAAAATATAGAGGACCGAATTGAACATTAGGTAAACTTGTGGATATAAAAGGGAATTAAAATCCAAAACACACACTAGTGTCTGTTCTGGTCGAGCAAACAAGAAGAAGTAGAAGGGGGAGATTTTGTAACCATAGTATTCATCAAATCCCTCAAATCAAAAGAGAAATTGGGCCTAAAATCCTTGTATGAACATAAATTCTCAATCACCTAGACAAAGAAATCATAAGGTATGTTAAATTTAGATGATTGTGATGTCATGAATCTATGTGAGCATCATAAATTCGATATTGAGTATAATCATGAATACCATGACAAAAATTGTTGTGTATATGAGTCTAGGAACAAGCCCTTGATGAAGAATTAGTGATTAAATGCTATGATTCTAGTGTTTAGATGATTAATGGTGTTTGTACTAAATGGGTTTTTATGAATATGATTAACACATAAATTGCTATAGTAAAAATTGTAGTAATTGATGTTAATGGTAGGATTCTGGATGTTAACCTCACATCTTAGACACAGAGACTTGAAAAGATCATGGATGGTTGAAGAGCATGAAAGAATTATGTGAATGAGAATTTTTACAAATTACATGTTGTATATATACATATAACATTATGAACTCTAAACAATAAATCGAATTGAACTTTATAGGCAAATTGGGTGAAACACCAAGTGACCAAGTCGGATCGGATACACGGTTGAAAGGAAAGCTCTAAGGTATGTATCTTTACGTTTATAGTATTTTGATGAACGAATAATTATCTTGAAACAAAATAAAAGCGATAGTTTTCGCTAAGACGACCAAATGGGTCAAATAAATTGGTAAATGATGAATTGGTCGGATTAAAGCGATGGTATTCGCTAAGATGACCAAATGGGTGAAATAAATTGATAAATGATGATTTGGTCGAATAAAACCGATGGCTTTCGCTAAGACGATCAAATGAGTCAAATAAATTGGTAAATGATGAATTGGTCGGATTAAAGCGATGGCATTCGCTAAGATGACCAAATGGGTGAAATAAATTGATAAATGATGATTTGGAGACGAATAAAAGCGATGGTTTTCGCTAAGACGACCAAATGGGTCAAATAAATTGGTAAATGATGAATTGGTCGGATTAAAGCGATGGTATTCGCTAAGATGACCAAATGAGTGAAATAAATTGATAAATGATGATTTGGTCGAATAAAACCGATGGTTTTCGCTAAGACGACCAAATGGGTCAAATAAATTGGTAAATGATGAATTGGTCGGATTAAAGTGATGGTATTCGCTAAGATGACCAAATGGGTGAAATAAATTGATAAATGATGATTTGATCGAATAAAAGCGATGGTTTTCGCTAAGACTACCAAATGGGTCAAATAAATTGGTAAATGATGAATTGGTCAGATTAAAGCGATGGTATTCACTAAGATGACCAAATGGGTGAAATAAATTGATAAATGATGATTTGGTCAAATAAAAGTGATGGTTTTCGCTAAGACGACCAAATAGGTCAAATAAATTGATAAATGATGAATTGGTCGGATTAAATTGATGGTATCCGCTAAGATGACCAAATGAGTGAAATAAATTAATAAATGATGATTTGGTTGAATAAAAGCGATGGTTTTCGCTAAGACGATCAAATGATTCGAGCGATAAAAAGAATAGAAGTTCGATCACTTGGAGCGATGAATTTCGTTTCGCTAGTCAAAGAGGTTAAGAACTTATATATGACATATGCTATGAAAACATATGAATGATTATTTTGTTATAAATCCGGCAAAAGGGTAAAATTGGAATTTAAGCATAAACCGGGTAACGGAGATGAATAATACTCCAAAGCTATTCCGAGGAATTTGAGTGTGATCATAAAAATGATCATATAGATAAAGAACATAGTTATATGAGTTAAATTGTCAAGAAAATACAAACTGGTCAAATAATTCGAGTTAAGAATTTAAAGTTTAATAATATAAAGGTTTGAAAAGAAGATACTACAAAAAATGAAAATGTGAAATATCATATTACGATCATTTCCGGTAAGTGTCGAGTCATATTTTAAAGTGCGGAACTCGAAAACGGGTCAAACGAATGACCTGTCAAGTCTGCAGCAAAATGGCTGCAGGAAGTACCGTCGCCGACGCACCCTGAAAGTTCCGATGCATTAAACTACTGTCTACGGTAGTATTGATACGACGCTAATTTCCACATGGCGTTGTCGACGGGGTAAACTACCGTCGCCGACGCTAGTAAGAAATCTTTTTAAATGATTAAGTTGTTATGTATGATTAGTTATTTTACTAATAACGTGTCAACTCTTCAGATTAAGCACAAAACGCGCTATGTTACAGTCGGAGATCAAGCCTCGTCATAGAATCGAACATACCTCAACTTCAAGCTTCCACTTATTTTGCTAGTTTATGATTAAGCTTTTGTTAGTTTGTAAAGTACTTTAGAATGTTTAATTTTTTTTATAACCTCGTATTATTATGTAAGGAGATGCTCTATTTTTCCACTAATGAAAGTAATCTTTACTATAAAATGCTCATTTAAAAATGTCAGACATTATGATAAGATAATGGGTCTTACAATTACAAGGTTAACTATTTGATGGACAAGTAGTATGATACATTATCCATAAGTTTGACAAGAGTTCATCCACTTGCTTGGTAGATTTAGAGGTAAATCTTGATCTACATGATATATATTCATAACACCCCCTTTGGACGACACTTTGCAAACTTCGGGGTCTTTAACTACTACCTTATTAAAAAACTTGCTAAAGAAAACACAGTTGGCAAAAAGTCTTAGCTAAGGTGTAACACCCTGAAAAATCGTGTCCAATAGTATAATGACATGTGTTGTATTTTAAATATAGTATGTTAAAGACCAATAAGGACAAAAGACGTCAACATGCTCAATCTGAGCCTCTGAGTGACGGTCCGATGTCAACATGCATAAATAACAGCCTCTGAGTGACTGATATGTCAACATGCTTAAATCATTGGCCTCTGAGTGACTGATATGTCAACATGCCCAGCCCATGAGTGACATCGGAATCAACATGCTTATAATAAGCCTATGAGTGATCCTTTGTGAAGTCCTAACTCTCATACGTGCCATTTGTTGGACGAGAGGGTTCAATTTTGTAAATATGTGAAAGTTGGATGATGGAGGGATTAAAAGTGTCAACATGTTAATTTATACCTCTGAGTGACCTTTTAACGAACCGATAGCTCGACAATGTCTGGACATAATTCCGGGTATGCCAAGTATTGGCTACGGAGGGCTAAAAGTGCCTAAATGGGGTTTAAAAAGGTTTTTAGAAGCTTTTTAAAGTTAAGGGGCTAAAGTGTCAAAGTTTGAAAGTGGTCAGGGGCAGTCGTGGGCCGCGAGAGACCAGCGAGAAAGGCTCTGCTGCAAAAAGTTTTGGCTTGGCCTCCAAACAAAGCTCCAAAACCATTAATTCGAAACCATGGACTTGTAATCAGGTATGCCACGTTTTGGGACATTTTTAAGCTTCCTCTTACACCCCTAAACACCTGGCTTCACCTCCTTTGAGCTCTCCAACTATAAATATGTGCTTAAGTTCACCATTTCAACTTACACCTTCTTATTTATTCACTCTTCTCTCTCCAATGGAAGTTCTTAGCTAAAAGGAGCATCCACTTAGTTCTCTAATAAAAACCGAGATATTAATCAGGTTAGACACACAGTCCAGCGGTGGACTGTGTGCAACACTGAATCGCACGTCACGAGTTCGAAACCTGATACTGGCACCGGTTCGTTGAATTAAAATGTTTTTTGCATTGTAGGAACCTCTTGTAAGTGTTCCTTGCTCTTGCATTTTCGTTTATAGGCTTTTATAGCCAAAAGTCAAGCGTTTTACGGCAAACGCTTTGACTTTCGGTTAAGACCATTATGGTCCAGCCATTTTTCGAAATGAACATGGCTAAGTGATCATAATAAGATAGGTGTTAGTCCCTATAAAGGGCACCTCCTGAAGATCAGGTTTGCTAGACCAATTGACGGAACAAAGTTATGATATAAAAAAGTTAAACAGGCAATTTTTTTAGAAAAATCATAAATTGATCTTATATATGTTATGAAACCTGTTTTGACACTTAAACAAGTTGGTAATAATTATTAGAACACGTAAGAACATGTTCGGCGATCAATTTCAGTTCTAGGGTCGGTTCGCAACTGAAAGTCGCGAAGTTTGACTTCTGATTTGACTTCCGATTCTCACCCGATTTAGATTAGTTACCTACTGATCTAAAGTTGAATTATGATCATAATATAATATAGCATAACCCTCTGATGTTATATTACATGATCATAATTAGAATCCAAGTTTATGCGCAAGTTCCATAATAATGTCATCTTTGACCAAAATGCCTTTTTTGCATAAAACAAGGTTTTAAATAATAATGAACTTGAAAATGAGTTTCCTACTGATGTAATATTATAAGTAGGATTATTTGGGATGTTAAACCAAGTTATAAACTGAGTTTTCAAGCAAGTCCTTAAACTATGTCGATAAATGGCGATTTTAGCCCTTGTGGCTCATAAATTAGTTTTAATCAAATCTTTTCAAGGTAAATCAATTACCTACTGATATGTTATATTAAATAACATATGTAAGACATTTTAAATCTGACCCTAATGTCAGTTTTCTTAAACATCGCATAAAACGTCATTTTACAACATAAGCGCCGTTTCGGCGCATAGTATGGTTTTGAGCCTTATTAATGGACCAAGACTTGTTACCTATTGATTTTAAAACTTATTTTAAAAATATTTGCAGTAGGTACTTATTATAAACTCAGAATCCCAAATAGTTTATAAACTATGTGTAAAATGACCAAAATGCCCCTTCGGTGCATAATTTGGTCATAAAAGATAATTTACACATATAATTGATATCCTACTGATATTATATCATAAATAAAGTATTTTTCCAGAATATTTACAATAATCACATTAAATTATATTCAAATTCCTTTTGTATGATATGAAATTACCAAAACGCCCTTATGAGTCATAATTTCATTTTAAAACCTTAACGGTCATACAAGTTGATATCCTACTGATATATTAACTTATTTAAAGTATAATGGCATATAGAACTTGTCCATGACTTATCCGGTTACCCGATATCGCTAATATGCGCACGGTTACGTATATGTAACTATTTTACGGAAATTAACCGAAACGGGTTTAACCTTGTTATTTAAGTCTCAAAATCCAGAATGTTAATAGTTTACCCATATTAAACAAGTCAAGGAACTTGTTGGGATTAAACTACATTCTATCCAATCATCTTTTAATCTAGCGTCATACGTTTTTGATCAAGTACGCTAGTCGGTCTAGGTCTATGACTTAAATAAGACCGTTAGTATTTAATTGGTTAGTTTATGCCATAATCCAGACTAGAGACTTGCCGGTAAATGCTATTTGCACATTATTCCTTTTTGTGTACGGCTGAGTTATTAAAAAATTTAAAAGAAGACTAGCTCAGGTAATTATTTCCCTTATACGGGGCTCGGGTTACGGTAAATTATTACCGTTTGGTCGGAAATGGGATTCAATCAAACGTCGGTTCGGGGATAATAAATCCGCATATTCTGTTTTAATCAGTTTTGTTTGATAATTAAACATCAGGGGTTAACTACCGTGTCCTGGATATCCTCGGCTCATTACAATAGAAATTGCCACAACCTTAGCGCGGGTGTAGGCATACACCCGATAGACGCTCAATTATGCATTCCCACAAGGTTGGGAGGAATTGACTCCTTCATGAGTCCAAAGTGGTGTGTACGTTAATTGTGTCTCGGTCTCCGTACCGGGCCCCATATGTATGACAAACATCTAAATCTGTTAACAAGGTTGGACGGTCCATTAACCCAAGTTATAAAAAAAATTGTGCTGATACGCACTTAAAACATTTTTGAAATGTTTTCAAAATGAGTCAGTTGGGTGTATTTACCAGCGAAAACTGACGTATTTTCAAAAGACTAATCTGCAGGTACAATACGAAAATAGGCCGGAAGTGCTCGGTAGTGATAGAGGATCTTGCAAATCCTAAATCTGCCCAAAGTCTGTTTTGTATTCTTTCCATGTACAATTTATGATCCGCCTGTGGATCTTCTATTACGAGCCTGTATATTATTTTATTTTGAACATTCGGTTTGTAATAGTAATTTTACTCCAAGACTTCTGTTGTGCCGTGTTTAATTGACTATGATGATTATCAACTGACGTCACGATATTCCCCACCCGGGCCCACCGGTGTATGGATTTCGGGTTGGAAATCCGGGGTGTGCCATAAGGGAAAAAGAGTGCAGTCTATAGCTCCCCCTCAAGTTGCAATTTGTAAGGCATTACATTCTCCGCACGTGACGCATGCCAATGTCATGAACGTGTTTCCTGAAAGTTGTTGTAGGTAGTGCTTTTGTGAAAAGATCGGTTGAATTTTGCTGGATTGGACATATCTCATCTCAACCTGATTGTCTTTAATAAGGTCCCGAGTATATGCAAAAAATCTTGGTGGTATATGTTTGTTTTGTCACTTTTGATATACCCTTATTTCATTTGAGAGACACAAGCGGTATTATCATCATGGATAGGAGTTGGACTTCGATCTTTCTCTAGCCCACAAGAAGTTAGTATGTGTTGTGACATAGATGTCATCCATACACATTCTCTTGAAGCTTCATGTAGTGCAATGACTTCGGCATGATTTGAGGATGTTGCGACAAGTGTTTGTTTTTGAGAACGCCATGAAATTGCACTTCCTCCATTCATAAATACATATCCAGTTTAAGACTTTGCTTTATGAGGATCAGATAAATAACCTGCATCTGCATAACCAACTAACCCTTCTTTTGAATCGTTAGGATAAAACAAGCTTAAATCAAGAGTTCTCGAAGATATAGAAAAATCTATTTAATCCCATTCCAGTGCCTTTTAGTAGGAGCCGAACTAAATCTTGCAACAAGTTCATTGCAAAAGAAATGTCAGGTCTCGTACAATTCGTAAGATACATAAATGCTCCAATTGCACCGGGGTATGGTACTTCTGGACCAAGAACTTCTTCGTTGTACTCACAAGGACGAAATGGATCATTTTCGACATTAAGTGATCTAACAACCATTGGAATGCTTAAAGGATTTGCCTTGTCCATATTGAAACGTTTCAATAGCTTTTCAGTATAGTTCATTTGATGCACAAATATTCCATTGCTCGTATGTTCAATTTGTAAACCAAGACAATATTTGATTTTTCAAAGGTCTTTCATTCAAATTCTTTCTTTAAAAGAATAATTGCTTCATGAATTTCTTTTTGCGTCCCAATTATATTTAGATCGTCAACATATACAACTATGATCACATATCCTGATGTTGTCTTCTTAATAAAGACACATGGACAGATAAGATTATTTGTATAACCTATACTTACCAAATACTCACTCAAATGATTGTACCACATCCTTCCAGATTGTTTCAACCCGTATAAAGATCTTTGTAATTTGATCGAATACATTTCTTTGGGTTTTGAACTTAACGTTTCAGGGAGTTTAAACCCTTCAGGAATTTTCATATAGATGCCATTATCAAGTGATCCATACAAGTAAGCTGTAATGACATCCATAAGACATATTTCTAACTTTTAGAAGCTGCTAAGCTGATTAAGTATCTAAAGGTTATTGTATCAGTAACATGAGAATACGTTTCTTCATAGTCAATCCCTGGCCTTTGTGAAAAACCTTGAGCTACAAGTCTCGCTTTATATCTTTTAACCTTATTTTTCTCATTTCGTTTTCATACAAATACCTATTTATACCCTACAGGCTTTACAGCCTTAGGTGTAACAACAATAGACCAAAAAACCTTTCACTTGTTAAGTGAATCTAATTCAGCTTGCATAGCGCCTTTCCATTTGTCCCAGTAATGTCTATTTTGACAATCATTAATATATTTTGGTTCAGGATCATTATCTCTACCCATGATGTCACTTGCTATAGAATAAGAAAATATCTCATCAATATTTCCCATTTCATATCGGTTCCATATGATATGTGTATGACCATAGTTGAATGATATCACTTTGTTAGTACCATCAACATCTTCCTCATGAGAGGTTTCGGTATTCACTGTTTTATTAAGATCATTCTCTTTGTGGTCAATTCCTTTACAAGTGCTTTTCTTTTTCTAGGATTCTTATCCTTCGAACCGATTGGCCTTCAACGTTTCAAACGTTTTTTAGATTCATGAGCTATCTTATTATTTATTACCTTACTTGGGATCTCAACTCCAGCTGGAGCATTAGCAGCTGGTATATGAGATTTAGTAACTATTTGTATCAGTAAAAGCATCAAGCAATTGATTTGCAATTTCTTGTAAGTGTATTATCTTTTGAACCTCTGTCTCACATTGTTTTGTTCTTGGATCAAGATGAGACAATGAAGGCACACACCATGAGACATCAGTTTCTTGTTTTTTATTTTCTCCCCCTAATTTTAGGAACATTGCCTCGTTAAAACGACAGTCATCAAAACGTGCTTTAAATACATCACTTGTTAAAAGTTCATGATATCGTATGATGGAGGCTGTTTCATATCCAACGTATATTCCCAACCTTCTTTGAGGTCCCATTTTTTGTGCGTTGTGGTGGTACAATAGGAACATACACTGCACGCCTAAAATTCTAAGGTGGGAAATGTCTGGCTCATGGCCAGAAACAAGTTGTAGTGGGGAGTATCTGTGATTTACACTTGCCTCACGAACTAGTGATTCGGCATGTAAAATTGCATGACCCCAGACAAACACTGGAAGTTTTGTTCTTATTATTAATGGTTTAGCGATTAGTTATAAACGTTTGATCAATGATTCAGCTAAGCCATTTTGTGTGTGTACATGAGCAACAGGGACCAGTGATTCGGCATGTAAAATTGCATGACCCCGGACAAACACTGGAAGTTTTGTTCTTATTATCAATGGTCTAGCGATTAGTTATAAACGTTTGATCAATGATTCAGCTAAGCCATTTTGTGTGTGTACATGAGCAACAGGGTGTTCGACAACAATTCCCACAGACATGCAATAATCATTAAAAGCATGTGATGTAAATTCACCAGCATTATCAAGTCTCACCCTTTTGATGGTATAATCAGGGAAATGTGCTCGTAATTTGATAATTTGAGCAAGAAATTTTGCAAAGGCAACATTACGAGTTGATAATAAAGAGACATGAGATCATCTACTGGATGCGTCTATCAAGACCATGAAATATCTAAACGGTCCACATGGTGGATGAATTGGTCCACATATATCACCTTGAATTCTTTCAAGAAACATTGGTGATTCCTTTTCAACTTTTAAGGACGAAGGCCTTGTAATTAGTTTTACAAGTGAACAAGAGGTACCTAGAGGCATTTTACCTGACTGGGGAAATTTTTGATATTTCAATGGATGTCCATGTGTGTTTTCAATAATTCTTTTCATCATTGTAGATCCTGGATGGCTTAATCTGTCATGCCATAAGTTAAATGTCCCATGTCACACCCCGACCCGCAGCGGAAATAAGAGTCGGGGCATAATTGGGTTATCACCAAAGCACATGACATTTACTATTATGTTTCATAATTAAATGAAGTCAAAGTTACATTTCTCAAACATCCAAACATGTTTATTCAATACAAGGGAAAATAACCAAACATAATAATCCAAATACTAAATCATTTTATTTCTTCTAATCCAGGTCCTATGTGTTCCTAGCTGCTGCTGGTTCACCTGTATCATGTGTAAAATGGGAGGTTTTGGGTCAACATAAGTTGGCGAGTGAACCTTATAGATAAACATTTGATAATGATTTTATGGTTAGTTTATCAATAAAATATTGTGCATAATCATAAGAGAGCACATGTATGTAATCAAACATTGGCAAATATCAGTTACAATTATAATATACATTAACATTTGATAGCATACATGAACATACCAATATCATATGATAACTAACATAAATGAACTGTGCGATCAAGGCTCAATCAAACGGAGCCGATCGTATTGCATGAACTAGAAATGTAAATTGAACTGTGCGCTCAAGGCTCAATCAAACGGAGCCGAACGTATTGCATGAACTGGAAATGTAAATTGAACTGTGCACTCAAGGCTCAATCAAACGGAGCCGAGCGTATTGCATGTATTGAAATGTAAAATGAAATGATCGATCAAGGCTCAATCAAACGGAGCCGATCGTGCGGGCACGCCAAGATCAACCGCATAATAAAATGGGGATCAAGCTCAACCTCGATGGATGGGGAGCTGCGGCCTCGGCAATTGCATGTACTGAAATAATAATTTGCATCCAATAATAACTACTTAACAGCAACAAACTAATACACATGTCATGATATGATGTATGCACAATAATTTCGTTATAATATGTAAATAAACAAGACACATGATACACCCCAAAAACGTGATTAAAACGGGGAATTTGAAAGGTTCACTCACATTGGGTGCGTTGAATTGAAGATGGTGAGATGCGCACGATTTAGATGAGCGGATCGACGAGGAATACTAACCTAAATAATAATGGAAAAGTATATTAAATGGATGGACTTTATTAAGGATTTTTAATGGGATTTTTAGATATATTTTTTGTGAGTTTATGGCTATTTTCTATCTTTAAAAATGTTATTTTTAAGTATTTTTAATTGATTTTTAAATTAAAATAAACAAATAAATATATAAAAAAAATATTAATTTTTTTACTGTTTGACCATTGACCGTTGACCGTTGACCGGTTCGGTCAGCGGTAAATGTTGCGCCAAGCGGGATTCGAACCGGTGACCTTACGTTCACGTGCACGTAGCTCTACCAACTGAGCTACGTGACTAACCCGTTAGAAACCCAGTTTTAATTATATTTATATACTTATTCGAATTAACCGAAAATACCTTTATTTACAAAAACGTTTTAATTCAATTGACCGGTGCTTGGGACAGGGTTCGAACGCGTGACGTGAAGTTTATCTTGCACACAGTCCACCGCTGGACTGTGTGTCTAACCCGGTTATATTCTTGATTTATATTATACTTAACAACTACCTGTTTTAACCCGGTTAGTTCATGTTTAAAAAAGGAATGTTATTACGTAAGGCGTGTGCGTAGTAAGGATCGAACTCGGGACATGTATATGAACTTTGCACACAGTCCACCGCTGGACTGTGTGTCTAACCCGTTTATAATCCGAATTTTAATTACTCTTATCTCGTTTTTAAGTTCGTCTTCTTCATTACGATTACAGACTTTACTCAAACATCTGGTTCATGATTTAACTAATTAATAAACATGACGACTAGCTTGAATGTACAAAACCGAACAGTTTGGGGAAAGAAGATACCGGACAGGTTGTCTTCCTCAGAGAGTCCGGCGAGAATCTGACGGCTCTGTTTTTGAACCTTCGGCTGAGAGGGTCTATCAACAGAATTAAGGAATTAGATTTGAAATTGAACTAGGGTGCATTGATTATTAGTACGTTTGAATGTGCTTACCGTTAACTAGCGAGTTTCCGGCAATTCCACAATTTCTCCGGCGAACACAGAAAATCCAGTAAAGTCGTCTGTGGCTGATTTTTGAGTGATGGATTAATGTTAGTAAAGTTCTAACAATAGATTGAAATCGCAAAGAAGGAATATCTTACCGGTTTGTGTTGAACACGGTTTGCCGGCGATTTCTGCAGAGAATTCCGGCGAACAGTTTTAGGTGCTCAAATGATTTGAAAACGCGACGAAAAGGAAATGGAGTGTTGTTGTGACAGTTCTGAATCGCACAAATGATTGGAACTTGAATTAATCGGAGTTTGATAACTTTTCGGTTTCAAAAACCGAAAATGATGAAACTTTAAGTTCATTCATTACTGACTTAATTAGAAACCGAAATACATCGGTTATAAGTTGGCCAGATGAAATGGAAGTGATTTGGCGATCGGTTTGCCGATTTCCGTTATTCAGATGGCATTATCGGTTGATTTGAGTTTGCGTATAAGATCCAATTGCTCTCCTAAAGTTAACAGAAAACACTTGGTGGCGGAGTGGTTTGGGGACCGGATGATGAGTCGTTGGAATGCCTCAGCTGACCCGGGTTCGAGTCCCGGCAGCTACAAATGTTTTTTATTTATTTTATTTTAACTTTTTATCAAATTTAATTTTTATAGTTTAGTTTATTTAATAATTATGTAACGTTTAAACTCAAAATAATCATAAATAATTAATGTACTTTCATAACTTGGTATTTGATTACAAAACGAAGCGGGTTTTGGAGACCCGATTTTTACATATGTTACATCCCAGGATCATAAAAACTTTCTTTTACTGCCATATGTGCTTGAGGCACATTAATGTATGTATAATGCAAACCCGAATGGAGCATTGGCAGTTTTTCCAATATATGATATTCGCTCATGATGTGCAAATATTTTTTATTATCAACAGTCCTTGACGGAGTATCATAACCACTATGATATATGTTTTTGAAACTCAACAAGTTTCTCGTTGATTTTGGGGAAAATAAAGCATTTTCTATTAAAAGCTTTGTACTATTGGGTAATATTAAATTCGCTTCTCCTATCAAGTTTGTAGGACCCGATATTGTATCAACGGCTAATATTAAAACTGGGTGAGGTGGAAGCTCGTACATTAAGGTCGACAGTAATATTAATATTATGCCGGCTAATATTAAAACCGGGTGAATCATCTTCGAAATTTTCTTGAAAAAACTTGAGAAGAAGAGTGTTTGTTGTGGAAAAATTGAGATTGATAATTGGTAATTTATAGTGGTAAACTATAACTGTTTTGTAATGGTTATATTACCATTTTATAGCCGTTATACAATGGTTATATATATATATATATATATATATATATATATATATATATATAATATATGTATGTATATAATAAATGATGTATTAAATAAATGTTATTTTATAAGGTATAAAATTAGGATGAATAACAATAAGAATAAAAATGTTAGTATACATAAATAAACGTAAAACCTAAATGAAATGTGAGCATGTTTGTATAAATAAAAGTTAGATGCGATAAAAGTAAAAGTTAGATTCATAATTAGATTGTTAGTAGTATCGTAGTTATGAAATATGTATAATAAAATGTTCTTTTTTACTTATATTTTTCTTTCAAAGTAAATTATAGAGTTAATGAAGTGCTTACAATGCTTATGATGGATGTCTTTGTGCTTAAAGTCTTTCTTAATAGTATATAAGCGACTCGTGCTGGTAATGTGTTATAATATAACAAGAATTAACACAAGATTAGTGCTAAAACTTTAAGAACTTTATAAAGATTATAAAAGCGTAGAGAATTGTATAACTTATGAAAGTTAATACATTTGGTGCATTTTCATTTCTACCCTGAGCTAGTATTTATACTACAAAAAGATTATCTATTTGGTAGACAAGGTTAACTATTTGATGGATAAGTAGTATAATACATTATCCATAAGTTTGAAAAAATAACAATTATAATAATCTAAAGTCTAAACAAGATTCAAACTCGTACCTCATGGAACCAGATAAAGCGTCTTACCACGAGAACAAAATGGTTATTGTTCATGAATAAAGTATCCCCTCTCACAAACATATTGGCAAAATGTTATATTATATAATAGCATAATTGTCTATTAATTAGAGGGACTAATTAATTGAAAAGTGACAATTTCCTTGTGACTTTTATTGTATATGTATGTAAACTAGTAAGTTAGTCCACGTGTTTGTCGCGGCTTTGAAATATAAAATATCTCGAATTTATACCGTCAAATGAAAAACGTCTTATATTTAACTCGATTGGTTTTTGAAAAAAATTACGTCAAACCATAAACTAACTAAAACCGTACATAAAAATAAGTAGGAAAACTTATTATATTTGACCTGACTCATTTATGAGAAAAAAATAAAAATTATGTCAAAATGTAGACCAAACGAAACGTATAATAATAAGCATTAGAACATATTATATTTGACCCAACTCATTTTTGGAAAGTCGAAGCGTAAAACAACTTGAATTTATACCGACATCTACATAAAAAACACGTAAAACTCGATAACAAAGTCTTTAAAAATTAAGGGGTTGTAAGTGTCAATGCTGAAAGTTAAAGGGCATAAGTATAAAAAAACAAAAAGACAAAAAGAAAAATCAAAGAACCATTCACACAAGTTAGTAATTGTAATATAGATAATAATATATTTACAATTTGTATCCTTGTAAAACACTCATTTAATTGCACAAAGTTAATTTCAAATGTTCACTCAACAAGAAAAATTAATCTCAATCTTGAAGTTCAAAAACCGTTACAAATCCTACACATTATATAATCAGATGAGCATAAAAAATTAATTTCAATCTTGAAGTTAAAAAACCGTTACAAACTCTACACATTATATAATCAAACGAGCATTCACAAAACATCGCATAACCTCATGGCAAGAGTAATCTTCTCATTGTGCTTTATTGCTTTGTTCTTCGTCATCGTGTGCTCCAATTTTGTAGAAGTAAGACATCACAATTTTCGTATTCATTCTTTATGTAAATTATATGTTTATTTTAATGTTTTGTTTTGTTTTGGTTGTTGATGATTGAATAGGGGAAAACGTGGTGGTAGCACAAGCCCAAGCTTCAGACTCGGTGATGCAACAAACACTTGACCGTTTATGTGGACAGCTCGACTGTAAAGAGATCCAACCAGGGGGGTCATGTTTTGATCCCAATACTTTATGAAATCATGCGTCTTATGCTATTGACCTCAACTTTCAGACCAATGGCGTGTGTGATACTAGTTATGCTACTCCTTCACCCACAGATCCTTGTAAGTATTTTAATTTTTTTTAGATAAAATTTGTGATAGAATTTGCTTTTAATTGACTTGGCTATTGTCATGATGTAGCTTTTGGGGCATGTGTTTACCCATAAGTGATGGAAGGTTGCGGGTGTTCGTGATGGTCGTCTAGGAAAGTGATGGATGAAGAAACTATGTTATAATCGAAAAATGTAAACAAAGGATTTATTCAATAAAAATAAATAACGACATCTTTTTTATAGTATCTATCTATCTATCATATTCTATTGTGATAGTTTCACAAACAAGAAAGGCATTGGAAAATATCATTAGAGTAAATTATGATTTTACTTTAACCCTACAAGTCTAAAAGGAAACATTTTAACATCTGAGACTAACTTTTTTTAACCATTTTAGCCCTCGTAACTAACTTCATCAGTTAAATGGTTAAAAGATGGTCATGTACCCCTCACATGAGTTAAATGGTTAAAAGATATGTACCCCTCACATGAGAGGCATTTATGTCATTTCAAATTTAAAACAAATATCAACCCTATTAAAAACCCTATTTAACCCTTCATTCAAAAACCATCTCCTCCATCGTTAAAAAAAATCATGTCTTGCAACCCTTCATTCACTAATCATCTAATTCAATGAGGATTGTTAAACATAAGGCCTAGATGTTCGAGTTGGTACCTTAATTTATAGATGGAGCTAACCGGAGATTATTAAACGGACTCGAATTAAGAAGAGCATCTGTGATTATGGTTCGTATATGGCTTAATCGTGAGTCGGGGATTGATTGTGGCAGTGTGATAGTTCGACATGATGCATGATCAACTGTCCCTCGGGTTTAACGTATTTTTACGAAATTAGTAAAATAACGTTAAAATTACAACACTTTCACCTTTGTCTTTTGAGAGCCAACACATACACACACACACACACACACACATATATATATATATATATATATATATATATATATATATATATATATATAGTGGAGTGTTAAATTGAGAAGAAAAATTTTGTAAGAATAAAAAGAATAACTTTTAAACCAATAGAAATTCTCCATTTACTTCATTTAATGTGTATATTTAATATTATGCAAAAGGGCATATAGGTAAATTTATAATTGTCTAGCTAATTAATTAAACTTGTAACTCATTTTTTTCATATAGTCTTTCAAGACAAAATAATTTATGGAGTAGGATAATTTTCGACATGTGCAGGATAAATTTTAGTATGTGTAGGATAAATTTTGAAAATGTGTAGGGTAAATTTATATGTGTGTAGGGTAAATTCCGTTAAATATAAGACATATGTAGGATAAATTTTGAAACGTGTGGGATAAAATGTTTTTACTTTATTAATGAGAGATAACATAATTAATGAGAGGAGTTATAAACTATTTAATGTTTTACCATTATACCCTTTATTATTTTTCTTCTCACATTAAATTTCTTCTCAAATGAACCTTTCCCTATTTATATATATATTATATGTGCAATAAAACTAATGTAATAATATTCTTTCACTGTTATCTTGATTATTAGAATTACATGTAATATAAAAAAAAAAACTTAAGTCACCATATATCAATAGTTCAACACAACAAATGTAAATATAAATGTAGCTATTTGTGTCAAATATAGTAAACACTATTTATTTCAACATAAACCACATAATTATTAAATGATTAGTAAACTTCAGAAATCAAACAATATACATGTTCTTAGTTAGTATATCCAAAAAGAGTAAATTATAAAAAGATAAAACTACAAAAACAAAAAAAAGTCTTATATGAACCACGCTCAACACCCTTTATGTTCAACTTTTGTAACACATTGTCTCTTTTAGTACCAAGTTGCCCATCCATGAAAATCATGTCTTTTACAACTAAAATGCATGGATATCCCTGTGTTTTAGTAAAGTTTCACCTTTAGTCTTTATCTTTTTTAAATTACATATATGTTTCATTTGGTTTGCTTAGTTGCTACTCGGATAGTCCTTAAAATGGATATGGGTTAACTTTCTCAGTTAAGTCTATGTGAAATGACAAAATCACCCTTATCATTAAAAAACACTTTATTAAACATAAAAAATTAACCCCATCCACTTCAGGGGAAGAGTGTGGGTGGGGTGTTTTAATGTTTAATGAATTGTTTTTTAATGATAAGGGTAATTTTGTCTTTTCACATAGATATAACTGAGAAAATTAACCCCATCCACTTCAGGAACTATCCGAGTAACAATTGAGCAAACCACATGGAACATATATGTAATTTTGAAAAGATAGGAACCAAGGGTGAAACTTTACCAAACAACAAGAACTATCCGTGTATTTTACTCAGTGATAAAAAGTAAAAGGGTTAGAAGAAAAAAAAAGGAAATAATGTTTTTTAAGATGAGAAATTTTTATAAATTAATATAGGGTAAATAAAGTTTACTATTGATCAAAAGTAAAGATGTTAAAAGAAAAGAAAAAGAAGTAATTTTTTCTGTGAGGAAAGAAAACTTTATAAATTAATATAGGGTAAATAAAGTTTACGAAATAAAGTTCAAATTTTAGTTAGTTTACTATTATTTCTTTTGTTATCTTTGTTATATTAAATAAGAGAATTTGGAATATATAAAGCCAGCATGTGCACTTAATAATTGGCCATGACGCTCCACATGAACCAATTTCTTAACTAAGTGACGAAATTATATTCGGATACATATTATTATCGGTGTCATCAACTTTGTGTTTTCTGAAGAAAGATAAAGAATTTGTTTGATCAATTTAAAGTTTTAATATTTTTGTTTTCTCGGTTATGCTGAAGTTGTAATTGCAAATATACATTTAAGTATTTTACCTTAGTATAATATAGCGTATGAATAAGCTTTTTTATTAAAAAAAAGTTGAGATTAGTATTATATGAGAAATAGAAAATGCAAAATTAATTGGATAGGGTGGATGAGAAACCTTATAATGTAATCGTGGCGTTCAAAAAAATTAGAGAAAAGAAAGTATATCCGGTTAACAAATCCTTTAAATGGACTACTGGCGAAATTCATCATATATGGATATACTCCTTTTGAACCGGAGAAAACCCTCCCCTAGGGCCAAAGCCCGTGAACACTTGCTCGTAGGCACGACAGTGCAGTGAGGTAAAACCACACAGTTCAATGATCAAACTAGCGATCTCTGTCAAGTTTCCCATCGTCACCAGGTGCTGTAGAAACTAATAGGGATAGCAGGAATCAAACCTGAGTCACTCAAAACATCAAATCTCTCCTTTATCACTCCACCAAACCACCACCAGCTCATTGACAAAAGATAGATACTAAAAAATTGATCATCTATACATACTAAAAAACAATAGATGAGATATTTCTTGTAACTGACTTAATACATGCTATATTTCTTTTAACAAATATAGATGTGTAAAAAGTAGAGTAAAAAAGATTTTGTATGTAAAAACTACTATAAAAAAAATAAAACTTGTCGAATCCCAGAGGAAATAGTTCTGAACCAGATGACAAGGATTCACCGATTTTCTTCACTTCACCGGAATGTACAAAAAAGAACATCGTTAGCCTCGTCACGCAGGCCCAGGGCATCAGTGACCAAGCTTCATCGTAAGAATAAAACTCGTGCCAGGATAATAAATGATCTTTAAGTGATATTTAATCGGTCGAAATATTGGTGTGAATCTTAAAATTGAATGTTCTAATTCAATGTGTTTTGAGAATCAGATCCCATTCTCTCTTTTAGGTTCTTGTGTAAGCTTATATCAAATAGTATTATATAATTTAAGATTCAACTTTAACAAAAAGAAACTGAAGTCACAAGTTGAACACATAGTAGCTGTGTAATTAAAACTTGAAAAATTATCTCTCACCAAACATTTAAGAGTTCATTATAAAATCATACATGCTTAATCTCATCAAATGTACAATTTCACTCAATCTAACTATACAAGCTACACTCAAGACAAAGATTTGATCAAAGGTTCAAATTTGATCGTTATTGAAGATATGAATACTTAGGTAGTTAAGTGTTCGAACCCGTTAAGGATGCATTATTAGAACAAAAGCGGATCATGTTTACACATTTCAAAACATGTTTATGATACGAGATCATAGTAGATAACGCTCTAAATGGATATAAGACGTAACTAAACCTAAAAACATCATATTTATTGTTTTCTCTTTTATGTTGATCCTATCCAAATGCTTAGGCATGTTTACGTACAATAATTGAAGAAATCTAATCGACTAAGGGGCTGTTTATTTAGCTGTTAATGAAACTCTTAATAGTTCAAACCTCTTACTGGTTCAGACTGTTTGTTTAGTGAGTAGATGTCTGAATGGTTCGGACATTTGCCTCTTGATAGTTAAGCATTATACAGAGTCTGAATGGTTAAGAACTTTAATCTGAATTGGTCAGACATTTGACTCTGAAAGGTTAAGCATTATACTAGCTGTTAATGGTTCAGATCTCTTTCTGATTCAACACTTAATGGTTCAAACATCTTACTGGCTCAACACTTAGAGCATTCACAATGGAGTTCCTATATTTATGTGAGTGGGATAATTATATTATAAGGAATAGTTGTGAGTGAGGGAGAGAAAAAATGTTACTATTAATCTGTAAATATATGGAACACTGTTCACACCTTATAAATGTTTTAATATTTTTGAAAGTGGTTGTGAGTGGAAGAGAGAAAAAATAATAATAATAAAGGTATAAAAAGTATTATTTATTTGAAAATGAGAGGAAAAAAATAATGATTTTTAGTGTAATTATACGGATAGGGAAAAAGAGTTCATTTTGAATACTCTTAACCATTCAAAAGTTGTCAAACATCCCAGTAGGGCCACTAAATAAAATCTTGGATTCATCCTCCTAATATTGAAAAATGATTTTTTTAATTACCAAATACTTTTTAGGGTATTTGACGTTATACTTAATCTGAAAATATTATTGTGAATTTGAATTGTATTATACAAAATAATAGTTTTATTATTTTCATAGCTGGTGACAATCAAAAGAACCTTTCATGAAAAGTGAGATATTGTAATTTGAAGACTTTGAGAGAAGAATATGCACTGAATTGTTATAAGGAAGCCGATTGATTGCAATTTGGGTATGGATATACTTATCTTCATTTCAAAATATCATCTTTAATTCACTTTTTAATATATATACGTGTTTTTTTTTTTGTTTTTTTTTATCTTTTATTTGTTAGATAATCATATTACTACTATTATGAAAGCAAAAATATATAAAAAAGTTCCTTTTTTCATTATTCACTAAAAATATATCATTTTATTTAACTAAATTTTTATTCACCATATAACTAAAATCATCTTCACCGTTCAACTAAGTTGATGAGGTAAGTTGATATTTGTTACATGTTATTTAATTGAATCCATTGTGATTTTTCCTTATGCTAATTAGGATGCTTCAATGCCTCTTCACCTTTTAGTGTTTCACGGAAGAAAAAAAATCTACATTCTTTAAAAATATGCATACGAAATGAGTGGAAATATGCATATGTGAAGATTGAAGAAGATGAACACAAAGCTCCGGCATCGGTCCGGTTTTGGTCATGTGGGTTAACCAAAGCTTTAAAACTGAAACCATTACTGATTGATTGGTTAACCGTCAACTATGGTTGTAAAAATCTCGACTAGTCTCTGAGTAGTCGTCGATTAATCACTAATCGAAGGTTTACTGACTAATGGCTGATTAATCACTAGGTGGTCCTATACTGGTCAAATTTTGGCCAGATCTCGTTCAAATTTCAACCAAACCTTATAAGTTATTGCCAATTACTTAAAAAATGGGTCAATTAAGGGTTAAAACTTGTTTACTTTAAAAAAACTACGTATAAAAATGTGTGTATGTATATATAACTAAAAATTACATACAAAAATTTTAAACCGATTAATTTCGATTAATCCCTATCAGTCCTGATTAATCGCTAGTCGGTACCTCACTCACCGACTAGAGCCTAGCGATTCTTATAACACTGCCATTAACCAATGCCTAAGAATCGTACCCATGGTTATTCGGTTAATTTGCGCACCCCTAGACCCAACAAACTGATTGATTTAATTTGTCGTTTTTCGAAACCGTGGTTAACGGTTCTACCCGTATTTATACCAAAATCGACCATGAATAAGTGTTGCCCATTTAAAAAATTGGCAGTACACTATCCTTTTAATAATATGTGATGTTTATGTGAAACAGTTTTTTTGTTAGACGATGGAACGAGTGTTATTTTATCATTTTGTGGGACATGCAAAGCTAGCAATTGTATAACTTTAGTACTTGCTGTAAATCCGATGGTTTACCAAGTAAATTCAATAAGCTCTCAAAAGGGGGTGTCCCGGTGATAGTAAAATAGTAGTAAAGACAGCCTCTTACTAAAATGATGAGTGTTAAAACTTTGAGAGCACCGTTTAACATAAATAAAAAAAATAAATTCAATAGTCTTGCCAGATTTATAAAAGCTCACAAGTAGGCATATGTCCATCACATTTAGCGATGACAAATTGTCTAGAGATCCCGATCTTAATTTCAAGGTTGAATTAGGTGCCGGTTGATTACATACCATGAAGTTTCATCCCTAAGCCCACAAACTTACAAGTCACAGAATGTAACTCTAAGCCTCTTGCCGCAACGCCTCCCCATTGGAATCTTCCCGTCGATCGCCTGCCACGCAAACATATTACTTTTCGACGTTGCCCACTTGTTCCAAAAAAAATCATTTGCTTGTTTCGACCCGTACCCATTACTTTTTAAAACCGCAGCGGAATAAAAGTCAGGGCATGATTGGGTTATCACCAAAGCTCATGATATTTGCTAATAAGTTTCATATTTATTAAATTAAAACTAAAACTTCAAATATTCAACACCAAATTCATACAAACACAAACATAATCAAATGATTGTTCAAAACGTAATAACTTTGTTTAATCTTCTAAGGCCATTCCTATGTATTTTTTTCTTCAGCTTGTTCACCTGTATCATGCGTAAAACAGAAGATTTAGGTCAACAAAAGTTGGCGAGTGAACCTTAGTAGAACATTTAAACGTTTGAATTATATTTGTTGTGTAAAATAAAAATTGTGCATAAATCATATGTGAGCATATGCATATATATAACCAAAATCACAAACCACATTATATCCACAATGAACACATGACATGATGAATGATGAACTTGAGATCAAAGCTCAATCAAACGGAGCCGATCTAATGAGGCACCTGATGCTCAACCCGTATCTCACGAGGAACTGATGGGCCTAATGAAATGATTGCGCTGAAATGATAAAATGTAACCACATATAATCACACAACAACTATACACATTTGATCACGAGATGATATTAGCACAAGTGTTTAAATAAATAATAAAAATATACGACACATGATACACCCAAAACATGATTAAAAAGGGGAATTCGTAGAGATTTACTCACAGTGGGTGCGTATTCTTGTTTGATAATGAGAGCGAACAAGTTGAGAATTTAACCGATGAAGGAGTACTAACCTAAAATATAACGTGATAACTCGATAAATAAATAAATAAATATTTCGATTAAAAACCTTTGCTTAGATTTTTAAGTTATTTTTTGTGATTTTTATTGGTATAATAAACCCTTTGAAATTATACATTTAAGCATTTTTAATTAATATAAGTCCCTAGAATAAAATTAAAACAAAAGAAATAATAAAAATAAAATAATATTAAAAAAACTTGTCAGTCTATCAAGCTGTCAGACCGGTTGAACAAGGAATTAGCATGCGTGTGTTAAGACTTGAACCCGTGACCTCTCGATTGCGTGCACGCAGCTCTTCCAACTGAGCTACGTGTCTAACCTGAAAGAATCCGGATTTTGATTATATTAATACACTAAGAATCTTAGGCTATTTCATAAATTGATTTAATTAAAAAGGGTTAAAAGAGTTGAACTGGAGTGTGCTATGGGTTTCGAACCCGCGACCTCTCGTGCATTTCGCACCCAGCCCAAGACCGGTTGAACAAGGAATTAGCATGCGTGTGTTGAGAGTCGAACCCGTGACCTCTCGATTGCGTGCACGCAGCTCTTCCAACTGAGCTACGTGTCTAACCTGAAAGAATCCGGATTTTGATTATATTAATACACTTCTTAGGCTATTTCATAAATTGATTTAATTAAAAAGGGTTAAAAGAGTTGAACTGGAGTGTGCTATGGGTTTCGAACCCGCGACCTCTCATGCATTTCGCAGTCTAACCCAATAAAACTTGATTTTTAATTATCCTTATACACAATTTAAGTTTATACAGAAATGATAATTTTAAAAAGATTTTAAAGTGATCAGGCCGGTGTGCGTGCTTGGATTCGAACCGGCGACTTGAAGTTGGTTTGCACCTGGCCTAACCAACTGGGTTGGGTGCTTAACCCGATTATAACCCGAATTGTATTGTATATATATACCCACTGCACTTCATCTTCTTCGTTTAAAAGTTTACCCAGAACACGATCTTGATTTCAAACTCAAATGAACTTGATTATTATACCAAAATGATTAACATGACATACGAAATAATATATAAACTGAATTATAAGTTTAAGAAAACGTTACCGGTCGGCAGTGAGTGTTTCCGGCGGGTTGAATCCGGCGACCGACTGCGGTTTTTGGTGAAACAGGGGGGGTGTTTTGAGCAGAGGAAATTGCAATTAGAGGAGAAAGAATTGAGCGATTTCGAGAGTGGGATTGTGATTTCGAAACCCGTTATACACAAATATTACAGGTTCTTTCCCTTTTACTTATATTTTGACTATTATCCTTGTGGTGCTCCAACATTTGATTTCTTTACTTTGTAGTTTGGGTGTGGGTTGAAGTAAATTTACTATTTTAAACATGAAACTGTTCAGTGTTCCAGCAGTTTTTTTTTCTATAAAGCTTATGTTTTGTATGAAACTAGTTTTTGTCTCGTCCGTGTTGCGGGGTACTAAGCTGAATTTTCTCTCTGATAACATATACGTCTGTGTTTCGTTTACTTGTACATACTACTCATAACATGTTCTAAAAAAATTTGCATCGAGTCAACCAATTAATACAAAAACTATCATACTTTTACTAAAAAACAAAAACGATGGAAAGACTACAATTTTAAACTGAGGGCAAAATTGTAATTTTTCAGGACAATGAACGTGTGCCAGGCGGCTTACAACGAGTCAATCAATTAAAACAAAACATTACCATAGTTTTGTCAAAAAAAAGTAAAACAGTGGCATGACTGTAATTTTAAAATGGGGGCAAAATCGTAATTTGTCAGGGAAAAGAAACATAAAGAACGATGGCAAAACTGTAAATTTGAATTGAGAGCAAAATCGTAATTTGGTTGCGGAAAAACAAAACCAATGGCAAAACCGTAAATTTAAACTGGGCAAAATCGTAACTTAACTGGACTAATGGGGGAGTGAAACTGTGATAGGCAGCTGTCTGACATTATTCCCCTGATAAATTTTGTAGTTTCTGTGACGGATTTAAACTTTCATGAATTGAAGTTAATTACTTTTTTTTACAAAAATCCTCATTTTGCCTGTAATGAACACACATTATTCTTGTAAGTTCAACCTTATATGATATTTACAATATTTTTTTCCATCAGTTCTTCCTGAAAATAGTTTGGTTGCAGGCTTTTTATGGTCAATAGAGAACTTCCCGTTTGATATAGTATTAACTTTCATGTTTTTTGGTTGCTTTAGATCGATTAAAAACCATCTCTTTAAATGCATATTTTTTTATTAGTTTAACACGTAACCTTTATACCTTATAACTCTGTCTCTAAATCTACACCGTATAAGTTATGTCCACCATAAGACTTGAATTCTCAACAAATACCTTACATTTTGCTGTTATAATGGTGTTTAGCGGGTTATTATGAAAATAAAGTTCCTTTAAGAAGGTAAAGACTTAGATGATGAAAGAAGCTCATTCAAGTTATGTGGCTTGACTACCTTTATTAGCCTAGAAAACTTCATATACAAAATTGTCACATGTATGTACCAATTTGCTTTATAAATGACGTACTTGATTAAACATGGCACAAAATATAACCACAAATGACACATAGAGAAGAGACAAAGAACATACCATGTCCTAATGATTTAGTTGTATCAAACAAATTAATAGTTTTGTAAACATTTTTTTTAGAAATATTGGATTTTAATAATTTTAATTATTCTAAATTCAAAAATAATCCTAACCATTAACATTTTTTATCTAATCTCCTCACAACCATCCACAACCACTTTTTAACCTAAATAGATCCCGAGTTTGATTTTCACATGGAGTTTTTCCCATATTTATTAAGTTTTCTCCTAAATTGATGTATATATATTATGCCTAGCGAAAATTGATATAATTATGTGATTTTATCAGTGATACTCTAATAATACGTCACTGATCTAAATTTATAGTTAAAAAAAGCACTAACATATTAATTTAGGGAAGGTTGTGAAAAAAAAACACACACAAATAATTAATAATTTAGGGAAGGTCGTGAATGGTCTAACAATTAACATCACAACAATGAAAAAGGCACGTAACCGACAGTCCCCTCGCGCTGCAATCCAGTGCCCTAACGTCCACGGTAACATCATCATCTCCTCTCCACATCATTAGATCACTAGTCCACACATACAACTGTACTCGTCAACGTAGCCAATCAAATCTCAAAAGCATCCACTTTACACACTGAAATGTGTGAACTGTGAACCGTTAAATACTTTCCACCGCCTCAAACTCCCACCGTTGTCACCGGAATATCTGATCGGAATACCAGATCTAGTCGACGGAGATACAATAACAGACACTAAACTTACAATTTCAGATAAACGCGAAGAGAAATGGCAACGGCGAGAGTAGATCTGGACGGAAACACGATAACTCCGATGACGATATGCATGATTGGTGCCGGAGGTTTTATCGGCTCGCATTTGTGCGAGAAGCTGATGGCGGAGACGCCGCACACGGTGTTAGCGGTTGATGTGTATAATGATAAGATCAAACACCTGCTTGAACCGGACTCGCTTCCATGGAACGGTCGCATTCAGTTTCACCGGCTTAATATCAAGAACGATTCTCGTCTCGAAGGACTCATTAAGTGCTCCGATCTGGTAATTCATTGATCCTGTATTGTTATTTTGTTCTTATCGAAATTTCATGTTTATTTGCCCTAATTGAACTGTATGTTAAGAATTTGTCATTGTTACTTCAGTCTGTTATAGGATTACATTGTAAGATAGTCGATAATTCGTCGATCCTGTTTTACAGATGAGCTGTTTTATAGTGTGTATTTCACTGTTTTGTTATTTAGTGTTTCGGATCTTCATGTTCACTTGCTCTAATTTAACTGTCTGTTTGTATGTTAAAAAGTTATCATTGTTAGTTCAGTTTGTTATAGGATTACTGTGTAAGATAGGCGATAATTCGTTGATCCTGTTTACAGAAGAGCTGTTTTGTAGTATGTATTCATTATTTTAGTTATTTTGTTTGAATTTTCATGTGCCTTAGTTTAAATGTCTGTTTGTATCTTAAGGATTTGTTATTGTTAGTTCAGTCTGTTATAGGATTACAGTGTAAGTTAGTCGATAATTCAATGATTCATCGATCCTGTTTTACAGAGGAGTTGTTTTATAGTGTGTATTTTGCTATATTGTTATTTCGTTCTTCTCGAATCTTTGTGTTCATTTGCCTTTAGTTTAACTGTCTGTGTCTTAAGAATTTCTCATTGTTAGTTCAGTCTGATATTGCGTGATCTTGTTTACGTGAATGCAGATCGGTTTGGAGTATTTTGTTTTGTGCTGAATCGTCTAATTTTTTTATGTTTGATTTGTGTTTAGACTATAAATTTGGCAGCTATTTGCACTCCAGCGGATTACAATACACGTCCTCTTGATACTATCTACAGCAATTTCATTGATGCACTTCCTGTGGTATGTATTGCATGTTGTTTACGTTCCTTATGTTTCCAGAACTGGATTGGACAGTGAACTCGTCAGACCGGGTCTAAGAACCGGGCAAGATCATATGTAAAATAAAAGTTAAAACTATATGCATATATCTAATATAAAACTAAATAAGAATATACTTTAGTTTTGGTCTAATATTGAAAATTTAGTGAACTATGAAGACTTAAATAAATATAATATGGAGCCTCTAGTACTAAATGATTAAGAAAATGAGATTTTGAAGAAAAAAGTATTTAAAAAGAAACAAATAATTGGAAATTCGGTCCAACCTTTACCAGCCAGTTAGAAAAGGAACTGTCGAAGAATAAGAATCTGTTTATTGAGGCAAAATTGTGTGATGATTAATGTTACCTTAATTTGTAGGTTAAGTATTGCTCTGAGAACAACAAGAGGCTCATTCACTTCTCTACTTGTGAAGTATATGGCAAGACAATAGGTAGCTTTCTTCCCAAAGATAGCCCCTTACGTCAGGTAAGTTTCAGATCTTTGGTTGGTTGCTCATTTTATACAATGAAATGTGGAATCACATTTTTGTTAAAGATATATTTTGCTCATAGTTATTCATCTTTCTTGTTTTCTACCCAAACTTTATATAGCTAATATTCTAGGGTCCGATTAAGTTGATTTGTAAAAGGTTAAAACTAGTAAAAATGTACTTATCATCATCTTTTTGCCATTTAAGTTGATCATACTGGCTTTTGTTTTTAAACCTGCTCATTAATCATTATCATACTCGGTGTAATGTCAATTGGTAACACATAATTGTTAATTGGATCATGAAGTATGATTTTTTTTGGATGATAATGCGTACAGGATCCTGCTTACTACATTCTCAAAGAAGACACATCCCCATGCATCTTTGGCTCAGTTGAGAAGCAGAGATGGTCGTATGCATGTGCTAAACAATTGATAGAGAGGCTAATATACGGTGAGCAACAACCTTGAGCTGCATTCTGTTTTATTTAAGCAATTAATAAAGTGCAAACCACTGGGACCATTCGTGTACTTTTGAAAAACTAGGACTAAATCCAAAATTTTGGTTAACCACAAGGACCATTCTTGTACTTTACTCTTATTTATATCACCAACACTGGCATGCTCATTCACTTTCTTTCCTTTTTTTCTAACAGCCGAGGGTGCAGAGAACGGTCTCGAGTTCACCATAGTAAGACCTTTCAACTGGATTGGCCCTAGGATGGATTTCATTCCCGGAATCGATGGTCCCAGTGAGGGCGTCCCAAGAGTTCTAGCCTGCTTTAGCAATGTTAGTTTGAGTCACTTCCGTTTTACTTCCAATTTCACAGAATGTTATTTACCAATTAATTTTTGTTTTCTTTTGTACTCAGAATCTCTTGAGAAGGGAACCTCTCAAGCTTGTGGATGGCGGTGAATCACAAAGAACCTTTATTTACATCAAGGATGCCATTGAGGTTGTTCTTTTGATGATTGTATGCTAAATCTTTTCTCTTTTAACTTATGGTCACTAGGGATGTTCATGGTTCGGTCCAGTTCTACCTGTTTTGAAGAAAATTCTGGGCTGAACCAGAAAAACCGGGTCCGAACTGCTAGCTAAGGTTTCAAGGAATGACAAATCAAATCGTCCGGGTTGGGTGGGTCAGGTCAACTGGACCAGCTGGTTTGGTTGTTTGAACCGATGTTTTTTATATATTTTTTCAAAATCATTAGTTTGCATTTAAGATTTTGAAATGATTAAGATAATTTAATGTTCTAATACTAAGAAATTACTACAGATTCCAAAGTAAAATAATGGGTAAAATGCCATTTTCATCCCTAAGGTTTGGCCAGTTTTGCGACTTTCGTCCAAAGGTTTGTTTTTTTGCGTCTAGATCAAAAGGTTTGAAATCTTGCCATTTACATCCGGCTCGTTAACTCCATCCATATTTCTCCATTAAGTCAGGGGTATTTCCATCTTTTTGTTAACTTAAAGGGCAATTCGGTCTTTTTACATAACGTGAAAAAGACCGAACTGGCCTTTTAAGTTAACAAAAAACGGACTTGCATCTTTTGTTTTTTACACGAGGCTTAGGTTGTTCATCTGCCAATTTTGTTTTTTACACGAGGCTTAGGTTGTTTTTTAGAATGGTTTGAACCTTGAAGGGTCAGAAAAGGAGCTCGGACTGTAAAACCCTAATTCTCTCTCCTAGCATGGCGATTTTGGTTCTTCTTGGTAATCCTATCTTTTGATCGTGGATAACTTGTGTAACAGATCTGTGATTAGTGTATGTTAATCATACATTGATACAAACTCTGGTAGCAAGTTTGAATTGGTCAGATTTTAGGGTTTTCTTGTTTCTCTTCATCTATCGCCGGCCATAATCACAGTTTCTGATCTAATTGAATAGTGTATTGGGTGTTTCGGTCCTACTGGTGTGGCAGTAACCTTGATTTACCTGGTTCTCTATTTGATTTCGTGAAGATCTATGGATTAGGGCTTTGCTAGATTAGGGTTTTCTTAATTTCTTCGGTTGAAGGTTTCTGGTTTTTCTCTCGATTTCTTTTGCATGGTTGGTAGTGTGTTTGCTGATGGAGGGAGTTGATGATGACACTAAGAATGTACGTAAAAAACCTGGTGGAAATTCCCTCAACATCGTGGGAAACATTCATTATCGTTCCTGGATTTGGCTTCAAGAGTGGTAGATGTTGAGGGTAGCACGTTAATGCCTCGGAGGGGTATTGTGACTCCTGCTCGACAAGTACCTGATATGTTTAACAGTATTGATGAATTGACCAAGATTATTGTGCCTGTCATGGAACAAGGTCAACCGGATCAAAAGATTGATAATGGTCGTACCGCAGGTATTAGCCAAAACGACGAGGAGAAGGGGTCTAAGTCACTATCATATGCTGATTTGGTGGCCAAGCCGAGTAACAAAAAACTTAATTTCAGATCACTTGCTAGTCCAATGCAGCATGAGAATTGTGATGTGGTTTTGCCAAAGGATTCGATTCGGGTAGTTCAACACAAGCTAGCAAACACATTATACGGGTACTTCCTGGGGGATCGAATTGCCTACCCGGTTGTGGAGTATTATGTGAAAAATAACTGGAAAAGGTTTGGATTACAAAAATCTATGATGAATGCTAATGGTTTCTTTTTCTTCAAGTTTGCAGACCAAACTGGTACGATGGATGTCCTCAATGAGGGCCCATGGATTATTCGATCACAACCTTTGATTTTATGTGAGTGGACTCCCACTACTAAGCTGATAAAAAAGGAGGTTAAGAATCTGCAATTATGGGTCAAGATACATGATGTTCCTTTAGCCGCGTACACAGAGGATGGTCTTAGTTTGATTGCTACAGCCATTGGTGATCCCAAGCATCTAGATTCTTACACTACTTCGATGTGCTTGGAGTCCTGGGGCCGAAGTAGTTATGCTAGAGCTTTAATTGAAGTGTCAGCTGATAAGGAGCTTAAAAAGGAAATTACTATGGCAATTCCAGAACTTGAGGGTGATGGGTATGTCAAGGAGACTATGTCTGTTGAGTATGAATGGAATCCGCGAAGGTGCTCGCATTGTTGTGTTTTTGGCCACTCAGATGAGCATTGTCCTAAACATCATAAGAAGCCGGGAAAACAAGTGAGTGATGACAAAGCTCGTAAGCCTTATGTTCTAGGACAAAGACCTGATAAAAAGCCTGTTGTTGATGAGGAAGGGTTTACGAGAGTGTATACCAGGAGAGTGGCTCGGAAGACGAGTTTTCAAGTTAACAAACAAAAGTCGAAATTTGAGTATAGGCCGGTTGGAGCTAAGTCGAAGGATATCTTGTATAAGTCGGAATCTTTAAATACTGTTGTCTAGAAATCCGTTTGAGGTCTTAATTGATGATAATACGGAGAAAGGTCAAAGGAGTAAGGAGGGAGAAGGTGGACAACAGGAGGCGGATGATGAAGAGGTCATGGAAGTATATAATGAAACTGACGAGTTTATCACGGAAGGCACTTGTAATCCTAATGCTAAAAAAGGGGCAAGCACTCCTATCCCGGAGGTTTCCAATGGTTAGTCTTGCTTCATGGAATATTAGGGGGTTGAACCGCCCTCTAAATCAAAAGGAGGTTCGAAAGATAGTTAAAGATAGTAATCTCAGTTTTTGTGCTATTTTAGAATCTCATGTTGATGTCGGTAATCTTAGTAAGGTCTGTAACTCAGTGTTCCCTCGTTGGGTTTGGACTTCTAATGGGGTTCTTGTGATAAAGGAACTCGTATTATCATAGGTTGGAACCCGATGGTTTTTGATTTGATGGTGTTGTCTCAAATGTCGCAAGTCATGCATATTCAGTTATTCGTTAAAGAAGACAAGAAATGGTTATTCTGTTCGGTTGTGTACGCAGCTAATTACTATATCACTCGGCGAGAATTATGGTCCCAGTTATCTATGCATAAACTTATGGTAGGTGATAAGCCATGGCTGATTATGGGAGATTTTAACTCGGCTCTATACCTGGAGGATAAGTCTATGGGTGCCTCCTCTGTCTCAACGGGTATGCGAGACTTTCAAGCTTGTGTTTCAGATATTGAGGTGATGGATATTAACCAGTCGGGTCTCCATTTTACATGGAACCAAAAGCCAAAGAAGGGTGTTGGCTTGCTTAAGAAAATTGATCGTATCATGGGCAATACTCCGTTTATTACTGAGTTCCCTAATTCAGTGGCTGTTTTTCATCCTTATAGATTGTCAGACCACTCTCCTTGTGTTCTAACAATTAAACGAGCTGTTACTAGTAAGCCTAAGCCCTTCAAGTTTGCGAACTTTTTGGTTCATAAGCCTGATTTTCTAAGAATTGTGAAGGAGTCGTGGAAGATGAGTGTTAATGGGGTTTATCAGTTTAGGATTGTGAAGAAGCTTCGGATGCTAAAGATTCTGTTACGTGCTTTACTCTTTAAGCAAGGCAATCTCCATAAGAAGATGGCTGATCTTCGTGGTAAACTGGATGACCTTCAAAAGGATATTGATAAGGATCCATGAATGCCGACCTTAGAGCTCGAGAAAGGAAGCTGAATTCTGACTTTCAAGAAGCGTCTCTTGATGAGGAAAGGTTTTTAAAGCAGAAGTCTAAGATGGAATGGTTAAGAGCTAGCGACGCTAATACTGCTTTCTTTCATGCAGCAGTGAAGAGTAGGAACCATCGAAGCCGAATCCAAGTTGTTTAGGATACGAATGGTGTAGTGCATGAGGGTGATGCGGTTCAAGATGCTTTTGTGAAACATTATGAAAATTTCTTGGGTAGCCAAGATGATTTATCCATGCATCCTACTCCTGATCTGTTTACTAAGGTGGTGAACCCGATTGATGCTTCCCTCATGATCCGTCCGGTTACGATGGATGAGGTTAAGAAAGCCATGTTTTCTATAGGTAATTTCAAAGCTCCAGGCCCAAATGGTTACACTGCTGCTTTCTTTAAAGTGGCTTGGCCGATTATAGGTAATGATGTTTCTATGGCAATCATTGATTTCTTTCATACAGGCAGATTACTGGGCCAAATCAACCATACTCTTGTTGCACTAGTGCCGAAGAAACCCTCGCCAGTTATGGTTTCTGATTATCGTCCTATAGCCTGCTGTAACGTATTATTCAAATGTGTTAGTAAGATTATTGCTGATCGTATAAAGGGTGTGCTCCATCAGGTTGTTAGTATCAACCAATCTGCTTTTATTCCTGGTAGGAAAATCTCGGATAACATCTTGCTGACTCAAGAGCTTATGCATAATTATCATAGAAATTCAGGTCCACCCCGGTGTGCTTTCAAGGTGGATATTCAGAAAGCTTATGATACGGTTGATTGGAGGTTCCTGAAAAATGTTCTGATTGGGTTCGGCTTTAACACAAAGATGGTGGATTGGATTATGGTTTGTGTTTCCACAACATCATATTCTGTTTGTGTTAATGGGAATGTGCATGGTTATTTTAAAGGTAAGCGTGGCCTTCGACAAGGAGACCCGTTATCTCCTTATTTATTCACGCTGGTTATGGAGGTTTTAACGTGTATATTACAGCATGCTTCTAGGATTGATACATCCTTCAAATTTCACAATAAATGCAAAAGGCAGCGTATCATTAACCTGTGTTTTGCAGATGATTTATTCTTATTTGCGAGAGGAGATGTTGAGTCGGTGCAGTGTGTCTTCAAGTGTCTTTCGAATTTTTCAAACATGTCCGGTCTAGTTCCTAGTATTCAAAAGAGCATAGGGTTTTTCTGTAATGTGCCAGCTCATGTTAAAAACCATATCTTGTCTTTCATGCCGTTTATGGAGGGGTCTCTTCCAGTAAAATACTTGGGGGTTCCTCTTATTTCTTCTAGCCTTGTGTACAAAGATTGTAGTGCCTTAGTAGAGAGGTTGGATCAACGGATTTCAAATTGGAGGAATAAACTTCTTTCATTTGCGGGTCGGCTGCAGCTTATAAACTCTGTTCTTTCTTCAATGCATATTTACTGGTCTTCAGTTTTTATCCTGCCTAACCGTATCATTCAAGATCTGGAAGCCAAAATGCGAAACTTCTTATGGTCTTCGGATGGTTCCTATCATAAGGGGAAGGCTAAAGCTTCCTGGAAGTCTGTTTGTGTTCCAAAGTACGAGGGTGGCTTAGGTATTCGTCGTATTGGGGATGTTAATAAAGCACTTATGTCTTCTCATATTTGGAGTATTCTTGTTGAGTGTGATTCTCTTTGGGTTGCTTGGATCCATTCGTAAGGTAAAAGCTTTTGGATTTGTAAGTCGGTGGCGAATTGTTGTTGGAGCTGGCGGAAAATATTACAGCTTCGGCCGTTTATTAGAGAATTTGTTTGGTCCAAGTTGGGTGATGGTAGTAATACTTCAGCTTGGTACGATTCGTGGTGTCACTTGGGTCCGCTTGGTAACTTCTTGACTCCTAGAACCATCTCAAGTGCAGGTTTTACTCTTAATAATACAGTTCAGGAGATTCATGTTAGTGGTGTTTGGAGGTGGCCAGTGGCGTGGAGGGATATGTTCCCGTTTTTAAATCAGCTAGATGATATCCATACAGATCCGAATAGGTCTGACGAGTTCCTATGGAAGGATGATAATGAGTTAGTTGCATACTCTTCGTCTCAAGTGTGGCATTCGGTTAGACAGAGAGCAGCAGAGGTGGATTGGGTTAAGTATGTTTGGTTCTCCCAGTGTATTCCAAAACATGCTTTCTTTATGTGGCTGGTGATTCGTCGTAAGCTCCTCACTCAAGATAAAATTGTGCAATGGGATATTCTTAGAAGGAAAAATATGAATATGATGTGTTGTCTTCTTTGCTATGCGGAAATTGATTCCCATAACCATCTGTTCTTCAATTGTAACTACTCAACTCAAGTTTGGATCACGGTTCGCGGAAAAGGGGGTATGAGTATTGTTGGCCCAGAGTGGAATGCTATCGTTGACTGGCTGGGGGCTCGGGCTGGGTCTAAGTCAGCGACCAACTATATTAGTAGGCTTATTGTGGCTGCTGCGACGTATTTCATTTGGCAGGAACGTAATGCGAGACTTTTCAAGAACCAGACGAGGCCGCCAGATGTTCTAAGTGATACAATTTTGAAAACGGTTCGATATAAGCTAATGGGAGTCAAGTTCAAGGATTGCCACAATGTGCGAAGATTGCTTGAAACATGGGAGATTTATAGCAACCGAGTGGAAGATGAAGAAGGCTGATTATTTATTAGTTTTCTTGTTTCTCTAGATTATTGTCTAGTAGTTTGTCTTCGATGTTCTTGGTAGTTTAGTGTGTTTTTTTTCTTTGGCTTACATTCATGGGGAATTCCCATGTTTGAACTAGTATGGGTGTTTCCATGCTACTTGTTTTTGGTTTGTTTATATATAAAATCACCGGGGTAACCCTTTACCCAAAAAAAAAGTTAACAAAAAACGACAAAAATACCCCCGACTTAACGGAGAAAAATGAATGGAGTTAATGAGCTGGATGAAAATAGCAAGATTTCAAACCTTTTGGATCTAGACGCAAAAAAAAACCTTCGGATGAAAGTCGCCAAACTGGCCAAACCTCAAAGACGAAAATGCCATTTTACTCAAAATAATATATAAAATAATAAAAGTGAAACGTCTGGTTTGGTTTACACGTCTAGTTCCAAACCGAGGCCCGAATCATTAAACCGGCAAGCTGTGAACTTGCTTCGGTCAGTTTTAATGGTTTATGAACACCCTGAATAATCATATGGAAACTCTTTGTTTTTTTTAAAGCTTTGGGTAATCGTGTTCTCTGACCTACTTATCAGGAAAATCCAGCAAGAGCTAGTGGTCATGTCTTCAACGTCGGCAACCCTAACAATGAAGTTACAGTCAGGCAACTTGCTGAAATGATGACTAAGGTTTGACTTTCATAATTGGAGACTCGTTAACGAAATTAAACTTGTGTTAAGCATGGATACATGTATCTTCATGTCTTTTACAGGTGTATTCGAAAGTAAGTGGAGAAGAGGCAATAGAGAGTCCCACCATTGATGTCAGCTCCAAAGAGTTTTATGGAGAAGGTTATGACGACAGTGATAAAAGAATTCCAGACATGACCCTCATAAACAAACAATTAGGTTTAAATCCTCTTCTCATTAGCTACAACTAGGGGTGCAAACGAGCCGAGCGGCTCGCGAGCTGCTCGAGATCGACTCGAGAAAAATCTCAAAACGAGCCGAGCCTTATCGAGCCGAGCTTGAGCCTAAAATAAAGCTCGTTTATTTATCGAGTCCGAGCACGAGCCTGGCATATGAGCTCGTCAGGGTCGTCGTGCCTTATCGAGCCTTATTGTGATATTAGTTTTTATTAATATTTAATAACATTTACCCCTTATTTAAAGTTGTCTAGTAAACGAGCCGAGCCGAGCTTATTTAAATTTGTTTACGAGTCGAGCCCTAACCTAAAAATAAACTTGTTTAGCAAACGAGTCTGAGCTTCACTTATTGAGCTCTCGAGCCTAAACGACTCTATAAGTTATGTTATTTTATTTAATATATTAACATATAGATAATAAACGAGCCGGACCCGAGCCGAGCTCTCATAGTATAATTGAGCTCGAGCTCGGTTCGTTTGCACCCCTAGCTACAACCAAATTAAACACACTATTTGCGCTCACATAATATATAATTCTCATGGGGCGAGTTATTTTGCATAAATGCCAGGTTGGAATCCCAAGACATCGCTTTGGGACTTGCTGGAATCGACACTTACATATCAACACAGGACATATGCTGAAGCCATCAAGCAAGCAATTGCAAAACCATCTACAAACTAAAAATGTAAGGATACTGGTTCTCCGTCTGCCGTTTTGGTTCTTTTTCATAGTCGTCATCGTATCATCTATCTTGTTGAGGTTTGCGTTCGTTTTCTCATATATACAGAACGTTATATTTCTTTTATACACGTTTATGTCAACAGTTGCTAAGAAGTTTGTACTTAATGTATAAGGAAATCTGAGTGTTTGTGTTGTATTCTTTTGTTTAGAGAGAGATTATTTGTGCTATAATTTATTATTTATTATTTATTTGAACTAATTCAGCTAAGTTTCTATTGGCCTGAATGTAATATTAACTAGAGTTGAGTGTGGCAAGTGAGTAGTGGTGACAAAAAATTCTTTACTAATTAGTTTCGGTTACCACAACGAAAACACGGTTAGATCGTAGAGCAACCATACTGCTGTTGGACAAAAACACTCCAAATCGCCTCCTATTTGCTCTGCAACTCTTACCAATCATTGGATATGTGATAGACTCCATAACTCAGCTTAAATTGGCCAGTTACAACTTTCCCGTAGCTCACCACCGTAAGCTACGGTGCCAACCGTAGCTTACGGTGGACAATTTTCCTTTACGGTTCTGATTGTCTGTCTTACGGTGGTCTTTAAGGTTGAACTCCACCGTAAGCTACGGTGGCCACCGTAGCTTACGGTGGTCAGCAGAAATTCCCCATTGTGCCCTTTGTTCAATCTCTTGAGTCCCATCTTCAATTAGGCTCTTGCAAATACCCGATAAAGCACGTTTAAAGTCCCTCATTGTGCTCTTCGGTACCTGAAAAAACCAAACACACCGTAGACATTAAATCGTAACAAATAAACGTTTAAAGCGTGGAATATATATCATTTTAACGCACTTACGGGTTGTCCAAAAGACCACCCGTCAGTAAGTACTGAACCAGTAAGAGTTTTAAACCATGAACCATTAAAAACAAGTATAATGCTTAATCTTTTAGAGGCAAATATTTGACAAACTTAGGTTAGAGGTGTTAACCATTTAGGCTTAGTATAATACTTAACCATTTAGATACAAATTTGTTAAATACTAAACCAATAAAAGAACCATTAAGAGCTAAGAAAAAGCCCCTAATAAATGCTAATGAATTACCTCTTGTGCTTTTTACTCCCTGTTAAACCAGACCACAAAAGTGTGTTCATAGATAAAATGTAAACAATAAAGATTCATGTCCCAAAATCACAACTAAGTTCCAAAATCCAAACAAGAAAAATGCTTCCCCAAATCACGAAGAAGACCTACATATTTGGTCTCTCATCTCAATTTGCAACTAGGAATTTCATATTTTCTCGCCTAAATATCTCACATGACACGTTTTTAGATTGTCCACGTGGGTGACGGAACATGCACTCGTGTGTCAACGTAACCGACGAATAATCCATGTATTAAGAAACTAAAATTTATGTTTATATTTTGGTACCATCTTCTATATTACATTTTCCGGAAATAGTACTTCAACGCAATTGGGCTGGTTGAACTTGCTTTTTTTTTTACCTAAAACTACAAAAGAAAGGTTGGACAGTTAGTGGTTCAGCCAAATTACAATTTTATCGTTAGTTTAAAATTACAATTTCAACCCAGTTTAAAATAAAAATTTTATTTTGCACTAAGCTCAAAATTACGATTTTGTCGTCAGTTGAAAAATATGTTTCCCCTCCCTCTAATTCAAAATAAAATTATGTTTTTGCCCCAGCTAGTTACGATTTTACCCTTAGTTCTAAATACTACAAAAGGAAGGTTGGGGAATAGTGTCTAGCAACTGCCTATCACTTCCCCATTGGTTCAGCCAAATTATGATTTTATCCTTAATTTAAAATTACGATTTCACCCATTACAAAATAAAATCTTGGTTTTGCCCCCAGTTAAAAGTTACATTTTTGTCCTCAGTTCAAAATAAAATTATCGTGATGCCCCCAGCTAAAAGTTACGATGTTGCCTTTAGTCCAAAAGATGATTTTGCCCGTAGTTCAAAATGGCAATCTTGTCATCGTTTTTATTTTGGAAAAACTATTGACTCAATGTAATTTTTATTTGTGTCAAATAGCCTCCTAGCACCCGCTCGTTAGTCCTGACAAATTATTATTTTGCCCTCAGCTCTAAATTACATGTTTGCTATTGTTTTAGTTTTTTACAGCAAAACTATGGTAGTGTTTTAGTTTAATTGATTGACTCGGTGTATTTTTTATCGTGTTATAAGTAGCATGTATAAATACCTGAAATACATACATATATTTTATCAAACTAAAAAATATTTGATTTAACGTCATGGTGACACATACCACTAGTTAGTGAACAAATGTTGATTTTTGGTGATTTTCCTTTTTAAAATTCACCTTCCACCCCCTCCGATCTTCCATGCTTTGGCACAAATTCCAGTGGAAAAAATAACAGTAGATAAGATTCTAATGTTATATGTGGATCTCCATACGATTACAATCTTACAAAATAATAACTAACCAATTAGGTGCTTACACATGCTTTATTATTCTTTTAACAATATTATTATTATAATTATAATACATTCTATGAAGGGAAGATAACGTTGTGTATATGTGAAACAACATTATACAAGATCACAATATTTGGTTATCACCAAATTACCAATCACACAAAACAACACCACTTGGGCCATGGGTAAAGAACATGAGCTCCTTGATGACAATGTGGGTCACAAAAACTTAATCCAAACCAATCCCATGTCGGACAAGTTCTCCATCCGGAGGTTCCACCACGTCGAGTTTTGGTGCCCCGACAGCACCAACGCTGCCCATCGCTTTTCATGGGCTCTCGGCATGCCCATTATCGCCAAATCCGATTTGTCCACTGGAAACACAGCCCATGCATCTTACCTCCTCGGTTCCGGTCAACTCCTCTTCCTCTTCACCGCCCCTTACCCCGCCACCACCACATCCGCCTCCATACCAACCTTCTCCCACGCTGCTTGCCGCGCCTTCACCGCCTCACATGGACTCGCCGTCCGCTCAATTGCCATTGAGGTGCGTTACAAATACTTATTTTGTCACGTAGTATCATAAAAATACAACTCTATTATTAATAAAACTTATTTGGAAAAGTAAAATAATATAAAACAATGTTTTTAAAGTTTTTTCTTTTTTAAGTATTAGATATTATTACATATTATTAAAAAAAACTAAACTAATTGCCATTGAAGTGTTCAGTTTTCTAGTAGTGAATTTGCATTTCAGCTTATTTTCCATAATTAAAAATAATTTTTTTTGCTTAACTAGGTCGAAGACGCGGCAATTGCCTACTCCATCAGCGTGTCGCATGGCGCGAAACCGTCATCACCTCCCGTCACCCTCGGTGAACCCGACAACACCATCGTTGTAGCCGAGATCCAGCTTTACAACGACGTGGTATTACGTTATATTACCTACAGAGAACCTAACATCACAAATATATCCTCCACTTTCTTACCCGGATTCCAACCAATCAAAACCAATACCCCATCCTCCCACTATCATCAAGACCTAGGCATCCGTGGTCTTGACCACGTGGCGGTCAATGTCCCGGAACTCGCTCTCGCGGTCCACTACTTAAAATCATTTACCGGATTCCACGAGTTCGCGGAATTCACCGCGAATCAAGTAGGGACAACCGAGAGCGGGTTAAACTCGGTGATCCTGGCCTCCAACAACGAGGCGGTTATACTCGGGATTAACGAGCCGGTCAACGGGTCAAAGAGGAGTCAAATACAAACATTTTTGGATTACAATGAAGGTCCTGGAGTTCAACATTTGGCTTTGGAGAGTGAAGATATATTCTTGACTTTGAGAGAGATGAAACGGAGGTGGGCGTTGGCGGGTTTGACTTTATGCCGCCATCGCCACCGACGTACTACCGGAACTTGAAAAAAAGGGCCGGAGATGTGTTGACCGGTGAGCAGATGAAGGAGTGTGAGGAGTTGGGGGTGTTGGTGGATAGAGATCATGAGGGGACTTTGCTTCAAGTTTTCACCAAGCCAGTGGGTGACAGGTATTATACCACTCTTAAAATGCTGTTCAGATATACTCGAGATCGGCTCTTTAAAATTTTGAATTTAGCCAAGCTTGAACAAGCTGAACTCAGGATGAGAACTAAAAATAAACTTGTATGATAGAAGATTTTGAGTTCAAACTTCAGTTATCGAGTTACAGCTAGCTCAAGATGCGAAGCGAGCCAATTATATGTATATATAAAATTTAATATAGAAAATATATATTTATATAATAATAATAAACTACTAAATAATATATATTTTGTTGTATATGGAAACCATAATGAAAAAAATATATAGAAATAGTTATAATGTATATAAATTAATTAATAAATAGTTATACATGAACTCGAAAAAAATACTCATAAGCTTAGTTTAAATTTGAGCTTTCGTAAGTTAAACAAACCGAGCTCTAGCCTAGCCTAGTCTAGCTCATGCTCAGCTCGTTTACGATTAATACATATATATATATATATATATATATATATATATATAAGTGAAAGATAAAACGAAAATCCACTTGAGTTGAGAAAACTCAAAAAAATCCCTGTGTAACATCTTTATTTTTTTCTAAAAAAATAGGAGAATGTAACATTAATGTATTTGAACATTTTTATAAAATAATGTAAAAAGCATCTACTTATTTTTTTTAAATGTACAAAATTTGTATGTTACATTTTTTTAACATAGATATTATGTAACATGAAATTTTTAACATTTTTAAAAAATAAACTACTCAGCGTTTTCTGTGTTTCTTTTATAAAAATGTTTAAATATATGTATATTACATTTCTTGTTTTTTAGAAAAAAAATTAAAATGTTACATGAGATTTTTACAAAGATTTTTTAAATTTTCTCAACTCAAATGGATTTTTGTTTTAACCTTAGGGGGAATATATATATATATAACACATGCATGCATAGTTTCATGCACATACATTGATAAAAAAGGTTGATTGGGTTGGTTGTTTTGTGTTTTGAATTACAGGCCAACAATATTCATAGAGATAATACAGAGAATAGGGTGCATGTTAGCGAGCGATAGCGTTAAAATGCGCCAGAAACCAGGATGTGGTGGCTTCGGAAAAGGAAACATTGCAGAGCTGTTCAAATCTGTGGAGGAGTATGAAAAAACATTTGAAAGACACGTCATCAACAATTAAATACTTTCTTTTGACTTTTATGGTCAAACTTGTTATTTGCCAAATCTCATGAGTATAGATCCAATAACTGGTGTTTTTTATGTAGTTTACTACTTCGCTTCATGCGAATTTATGTTTATGTAATGTATGTTTTAAATGTAACGAATTTATATTTATACCAATATAATATTGAATAACGTTTAATTCTTATATTATTTTTTTCTTTTTAATAACGAAAAAATAAGTTAATGAGTTGGTGGTTAAGTGGTAAGGGAGAGACCTAGTGTTTGAAGTGATCTAGGTTCGAATTCTGCCCCCATCATTTAGTTTCGGCGGCACCTGGTGATGATGTGAGACTAGGCGAGTAGCGGTGATCCCTAGTTCGATCCTTAAACTGAGCGAGTTTTACCTCATCGCATTGTCGGGGTGAGTGTTCACGGGCTTCGGCCCTAGGTGAGGGTTGAAATCCCGATTCGATAGAATTTGGGTTTCAAACACTTGTAGCGTCAAAGACCTTCCACTCGATGAAGCTCACATGTCGCGTTATTCGGTCCACCCTGGAGCGACCAAAATGTAACGAGACTTAAAACAAAATTATTGGTGGCCGGAATGAAACGCGATGTGCCTAAATATGTCAAAAAATGTCTTACCTGTTTACAAGTTAAAGCGGAGTATCAAAAGCCTTATGGAAAGCTCCAACCATTAGACATAACGATTTGGAAATGAGAGCATATCACAACGGATCTGTTAACTAAGTTACCAAGGACGGCTCGAGGATTCGATGCCATATGGGTCATTGTGGATAGATTGATTAAGAGCAGTCATTTTATTCCTATCCGCGAAACCTATACATCCGAAAAGATGTCTGAGGTGTACGTAAATGAAATTATAGCATTCCATGGAGTGCTTGTATCGATCGTGTCTGATAGAGATACTCGATTCACTTCAAAATTTTGACGGGAATTTCAACAACAGATGGGTACAAAGCTAGTGATTAGTTAAAATAAGTTAAAATATCAGTAGGATATTAACTTATGTGCCCGTTAAGGTTTTTAAACGAAACTATGCCTCATAAGGGCATTTTGGTAATTTCATACCATATAAAAGGAACTTGAATATAATTAAAGTTTATAATCGTAAGTAATATGGAAAAATAATTTATTTATGATATAATATTAGTAGGATATCAATTATATGTGTAATTTATCTTTTATGACCAAACTATGCACCGAAAGGGCATTTTCGTCATTTTACACATAGTTTATAAATTATTTACGATTATGAGTTTATAACATGTACCTACTGTAATTATGTTTAAAATAAGTTTTAAAAATCAGTAGGTATCAAGTCTTGGTCAATAATATGGTTTAAAACCATACTATGCGCTGAAACGGCGCTTAAGTCGTAAAATGACGTCTTTATGCGATGTTTATGAAAACTGATGTTAAGGTCAGATTGAATGTTTTAAGTATGTTATTTAATATAACATATCACTAGGTAAATGATTTACCTTGAAGAGCTTTGATTAAAACTATTTTATAAGTCACAATAACTAAAATCGTCATTTATCGACATAGTTTAAGGACCTGTTTGAAAATTCAGTTTCTAACTTGGTTTGTCATCCCAAATAATCCTACTTCTAATATTACATCAGTAGAAAACTTATTTACAAGTTCATTACTATTTAAAACCTTGTTTATGCAAAAATGACATTTTGGTCAAAGTTGGCATAATTATGGAACTTGCGCATAAACTTGGATTCTGATTATGATCATGTAATATAACCTCAGAGGGTTATGCTACATTATATTATTGATCATAATTCAACTTTAGATCAGTAGGTAACTAATCTAAATCGGGTCAGAATCGAAAGTCAAAAAAGAAGTCAAACTTCGCGACTTTCGGTTGCGAACCGACCCTAGAACTGAAATTGACGAGCCGAACATGTTCTCACATGTTCTAATAATTATTACCAACTTGTTTAAGTATCAAAACAGGTTTCATAACATGTATAAGATCAATTTATGATTTTTCCAAAAAATACATGTTTGACTTTTTAATAAATTAACTTTGACCCGTCAATTGGTCTAGCAAACGTGATCTTCAGTAGGTGCCTTTTATAGGGACTAACACCTACCTTATTACGATCACTTAGCCATGTTCATTTCGAACAATGGCTGGACCATAATGGTCTTAACCAAAAGTCAAAGCGTTTTTCGTAAAACGCTTGACTTTTGGCTATAAAAACCTATAAACGAAAATGCACAAATAAGGAACACTTACCAGTGATTCCTAAAGTGCAAAAGAACTATGTTGGATGCTCCTTTTAGCTAGGAACTTCCAGAGGGGGAGAAGAGTATGAATAAGAAAGGTGCAAGTTCAAATGGTGAAATTGATCACCTATTTATAGTTGGAGAACTCAAAGGATGTGAAGCCAAGTGTTTAGGGGTGTAAGAGTAAGCTTACAAGTGTCCCAAAATGTGGCATAGCAGTTTACAAGTCCATAGTTTCGAAAACATGGTTTTGTGGAGTTTTGCTTGGCTGCCAAGCAAACTTTCTGCAGCAGAGGCTCTCTCGTGGCCCGCGACCGCCCCACGACCACTTTCAAACTTTGACACTTTTAACCCCTTAACTTATTAAAGCTTCTAAAAACCTTTGAAAACACATTTTTGGCACTTTTAGCCCTCCGTAGCCAATATTTGGCATACCCGGTTTATGCCCGGACATTGTCGAGCTCTCGGTTCGATAAAAGGTCACTCAGAGGCATAAATTAACATTTTGACACTTTTAATCCCTCCATCATCCAACTTTCTCTTATTTACAAAATTGAACTCTCTCGTCCAATATTTGGCACGTATGAGAGTTAGGACTTCACAGAGGATCACTTAGAGGCTTATTATAAGCATGTTGATTCCGATGTCACTCAGGGGCTGGGCATGTTGACATATCAGTCACTCAGAGGCCAAATTTCAAGCATGTTGACATATCAGTCACTCAGAGGCTAATGATTTAAGCATGTTGACATATCAGTCACTCAGAGGCTGTTATTTATGCATGTTGACATCGGACCGTCACTTAGAGGCTCAGCTTGAGCATGTTGACGCCTTTAGTCCTTATTGGTCTTTATCAGACTATATTTAAAATACGACACGTGTCACTATACCATTGGACACGATTTTACAGGGTGTTACAGATGATGAGACTATACCCTTCTTTATTCGGTACGTATTCAAGTTTCGAGGACGAAACCTCTTTAAGGGAGTGGACTTGTAACACCTCGAAAATACTAGAGTTATATTATACACACACACTTGTACATATTTTGTTAGAAATTTGGTGAATGGATATTTAATATATTTATAATTTAATGAAATTAAAAACATTAATTAGAATCTTCATGTGGTGAATAAAAGAGAAACTCTTGAGTAGAGCTTCTTATGACATTTAATTAGTTTTATTATAGTTTTTAAATCTCTAGTAAAGTGACTAATTAAGTGAAACCTTTTACTAATCCTTAACTTATGTACAATTAGTAGACTATGTGCTTCTTTTTGTGTATATAAGAATATGGTATTGCTTGATACATGAAAAAAAATACTAGAAGGAGGATGAACACTTGAAGACCAACTAGAGAGAAGAGTACTCTCTACTTGTTTTCCACCTCCATCACATCCTTATTTGTTCCATAAGTTCAAACACTACAATTACCCGGTGTAACCTCGGGCGCGTGAGCCATCTTCGGCAGTACATACTGCTTCGGCTGTTGTACCCTGGGAAACAATCGCGTCGTCTTTAGTAGAGGTGCGAAATCTATTTTAAGGGAAGCGTGTTGAACATGTGCCTCAACCAAAATCGTCAACATTTTAGTGTGCTCTTTGTTGCAGTCTAGGATACTATAAAGTTTAGGTGAAGGACCCACCAGAGATGCGACTTGAATCAAGAGTGGTATATATAATTATATTTTATATTCTTTTTATTTAGTTATCGCAACCGATATTGTACTATGATATTTCCTATGAATAACGAGAGTCTCGTTATTATATATTTTGTAATTATATTTTATAAAAAGTGAACCTAATTCTTACAAACTTAAAACAAAAATTGAGAGATTGTTGCTACAATCTTAAAACCTTATTTATAAGGATTTTGGGTTCATGAAAAGATTTATAATAAAAAATTAAGTAAATAAAATATTTTTAGATATCATGATCTTATAAATATTTTTTTGGGAAATATGTATATAGTACAACTTGTTGTGTTTGGATTTCATGATATTGAGATACAATCTTAAATCCTATACCGTGGTATAAAACGAATAGTTTTGGTTCAACCGTTTGTTTTTTTAAACGATTTTGGAATCGTTAATCTTTTCTAACTTTTGTGTTAGATTGGGTTTATTAGTGTAAACCAGACGTTTTTGTAAACGTTAAATTTTCTAACATGGTCTTAGACCGGCTTTATTTTTATAAACAATATGTTTTTTGAAACATTTCATGTTCTAACATACTTGTTAGAAACGATCATGTTATTTATACAATATTGTTAAAAAATGAGTTTTAATTAATAAGTCTATTTTATATAAACTAATAAGCCTTATAATGATTTTTGTAATCATTTGTTTCTAACATGTGTGTTAGAAACGTTTATGGAAAGCGTTAGTTAGGAAGCAAATTTTTTTAATTGTTCATTTATAACGTGTGTATTGGAAATGACTTATTTATTTGAACCATATATGTGTTTATAGCAAGTCAAATTAACATTTTGTGGAAATGTTAATATTTATAACGTGCGCGTTAGAATATTTTTTTCCCATTTTAACATGATTGTTAAAAATGGTTAAAATATAAATGCTTTAAAATATTTTATGTAAACATTTTATATAAGTAATTTGTTATAACATTGATTTTAATGAATATAAACATTTATATTATGCTTTGTATGGTTTAGAAATAAAAGTTCATATATTGAAGTTGATGTTTAATTGACTTCAAGAATTAAATCACCACAAAGTGATGGTTTTGTTATTTATATAAATTTAAGGATATTATAATTATTTACTAGACTCTTCATATGGAAGATAAACTCTTAAGTAGAATTTTATGTCAATTTATTAGTTTTTATTAGAGTTTATGTCTCTAATAAAATCTCTAATTAAGTGAAACTCTTTTCACTTCATGTCTCTTGTATTAAAGTAGGCTATGTGCCTAACTTGATGAGATTGGAAAACTACAAGAGTAAATATACAAGAATTAGATCACCATAAAGTGATGGTGTAGTTATGTGGGGTTTATCACCAACTTTAATTTGTGATTTCTAAATCCAAATGGTCATGTTTTATATATAAAAAAATGACTTAAATTTTCTAACACATGTGTTAGAAAATGTGTATCACAAATACAATGGTAGAGATTGTACATTGTATATGGCAATGAATGAAAATGTTTTATGTAAACATTTAATTGCCTATGTGTGAATTAAAAATGATGAGAAATTGTTTATTTTATAAACTTTATCCTTGGAAAACATTTTATGTAAACGTTCGTCTCAGTAATGTGCCCGTTATAACATTTTTTTTTAACATGCGTGTTAGAAAACGTTTAGTACATGCGTAGTAAGACTAAACAATATAAAACCGTTTGATATTTTGGGGTTTGATTTATGTTATCATAAACTCTAATTGATATTATGAATATTGTACATTGCAAAACTAATGAAATATTTTAAAATGATTTTTAATACAAAGTTTGGCACAATTTCGAGAATATAAATGATTGCTACTCTTGCTAGAAGTAGCATATGTTGAACAAAGTAACAATCTCATGAATATTATTTGATGGAAAACAACTTGGTGTTGTTGTGAAAAAAATTAATTGTTAAAGTTTACTACTTAAATGTAGCTTTTGTAACAACTTGTTGTTGTTTTGAGCAAAATTGTCCAAGTTTAATGTTTCATGATGAAATGGGGAACTTGTACTTACAAGTGCATGGAGTCTTATTGAGGGAGTACCTCAAGACATGCCATGGGACGATATCTTTGAGAAGATTTCGATCAGATTATAAAGTGTTGAAGATATAAACACTTTGATATTTGATGTCTATGTATCGTTTATGCTTTCATTTAAATTTCAAAAGTGTTTGGTACTTATGATTTAGTTTCCAATGTGTTTTATTGTTTTGTGTTCAATATATTCGGATAAAACATGCAATTTTTTACAAAGAAATAAATCACTAATGTTTGTGACGTATAAATTATTTTTTTGGAAAGTAATTATAACGTCAACTATACATTGTTTAAAAGAATGTGGTTTTAAACGGATAATACATGAATGTATGTGGACATAAACAACTTGAGGGTTGTTGCGTTGACTGAAAGTCAAATACGAAACATCAAATGTATAACCACATCATGAGAGAATAATGAAAGAACGTACTCAGTGTATTGAGATGAAATACACAAACGAGATCCATGCCGACATACTTCGTTATAAATTATTGGAAAATTCACAAGTGTGAATTTTAACATATGAAATAAAAGTACTATATGTTATTGTATACCTTTGATAAATCTTGCGAGATTTGTTTCGAGTGATCTATATGTAGATACGTCTACCACTTGATTATTGATAGAACTATGTGGAGATTTTATATTCGTTTGGGAGAGCATCCTAAATATATATATCTCCTAATGAATAACAATAGATGTGTACAAATCACTTCTGGCAAAATTATGAATGCCATGTTATTGAGTGTCGATCTAGTTGACTCTGTCTCACACGTAATAGTGATTGTAGACGAGGAACATTCATCTTGTCGGTGATGAATGTGCTCGCCAAGTGACTTGGATTAAGACTTATGTTTAAGTCCTTATGAGTCAATGATAAAGCGTTGGAGATCAGGGTAAACAAATTATGTTCCTTAATTGAATGATAAAAATTAGCTATGTGCTATATAAAATAATTTGTGAGGCCTTCCTGAATATTGATGTTTTAGGATTATGAACAAGTCTCATTATTTTCTCTTAACAAGTGATGAATGTTACAAAGTGATATTATGATATCCTTAAGGCTGTGAAGAATCAGAATGATGCATCTTCTGTTCACATGCTAAAGTATTGTAGTCTAAAGCATGCTAGACTAGTATTTGGTTAATTATGGGTCTTGACCGTGACAAAGTAACTCTAAACATTCAAATGTTTATGAACACAAAAAGAATTTGTGTACAGATAAAGTTGAGGGAAAATTTTCATTCATTATAAGGAAAAGACATGAAACTTTTGAAGAGTTTGTTCGAAAAGCTAATGACAAGAACCCATTGCTTAGGCTTATTCTAGATGTTAAATTAGAATTATTCTAAGTTGGTGACAAACTTATGACGATGGCATGTGTGCTTTGGTCAGCTCGGAAGCTTATGTAAGCTAATGCAATATGAGTTGAATTCACTGATACAATGAGGTTGATCTTGTTCAATCATTGTGTATAAATGTCGTCATAAGTGAAGTTACGAAAATGTTGATCAAATAGCAAGAAATGTAGGGGAGGATCCATTTAGAAACAACCGTATAAGGGTATGTAGAAATGGTTTCCATTATCCCATCTGGATGATATCCTATAACATTTAAATGTGGGGGTATCTTGCATTTGTATCATAAAAGTTTGGCAATAAGGATTTTGTAATCCAATCTAACATTGCAAACAGACGACTAAGTGGAGGACACAAAGGTCGTAGTGCATAATAGAGATGTGTTTGCCTTAAATGATATCTTTATCTTAGAAAGACATATATTATAACCAGATTCAGATGGCCACTGAGGTTATAGTATTAGAAGTTGACAATAGGCAAATTAACTTGCGAGTTAAGAACACATCGTGACAACTAATCTCAAATAATTAAGGTTATTTGTTGTGACTAGACAAAGTCAAATATAATGTTATGGATCCAACAACCTGAGGGTTTATTAGAGATCAAGTTATGGAATGAGACCAAAGCCTATTAGAAAGGGTATGTGAAGGAAACCTAACTTAGTTGACTGGAGATCCCAAGATCTAAGTTCAATAGGACAACTAACTCATATGCCTAAGGGTGGTCACTGTGGGGGCATAAATGATATCCATAAGCTAGTAAATATGGTTATACATACCCCCGAAGTATAAAAGGGTGTTTAAATACGTCCCAGTCTATTCCTATGATATTCAGTAACAAAGAGTGAGGCTAAGCATAATATGTGGTAAATTATTTGGATAAATCAAGATAACCACAATGTTTTTAATGATCTAAGGAGAATCACCTATGTTAGAGAGAAGTGGGGTCGCTTCGGATGGAATTGAGGGCACAATTCCTAGAGCTCTCGCATAACCAGGAAAGTGTTCCACGACCATTATTGGACACGACTATGAGGAGATGACCCGGCTAAGGAGAGTCTTGTGTGAAGTGTATTGTCGTCTACACAAACGGCAGACGGGTTCAAAGACATCGATGTCTACTCAGAGCTAGTGGGCTAAGTGCATTTCATGAGCGAAGGTTCAAAGGGTAACACCTACCTATCGTATGCAAAGCTCAACTGTCGAGGTTCCATTGGAAATTTTATGTGTTTTGAACGGTCTCCATTCATGTGGGGGATTGTTAGAAATTTGGTGAATGGATATTTAATATATTTATAATTTAATGAAATTATAAATATTAATTAGAATCTTCATGTGGTGAATAAAAAAGAAACTCTTGAGTAGAGCTTCTTATGACATTTAATTAGTTTTATTAGAGTTTTTAAGTCTCTAATTAAGTGAAACTTTTACTAATCCTTAACTTATGTACAATTAGTAGGCTATGTGCTTCTTTTTGTGTATATAAGAATATGGTATTGCTTGATACATGAAAAAATACTAGAAGGAGGATGAACACTTGAAGACCAACTAGAGAGAAGAGTACTCTCTACTTGTTTTCCACCTCCATCACATCCTTATTTGTTCCATAAGTTCAAACACTACAATCACCCGGTGTAACCTCGGGCGCGTGAGCCATATTCGGCAGTACATACTGCTTCGGCTGTTGTACCCTGGGAAACAGTCGCGTCGTCTTTAGTAGAGGCGCAGAATCTGTTTTAAGGGAAGTGTGTTGAACATGTGCCTCAACCAAAAGCGTCAACGTTTTAGTGTGCTCTTTGTTGCAGTCTAGGATGCTATAAAGTGCAGGTGAAGGACCCACCAGAGATGCGGCTTGAATCAAGATTGGTATAAATAATTATATTTTATATTCTTTTTATTTAGTTATCGCAACCGATATTGTACTATGATATTTCCTATGAATAACGAGAGTCTCGTTATTATATATTTTGTAATTATATTTTATAAAAAGTGAACCTAGTTCTTACATATTTGTATTTGATAAATATTCCAAGTGTGATAACTAGGAATAATTAACCAAGTTAGTTTCATATAAATGGGTAATAGAATAATGAGTTGTAATCTTTTATAACTAAACATGAGGGACTAGATTTGGAACAAGAGAGAAAACTAGTTTACTAAAAGAAAAACAAAACACAACACACACACCTATGTGTGTGCGTCGATCAAAAAAGAAGAAAAAGGGGGCAAACCTCTCATTAATCTATATCACCAAATTGAAGGGCAATTCGAGCCTTAAATCAGTGCATGAACACATATAAACGATCACCTAAACTAAGAGATCACAAAGCAATTTGGGTGAAGCATCAAGTGGTCAAGCCGTGGGGGACACACGATTGAAAGGAAAGCTTTAAGGTACGTGACTTTATGATTCGTAGTATTTCGTTAAATTATGTGTTATTGGTATATGTTGAACGAGGAAGTAATAATAATAAGTTTGGTCGAACATAAGTGATGGATTTCACACAAACGAACCAAACGGGTCAAGTAAAGGAATAATAAAGTTTGGCAGATCATAAGTGATGGATTTCACACGAACGACCCAAACGGGTCAAATAAAAGAATAATAAGTTTGGTCGATCATAAGTGATGGATTTCACACGAACTAACCAAACGGGTCGAATAACGTAAACTGAATAACGGGAACGCGGATTATAATATGGTGAACCCAAGGAATGGGTTAAAATATAGAGGATGTGAATTCCTTAAGGTAAATAAAAGTGAAATTTAAGTTTGACCAAAGTTAGCAAAACGGGTCAAACTAGTGCGAACGTAAACCGGGTAATGGGAGCATAAAACACAAGTTTAGTAAACTCGGACAATGGGTAAAGTCGTAAGGAATTAATTTTTACCATAAGATGTGGGAAATATAGTTTAAATGCTTAGATAGGTGAAACAGGTCGAATAATTATGCGCATGAACCGGGTAACGGTGGCGTGTTTCGTAAAAATTAAGAATTCGGGTTAAGGATTTTGGGTAAATTATGTAGGCAAATGTTTTTCAGTCATTTAGAAAAAAGTTTGAAGCAAAATGGATGAGTATTTGAGAAGTTACGGAGTTTTTACAGGAATTTGCAGCCCCTCTGTGCTGTAAGTTACGGCAACCTGCCATAATCTATACGACAGGAGTCTGCTGTTTAAAACTGACAACATCTGTCTTATTTAGATACGTTATAAACTTCGTATAACCAATGTTCTTGATGATTTTGAAATCTAGGTGGATGTTATGAAGTCACGGATGATGATCAAGCATCGTGAAGAACCGAACACAATTAAAAATCAAGCTTCCGCGTTTTGTGTAATCGTTTTGTAAAACCAAACATCCTTAACATGTAGTAATGCAACTTGAATACTTATGAAGTTTTAAATAACTTAAAATTTATGTATGGTCATGTATTTGCATTATAAATATATAAATGCAAACTTTTATAAAATACTTTATATACATTAAGTTTGGGTCTTACATTTCTCTCGTCTTGAATTTGAATATCCAGCAAGATGCAAAACTTAATGTCGATTAAGGTGAGGAAATACCAATATCGTGCTACCCATAAAGGAGTTGCATAGATTTCAAGGCTAACATAAACAAACATGTTTATCGGTATCAAAATCGAGCTCTAATTCTTCTTGATCATCCTCCCATTTTCCATCTCTTAAAATAATCATCATAACTAAAATAAACTTGTATGATAGACGATTTTGAGCCCAAGCTTCACTTGTCGAGCCTAGCTAGCTCAAGATGCGAAGTGAGCCAATTATATGTATATAAAATTTAATATACGAAATATATATTTATATAATAATATCTATAATAATAATAAAAACTACTAAATAATATATATTTTGTTATATATGGAAACTGTAATGAAAAAATACATAGAAATAGTTAGAATGTATATAATCATTAGTTAATAAAAAGTTATACATGAGCTAAGTTTGAACTTGAAAAAATACTTACTGGCCGAATTCAAACTTGAGCTTTCGTAAGTTGAATAAACCGAACTCTAGCCTAGTCTTGCTCATGCTCAGCTCGTTTACGATTAATACACATATACAATTAATACATATATACACATAACAATACAGGATTCCCTAACAATACATATACACAGTTAATACATATATATACATAACACATGCATGCATACTTTCATGTACATACATTGATAAAAAAAGTGAACGGGTTGGTTGTTTTTTCTGTTTTGAGTTAGAGGCTAACCATATTCATAGACATAATACATTTATCAACTTTTGTTAATAGTGATTACAAGCATAAAGTATAACCTTGATTAGTAAATGATTTTTATTACTTACTTCATAATTTCATATACACCCCTTAATTTTAATAAATTTATTATACGACGCTATAATTTTAACAAATTTTTTTAACAAATTTACGTTACAACTCCTGAACTTTAATAAAGTTACTTACGCTCGCTGCACTTTAAGTTGCAATGTTATCAACGACGTCCGTCTGGCTTTCATCTTTCTTTTACAAAGTCACGCATGCTGTACTATTTTTTTTGTGCTATAAAGAATGTTGGTAGAATATTAATGCTATAACAAAACGAATCGATAATATCATATTATCGCCATAACACGCGAGTTTATGTAACTAGTTATTTTACATCCCACTTGATTCAAATTTCATATTCTACAAAAGTAGAAAAAAAAAATCCCAAGAGAAAATAAAGAATTAATAAATGGCGGGAAACCTACCAACATCTGACCGAAGATAAAGCGCCATTTTCATTCACCACCACCAGAAAGCTCTACATCCGCCAGAGTTTATCATTTTTCAAACCCTAATTTTCTACCAGATCCTCAATCGGTACACAAAAATCATGAAAACTCATAATCAATTGACCCCTATTTAATCATTCATCTCAATTAGGGCTAGGGTTTATAAAAAAATGGGGAACAAAATCACCGATGAACTAATCGCAACAGTTCAATCAATTGTAGGTCCAGATTACTCAAAAATGGATGTAGTGAGAGCGCTTCACATGGCGAACAATGACGCAACTGCTGCAATCAACATCATATTCGACACTCCAAGCTTCAAACGATCGGAACCTCCAAAAAGCCCTAGGGTTTCAAGCCGTAATGCTACTACTGCAAACACACAGGATGCGGTTGTGCGTTCAAAGCCGAACAGTGGCAATCGTGTTGTGGAAGATGAACCGAGTACAAGGAGGGCAGTGGAGAGTGGTGTTAGGACTGGAAACGACGTCGTTAGGGGTGTGAATAGTTCGAGTGAGAGTGGTACTAGTAAGTGGTGGTTTGTTGGTTGTTCTGAAGTGGCTGGGTTGTCTACGTGTAAAGGGAGTAGGATTAAGGCTGGTGATCGAGTGGATTTTACGTTTCCGATGGAGAAGTCGTTGACCGGGCCTTCGCCTGGGAAGTTTGGGGGCGGGCGGGGTAGGCAGCCGGCTGCGTGTTCGGAGATTGTGCGGTTTTCTACAGTGGCTTCTGGGGAGGTATATGTTTGCTGTCTTTTTGTATAGGTTTTTTGGTAGATGTTAAATAAATGGTAGTCTGACAGGTGAAAAATGGTAGTACGGGTCATATGATGTGGGATACATCATACTGACCATAATGTTTCGTAGGGGTCGTATGAGTTGGTGTTTTCTAAAACTGTAAGGGTCATATGTTGTGTTGACGTAGAATTGACTGAAGTTACGGTGCACGCCACTAACAGGGTCATAATGTATGACTATTTCACCCTGTCATACGACAGCCCGTATGATGACGTCAAATGGCGTATCTATAGTGGCACTCATACTTTTTTCTGTTATGTGGTCAAGTAGGATGAACAAATGGTCAAGAATAATGAAAGCTTTCTGCAGTTTTGTCGAGTAAGATGCAAGAAACGATTTAGTAAAACTGATTATACAAACTTACAAAGATACTTGAAGAACATTACTTTATTGAATTACGAAATAGGTTGTTCCGGCAAGCAGTTTGAGACTGCTTATTCGTATTCCCAAGTGATTCTTCTTTGTGAGTTTAAGTTTACAAGCTGTTTACTCATACTTTGAAATAAGTGATTTTTTAATAAGTTGAGTATGTAATTCTACTTAAGTGTTATCATACATGTTTTAGATGATCATACTACCCATTGCCACAATTTGTGACGTGACTTTGCTAATGAGCATGTGTTCTTTGTTTTAACTGAATAGTAAAACTGATGTTGATCTTGGGCAGATTGGTAGGATCCCAAACGAGTGGTCTAGATGTCTTTCTCCTCTTGTTAGAGATAAGAAGATTCAAGTTGAAGGTTTCTGTAAATTTTCTCCTGCTAATTTAGGACTTATGGATACCATTAATCTATCTGTCAGGTATGCAAATCTTCTATTTTATTAGAATACGAGTTTGATGATTTCATATTTAGGTTAGAATTTAGATTTATAATAATATCTTTACGTATTTTCAACAGTGTGTACATTAATAGTTCCATTTTACACAAAAGTCATCAGACCTCTCTCAAGGTACCCAACACTTCCACTGATGAAACGTCCATACATCCCCTTCCGACCTTGTTTCGGTTACTTGGACTAGTTCCTTTCAAAAAGGTATCTTTTAATAGTTTCGTAAAGAGTAAAATGCCTTTTTTGTCCCTGAGGTTTGGCCGTTTTGCGACTTTTGTACAAAGGTTTGTTTTTTCGCTTATGTATCTAAAAGGTTTTTTGAAATCTTGCCATTTTCATCCAGCTCGTTAACTTCATCCATTTTTCTCCGTGAAGTCAGGGGTATTTTTCGTACATAAAGAGAAAAAAAGACCGAATTGCCCTTTAAGTGAATACTTGTACATTATGCTAAATGGTTGTACATAAAGTGAAAAAGCCCGAATTGCCGTTTAAGTTAACAAAAACGATGGAAATATCCTTGATTTAGCGGGGAAAAATGAACGGATTTAACGAGCCGGATTAAAACTTGCAATATGTCAAGCCTTTTGGATTCAGATGCAGAAAAACAAACCTCTGGACGAAAGTCGCAAAACTGGCAAACTTCAGGGACGAAAATGGCATTTTACCACTTTTTCATAAAAGTAAGAAGTTTATCTATCTTTCTTATTCTTGATTGTTTTTTTAATGGTAATTAGGCAGAATTTACGCCTACTGACTTGTACACAAGGAAAAGACCTTTAGATGTAAAGGTACGTTCTTTTTTGCAGCATCTAGTTATGTTTACAAAATATGGTTTTTTTTATCGTTGGACATAAACAGGATGGTTCTAGTGTTTCTGCTCGATTGATTCATTCTAGCAAAGTTAAGGACTCATCTTCAAATGAAAGTACAGTTGAAAACGAAGAGATAATCTCTGATAACGATCTCGACAATATCGTGGGCGTTGCAAATGGCTCTGAGTTAGAGGTATCATTTTTTAAATTCTGTTATATAACTTTATGTATTATAAGTGATCTGAAAACGTTAAAAAGTATGTTTATTTTGTGTTAGGAAATGGAATCTCCTAGTGCTTTATCGTGTGATCTCCGTCCCTATCAAAAGCAAGCACTTCATTGGATGGTTCATTTGGAGAAGGGACCGTGCATTGATGATGCAGCTACAACTCTTCATCCGTGTTGGGATGCGTATCATCTTGCCGACAAGTACATGTTTTTCCACGCAAAATGGGCGGGTCAAGAGGGTTGGATACCTGTTTTTTGATATATTATTATATAAATAGTTAATGCGTTGATGATTGTTACAATAGTAGTAATTTAAATCTTGAATAAAGGGATGTGGGATGTTTTATACATGAACAATAAACTTAGTACGACTACAGTTATTTGAATCATTTGACCTGTTTTGTTTGTGGCCGATTTTTTGCTGATTTGTTCCATATGAGATTCTACATGGTGGTGTTCAAAAAACTCGCGCCTCGCTTGTAAAAAGCTCGATTGTAAATGAGCCTGCTCGGCTCGGCTCGTAAGCTTGCGAGCCGGCTCGAATTATTTTATTTTATATAGATTAATTTTAATTTTTAATATATTAATATAAAATATGTGGGAGGGGGTTGACGTATTAACATTTTAAGCTTAATTAATCAATAACATATAAGAATATGAGAAAATAAACAAAAAGTATACATATAATACTTTTAAGTGTGGGAGTTGGTTACAAAGTCTATTTTTCCTACAAAGTGTAAAAAGTCATAAAACATCATAATGTCAACCATAAAACATACTCAAAACCCACAAATAACAGAGTGAAGATTACGAAACACCATATTTGTGGGTTTTGTTTTGTGTTTTGGATGATAAGGCTTTGATTATCGAATGTCTAACATTAGTGTGTTTTATGTTGATTATCATGTTGTGTTTTATCTTCATAGTTCTACGATGATGTGTTTGAAGTTTTTATGGACTGTTAGGTTTTGAATATGATGTTTTAGTAATTTTCACTCTATTTTTTGTGGGTTAGGTGTGTTTTATGGCTGAAATTGTGGTGTTTTATAACTTTGTACAACTTTTAGGAAAAATGGACTTTGTAGCCGAACCCCACCCGTACGTTTAATATGTCTTTTGCTCTTTAAAATATTTGAAAAATTAAAATAATACCATGTAGATATATATGTAATTTTTATATATATTTTGTTTTCTATGTTATAAATATTTGTAAAAAAATAAAAAAAAATAACGAGCTGGCTCGATTTGGCTCAAACATTTTACGAGCCGAGCTCAAGCTCGACTTTGCAGCTCAAAAAAAATAAACGAGCCGAGCCGAGCTGGCTCGTTTAAGTTTGAGCTCGAGCTCAACCTGGATCGGCTTGATTACAACACTAATTTTACACAATCCAGTTTAACATCAAACATAGATAAAAGGTCCAATTTTTTGACCTTAACTGTAAGTCATAATGCACTGCTTGCTAGCTAATTTGTCGCATCAACTATATTTATTTTATATTTTCTTATGTTTCTTTATGCAGGAGGAAGTTCATAGTTTACGTGAACGCTTTTTCAGGAGAAGCTACAGTAGAATTTCCTAGCACCCTTCAAATGGCAAGAGGAGGGGTATGTATCTAGATTTAATTTGTTCCCTTGCCGAATCAATATCTTATATATATATATATAACGTATATATAATGTATGTATGTATATAGTGAAAGTTTTAAATACGAAAGGCTCTTAACGTGTGACGGTACGCGACCACCAAAATGCGTGCGTAATTATGCAAATAACGTGCGTAATTATGCAAAGTTAATTGCTATTGTGCCAGCGCGTTCAATTGAAGGCTTAGATTAGATCAAATGTGTGGTTGAGATGCTTGCGTACGCATCGCACGATAAGGTGGTCTTGTATTTTAAACTCTCTCTCTCTCTATATATATATATATATAAATATTTATCAAGAAGGATATGTATGAAATTGTGCCTTCGTTATATTTTTATACTTTGAGATGTAAAACTAATTTGTGCTGATAACACATATAAAGATTTTGGCAGATGCAATGGGACTTGGAAAAACGATAATGACAATATCACTTCTTCTTGCTCATACTGAAAGAGGAGGATCATTAGATAGTGAAAATAATGAAGTGGGAAATAGCTCAGATCAATCTTCTTCATCTCCAAAAAAGTTGACTAAATTTTCGGGCTTTGATAAGCTTAAAAAGCAAAAACAGTTGCTTATTGGCGGAGGGAATTTGATCATATGCCCCATGACTCTTATAGGCCAATGGAAGGTAAAACCTTTTTTGTTTACACTAAGAGGTGGAAATTTTGAACCGCTTATATGTGGGCTTTTTTTTGAGTTGTGTTTTATCTTAAACACGCCAAATTAATAAATAAATAAGCTAAAAAGGATTTGGGTCAAATGGGTTGAAGAGGTTAAATGTTGGCTCAAGTTTATTTCTCTGTAATAACATATTTTAATCATAAGTAAGACATTCATAACTTCTTAAAAACAATGGACGGTCCACCCCTTACAATTTCAATATAGTCATTTTCAGTCCTTATACTTTCTATAAAGTTTATGAATTGTCATTTTCACCCGTCTTTTTAAATTTAAACCCGTATTTTTATTCTTTAGTTTAAAAGAAAAAAAAACGCTATTTTCTTACGTGGTTATTTTTATGTATGTGTCGGTATGAATTTACATTTCTACGTAATTTTTTTTCGGAAACGAGTCGGGTCAAATATAATGCGTTTTCATGCTCAATTATGACACACCAACATTTTCTACTCAATAACTTGACACCTCATTTTATTTAAATTACTTTTACGACTTTACAGCATAACGCGCGACACATTGTTATACTTTTTTCTTCTCTACTCTTAACCATGTTAATGTCTAAATTACTTTTACAACTTTACACCGTTGTCTAAATTACTTTTACAACATTACACATTTACACCGCAACGTCCGAGGCATTATACTCTTTTATCTATGTCTAATGACGTTTATGTCATGAACGTAACGTGTGTAACAAAGTCAAAACGCGTGACGTTATGTGCGGGCTCCTCACGTTAATGTCATCATCGTTATGCGTGTACCGAAGTTACAAACACGATGTTGCCGCCGCAACGCGCAACATGGGTCAAAATTCTAGTTTTGTAACAAAAAATAGACAAAAGTATTTATGGGTCAACTCACCCTATCCTACAAATGACCCATTTTAACCCAAATTTGTTTGATCTGTTACCCAACCCCGTATCTCGCCATCTCTAGTTTACATCATTACGTTTACGATTTACAAAACTTTTATATCGAGTGAGCTCTAAGTTTAGATTCTTGTCGATATTGCTAATAGTCAGAGATCGAAACTCACGCTGAACCCGGGTCTTTGTCTATTTATGTTCACTATGGGCAAAGTCGTCCAAAAGACGCCAAAATATTAGCTCAAAGTGACGTTGTGTTAACCACATATGGGGTTGTAGCTTCCGAATATTCATCTGAGGTAACTGAGCTTTTTCACTCTATATATTAGTTCTTCATATACATGAAAGTACTTTTTTTATGTTCATTATATATTGAGTAAATTGCACAAACCATCCTTTATGTTTCCTCAAACTTGCAGGTTCCAACCTTAATGTTTAAAACTTGCTGAAAACAACCTTTACATTTATTTTTGTTGCGGGTTTAATCCTTTACAGCTAACCACGTTATTTTCTTCAGTTAAGTTCCCTCACATGCTATGCATGTGAGGGTATATTCGTCATTTTGGTTGATCTTATTATAAAACCCACAAAAAAACTCAGAACTATTTTCCTCTCCACCCACTTCAATTAAAAACCCTAACACACATTCTTCATCACTTTCCACAGTGAAAACTTTAGAATCAAATGGCATTTTCATATTCATCTTCATACTGTAAAACTTCTGTAAAGCAATTTAATGTATGAATCTCATCGAAGAGAGGCGTAGAGCGTTGCAGATGAACGTTCTTTGTGGCGGGAAAGAGGGAAAGGTGTGGGTGCGTGTGTTTTCCGTACAAATCTGTTACGACAAACCGGCGGAGACCCGTATGGGCAGATGGAAAGGGGCGATATCGTATTGGGTGGCTCCGGTTAAAGCGGGTTAGATAATTTCTGAAATTAGGGGTGTTACTAAGAGTTTGGTGAAATGGATGATTGAGATTGTGGGGAGTAAGATGCATGTGTTGACTATAATTCTTGTCAATGATCCCAATGTTAAAGAGATTGGAGTTAGGTGAATTTGTGATGGTGGGTTTGATCTGGTTTATTGGATAGAAAGATTATGGTATGTTTAGATTTACTCGATGTTTTGCTAATAATTGCTATTATTTGGTTTTGATATATGCACTTTAAGTTTGCCGTAAACTGGAAAATGGGAATGAATGTTTAAGTTTTGATTAGCATTGTTTTACAAGCACAAGTTAGTTTTTGATTCTGTACATAGTTTACTGGAAGTGTTTGAATACTAGTAAAGTATAAAGTTTGATTCTTATGTGGCTTGGTAATTTGGGGGGTCTGTTGTGTTTCAGATGGTTGTGATAAGGAATTAAGTTATAGATGTTTACGGAATTTTGATGAAGGTCAAACAGGTGTGGGTTTATAAGTTGAATAAAAAATGGTTTTGAGTTTTTTGTGGGTTTTATAAGAAGATCAACCAAACTGACGAATATACCCTCACATGTTATGCATGTGAGGGAACTTAACTAAAGAAAATAACATGGTTAGCTGTAAAGGATTAAACCCGCAACAAAAATAGACGTAAAGGCTGTTTTCAGCAGGTTTTAAACATTAAGGCTGGAACCTGCAAGTTTGAGGAAACATAAAGGATGTTTTGTGCAATTTACTCTTATATATTTGGTTGTTGTAGAATGCTGAAGAACGTGGAGGCCTTTATTCAGTGAGGTGGTTTAGGGTGGTGCTTGATGAGGCGCATACGATAAAATCTTCTAAAAGCCAGATTTCAATGGCGGCAGCCACCCTTGTTGCTGATCGGCGATGGTGTCTTACCGGTACCCCTATCCAAGTATGAAACTTTTTTAATACTATAGTTTTTGTTACTTTTGCTTTAAGTGGCAGAATGGGTGAGTAACCGGTCCAAACGAGTTATTTTAGTACAAGTTAAAATGGGCTGGGTTAAGTCAGGTTGACCAACATGTACTTTTTGTCCAAATTGTTCGTTTCGTAAGGTCTGAACATGTCATGCATCATTAAATCTACTATATTATGAAAATAATGTATAATATATGTAGTCCTAGAGGCACTCAAGTCACCATAGTATGCATCTAGTTTCATATAGGAAAAAACTGTTGTCTTTTAAAAAAAGTAAAGGGCATCTTTGTCATTTGGCATGTTTTTGACTGGTGTTGGTATACATGAAATCAGATGTGTATTTGGGTGGCTTTAATGCCTCTACTTATATTTTTCCTTTAAATTAATAATTTTAATGTTACATATTTGACCCGTTAGAGATAAAATATAACCTATTTACCTGTTTTCATGGTAATTTTTGTATCTTTCATGTCTATTTCAGGATATGACTATATACCTCACATAATTTGCCTAATTTTTTTCTGACATGTTATCTTTTTGTTTCAGAACAATTTGGAGGATCTTTTTAGTCTTCTTCGGTTCTTAAGGATTGAACCATGGGGAAGCTGGTCATGGTATGTTTTATTTTCATTTCATCACAAATACACGTCTAGTTGTATGGTACAGGTTTGTTATACATACGTCAGATAATTTTACGCCACTAGCTTTAAACGATGACCCAAACTATATTTTAGAGTAAAATACACGGATGGTCCCTGTGGCTTACCAAAACTTTGGATTTGGTCTCTAGCTTTCCAAAAGTACACAGATGACCCATGTGGTTTGCGTTTTGTAACACATTTAGTCCCCAACTTTTTCAAAAGTAAATGGATGGTCTCTGTAGTTTGCACTTTGTAACGCATTTAGTCGCTAACTTAGACATGCTGAAATCTTTAGATTTGTTGGCTGGGGACTAAGTGTGTAAGAAAGTGCAAACCACAGGACCATCTGCGTACTTTTGAAAAGCTAGGGACTAATTTCAAATTTTGGTAAACCACATGGACCATCCGTGTACTTTACATTTTAGATGCACAAAACCTCCTAAATCGTTTAATTCCATACTTTGGATTATGAATGATGTGTTACAAATTTTTGTAATCTTGTTTGATGTACCGCTTGTTTTTCTTATGAGTTCATCAAAAAATATTTCAATCAACCAGCTCGACCCGACTCGTATTCAACCTCACCTGCTCATTTTTCCCATCTTTAATAGTCATGTGGGCCTTTTTTTTTAATCTAAATAGGTGGAATAAGTTAATTCAGAAACCTTTTGAGGATGGCGATGAGAGGGGCTTAAGTTTGGTCCAAAACATTTTAAGGCCAATAATGCTAAGAAGAACTAAGTTCAGCACCGACAAAGAAGGCAGGTTAGGAATTATAAACATTATTTTTTTCATCTATTACCTTTCGTTTTGAGTAAAACGCCATTTTCGTCCCTAATGTTTGGCTATTTTTGCGACTTCCATCCAAAGGTTTGTTTTCCCGCATCTGGATCCAAAATGTTTGAAATCTTGCCATTTTCATCCAACTTGTTATCTTCATTCATTTTTAATGTTAATTCAGGGGTATTTTCGTCTTTTTAGATGTTTATTGTGATGATTAAAGGGTTTGGGTGGGGAGAAAGTCAACAGAGGTAGGATCTTTTATTCTTATAGGCTTCTAAAACGACGGAAATGCCCCTCATTTAACAGAAAAAAAGTGGATGGAGTTAAAAAGTTGGATGTAAATGGCAAGATTTCAAACATTTTGGATCCAGATATGGAAAAACAAACCTATGGATGAAAGGCGCAAAAGTGGCCAAACCTCATGGACGAAAATGGCATTTTACTTTTTCATTTTTGTTATACTTTTTTTATATTTTCTTATGAAGTATTCTTTTGATTTTGTGGCAGGCCTATATTAGTTCTTCCGCCCGCTGAGATGAAGGTAATATATTGTGAACAAACAGATGCAGAAAAAGATTTTTATGATGCTCTTTTTAAGAGATCCAAGGTATTTTTTATTAAGTCATGAACTTTGTAGTTTTTTTCATGCATCAATGTCTTAATCATAATCTATTTGGCTGCAATCTTATAGGTGAAATTTGATCAATTTGTGGAGCAAGGGCGGGTTCTTCATAATTATGCTTCTATTTTGGAATTACTCTTGCGTCTTCGTCAATGCTGTGATCACCCTTTTCTTGTTATGAGGTACGAAACAAACATCGCATACCTTGTTGCATATATATCTTTATAATAGGTATTTATCCTTTCAAAACACCAAAAAACTATCATATTTATTTGTTCGGTAGTAAATAAAGTGAATCAGTTATTTGTAACACTGTTTACTAAATAACCAAGTGGGAAAACAACGTTATTACTAGGAATCATCTTAGTGCATAATGTTTTCTGTGTTTATCCTGTTAAGGGTGTTGTAACTAATTTAGTTTTATACACAATAAAATGTGTATAAATATGAAAGAGTAAATTGTGGTTTTGGTCCCTGTGGTTTAGTGGTTATTGCTATATTTTACAAAATACAAATATCTTGCAATTTACATACCAAGGTTTCTATTTTATTGCGGTTTTGGTCCACCACACTAACCCTATTTAACTTATAGTTAATTCATGGTCACATGAGAGGCATGTGCTAGGTATTTTGGTAATTAATCATTCAAATGTTAAAAAGGGCATTATTTCTTTACACTAACTGGGAGTATAATTTTATATTTATTACATGAAACTTATAGATATAGTTAGTGCATGTGAATATGAATATTTTGTTTGTAAAATTTTTCTAATTATCACAATCTTTATGGGTGAAAATCAATTAGTCTTTTCTTTTGAATAAAAGATTTGTGAAACTCCAGTCCAGCCGGCCGTTGCTGACTTTCAGTATCCACGACGATTTATGTTTCCAAATTTATAAAGTGTATATTTGTGCTTGAAGTTTCGACCTTTTAGAAGAATATATATGATTTATGAGGTTATCCTTTTTCTACTTTTTTAGTATGTAAATTAACAATTTATCAGGTTGTGTTTAAACAAATCAATAATTTCTGATGAACAATATTTTTGACAGTCGAGGTGACGCTCAAGAGTATTCTGACTTGGGTAAATTAGCAAAGCGTTTTCTTAAAGTCGGTAAGGAAGACAAGGAAGAAGGTAAAGAAATGCCTTCTAAAGCATATATACAAGAAGTCGTAAAAGAACTTCAAAAGGGGGAAGAAGGAGAATGTCCTATTTGCCTTGAAGCTTTTGAAGATGCGGTTTTGACACCATGTGCTCATCGGTTATGTCGCAAATGCCTTTTATTAAGTTGGAGAAACTCTAATTCGGGCCTTTGTCCTGTTTGTAGGTATCTTTTTATTATAACGCTCACTTTTTTTACTCTGATTGATCGTTAAATTAATAAATCTTTAGAGGTGGAATCGGTTGTTGGTATACGTTCTTTTTTTAATTTGTAATGAGTAAAATGCCATTTTCATCCCTGAGGTTTGGCCAGTTTTGCGACTTTCGTCCAAAGGTTTGTTTTTCCGCATCTGGATCCAGAAGGTTTGAAATCTTGCCATTTTCCCGGCTTGTTAACTTCATCCAATTTTCTCCGTTACATCATGAGTATTTTCGTTTTTTTTGTTAACTTAAAGGGTGACTCACTCTTTTGAATACTTGTACATTATGCTAATTGCTTGTGCATAAAGTGAAAAAGAGTGAATTGCCCTTTAAGTTAACAAAAAAGACGGAAATACCCCTGACTTAACGGAGATAATTGGATGGAGTTAACGAGCCAAATGAAAACCGCAAGATTTCAAACTATTTGGATACAGATGCGAAAAAACAAACCTTTGGACGAAAGTCGCCAAACCTCAGGGGCATAAATGTCATTTTACTCTTTTGTAATTTAAGATAACCATGTCTATTTGGCAGAAAGACGGTGAGCAAACAGGAACTGATTACAGCACCAACCGACAGTCGGTTTAGAGTTGACATCGAGAAAAATTGGGTGGAATCATCAAAAGTTTCTGCATTGTTGCATGAGTTAGAAAGTTTTCGGTCATCAGGGTCTAAAAGCATCGTGTTTAGTCAGTGGACTGCCTTTTTAGACCTTTTGCAAATTCCCTTTTCACGGTAATCATCATATTATGAAGTTTATAAAGTGTATTTCTGTTTTCTAGAAAGTAATTATCATAAATTTTGTGATCTTACTTGTGTTCAGGAATAACATTTCATTTGTTCGCCTGGATGGGACTCTAAATCAACAACAACGTGAAAAAGTCATAAAGCAGTTTTCAGAAGAAAACGACATTATGGTGTGTTGCCATTACAAAAGGCATTAATATCTTATATGTCTTTTTAAAATTCTGTACTATCATATTTACCTATGTGGCTATTTATAGTGAACATATCAAAATTGATTACTTTAACACATTGTCAACAAACAAATAGGAAAACAATGATATTTCTGTGAATTTTCTCAACACATAATGTTCTCTTTGTTGTTTGTTAGTGAAACACACTGTTATTGGTAACTGACAAAATTAAACTATGAAATGGATAACTATGATACTTCTACTGTGTTGTAATGGTAAATATGATATTATATAATTTAGAAGGATATATATATATATATATATAGTGAAGCATTCAAATAGGAACTAGCTTGAGTTGTGAGAACTCGCGAGAACCCTACTTCCAAAGGCTTTTTTGAAAATACAATTGACAATATTTTTTTATGTAACCTTTTCAAAAAATATCGTAGACCACTTTTTACGGTGGTGTAAATTTGCCACCATCGTAAATGAAACTTACATATCGAAAAAAAGCCGGCTCGTAAAAACTTTTTTTCGGTTTTTTTTCATAGATGTTTTAGTTGGATGTTAATCTACCTTTGTGCAAAATGTGGTTGAAAAAACTCACACGGGAAGTAGGGTTCTCGCGAGTTCTCACAACTCAAAGGGGTTCTCATTTGAAAGTGATCCTATATATGTCTATATAAACTCTTTCAATGAATTATTTTGTATGTCAGTGCATTTCAATGAAATTGTAGATTTTCTTGGTTTCTTTTTTTTTAAATTTTCATTTTAATGTTTGTAGGTATTATTAATGTCATTGAAAGCTGGAGGAGTTGGAATCAACCTTACCGCAGCATCTAACGCATTTGTGATGGTACTCACTTATTCATTCGTCTTGTGTGCCTATTATTGTACCGACATGATTAAAAGTTGAAAAATTTGTTTTTCTTTTGGTTTTTATAATTTATTATTAACTTAGGATCCTTGGTGGAATCCTGCCGTTGAGGAACAAGCTGTCATGCGCATCCACAGGATTGGACAAACAAAAAGTGTTTCAATCAAACGTTTTATCGTGAAGGTATACCTTAGTTTTTTTTAGTGTAAAGTACAAGGGTGGTCCCTGTGGTTATCCAAAATTTTGGATTTAGTTCCTAGTTTTTCAAAAGTACACAAATGGTCCTTGTGGTTTGTACTTCGTAATGTATTTACTCCCCAACTGTTGCCAAAAGCACATGGATGGTCCCGTTGGTTTGCACTTTGTAACGTATTTAGTCCCCAACTTTTAGTGACTAAATGTGTTACAAAGTGCATACCTCAGGGGCCATCTGTGTACTTTAAAAAAGCTAGGGACTAAATCCAAGATTTTGGTTAACTACAGAGACCATTCGTGTACTTTTTTTTATTGTAGTTTCACTCTTTTAACATCACATCTTAAGTTTAGTTTAGGCTTAAATTTTGTTGACTTGTACTTAAGACTTGATTAAATATGTAGGGTACGGTTGAGGAACGAATGGAGGCTGTTCAAGCGCGTAAACAAAGGATGATTTCCGGGGCCTTGACAGACCAAGAGGTCCGAACAGCACGTATTGAGGAACTCAAGATGCTTTTTACTTGAACTCGTCAATTGGGTTTGATCTGTTTCACACAAAACAACCTGTTTGGGTCAAGATTTGTGGATCATTTGGCTCTTGGTCTCTGATACGAACAATGGTCAGGTTTTGTTGAACCTAGCATGGTTCACTGATATAGCACCCCTGCACGCAGATAAGCTAGGCGGGCAATTGTAAACTGTTACAGAAAGAGATTGTAATTTAGCTATAGTTTCCAAGGTTAGTTTTGAGTGATTTTCGTACCAACTTTAGTTGTGGCATGATTAAAAAATTTATAACACATAATTTATGTAATTTTTTGATAATTTTGAAGTAAAAGTTGCTTTTGTGATAATACACTAGGATGCTACCTTTTTTTGTCCCATGAGAACTTATGTTATAATAGTATTTATGGTGTAAAGAAACATTCTCATCTTATCCGGTGTTACTTCCGACACTCTCCATCTATACCGACTTTCATTGTTGGTGAAATGATTTTTCCCTAATCTTGGAGTTCGATAATTGATATATGTAAGAGTTATTAATAATTATTTCCGGCTTTGTTTTTTACCATGAGAGTTCATAACGAATCAAAGCACGTTTAAATTGGATTCAAAGTTGTATGACAAAGTAATTAAACTTGAACTGAAGTATATTATAAAGAGAAGCACTCTTTGAATATTGTTTCTTAGAGCCACGCACCAATGGGTTCGCGAAACCCTTAACAGGGCGCAATGTGATGCTTGGATGGCGCACTTTGCACTACGGCTGGTTTGAGAGGCTCGGCTAGTTCAAGTCGGGTGAGAGTCTAACGAGTGCACAGTACACTTGGTGCTTTTACTAGTGGTTCAATACCATTGAGAAGAATATGTGGATTTAATTATAACATAAGAAGAGTCAATCGTCTTACGCTATAGGTATATCACTACTTTTGGGTATATCCATACTTTTTCTTTTTCGGTTGCAATAACAAGTACTTGTATCGTAGGAATACCGTTATGAAACGAACCAATATTGGCCAAATCCCCACCGTGTAGCGCGGGTGAATATTACTAATTCATATAAAAACAAATAAAAAATAAATTTGAGCTAGCTTTGATAACTTTTATGTTTGTGCTTCAATTATTTGTATATTACTACTCTCACAACTATGTTTTAGATATTTTTATATCTAGACGTAGGTAAAAATAGGCATGCTGCAACTTGGAATTTTATAAGATGTATCTTAAAAGTTATAAAAGGTAAATAAATACGCTTAAAATTATTTAGAGTAATTAAATAATAAGAAGTTAAGTTAAAAAATAAAAATTGTTAAAATCGCTATTTATTCTTCACGCCATGCTCAAACTTTTATAAAATGAGGCTACGGGTTGGGGGTGGTGATGGGCCACCACTCCATAACGATCCTCCATATCATCATCCTCCATTACACCACCCTATGGGGTGTGGTCACGTTCCTCCATTCCCCCTTCATTTCCCCTTTTGGTATTTAAATATCAAATGAAGTTAGAGAGAAGAGAGATTGAGGGTCGTGGTAGTCGTGGAAATTTCCACTTTTATGACGGACCATAAAACGAGTGGGGGGGGGGGTTGGTGGTGTTTCCGGCCCTACACTACCCGCTTGGCACCTCCATCATCCCCTCCACAATTCCCATACCCCATAGCCTAAGTCGGTTGAAATAACTAGGTTGGATGGACCTTCTGCAGGAGTGTTCACAATCCCCTTTAGGTTAAACAACCGGTGACCATTTTTAACCTTTTAAACAAAATCAAACTGAAGCCAAGCAGTTTATTTTTGGTTTAAGCTTACCGAGTCTTTTTGATTTTTTTTTTATTAATTTCACAAAGCAAACACAAATCCATGTACATCCATATTTTCTATGTGTTTTGATAAGTTTCACATACCAAACATAAATCATTTACAACCAATATAGCGAATTATAGAACCTAGTTTTGTTAAGCCCAAGTCTAGGAAGAGTCTATTGTTTTAGTTTTTTACATGTTTTATGATCGAAAACGCATACCAGCCCATGGATACAATTTGAAATATTTTAAAACCAATAATATTTTAAAATCAATTTTGTTGAACCAAAGTCTAAGAAGAGTCAATCATCTTACGCTACGGTTTTTGTTGGGTTAATTACCAACCTATCAAGTCGGAGTGGGTTGGAGTTGCCTTGGAGAGCAAGACTTGTTGCAATAGCTTGCTTCACAAGATTGGTGGGTTAGGTTGTAGATAATTATAAGTTGTTAATTATCTAGTTTAGATCCAATTGTGTTTGTATTAGGATTACTTGTCTAAAAAGTTAGACTAGTAATAAATAAATGATTAAAGTCATGAATTGATCAAGAACTTGCAATCCATTTTGTTTGAGTTATAATCGAGAGATATTCAATTTACATTCTTCGTCTGTAATTATCTATTGGGACTAGAGTTTTTAATCAAAAACGTGTAACAAACCATCCGATAGTAGAAGATATTTAAGGTGATCCACAGAAATAAAAAAAAAAAAAAAGAGTCATAAACATAAACACCTGTGTTTTACAAAAAAATAAATATATATATATATTATAACCAAAAATGGTGGCTGTGGGGTTCGAACCCACGCGCACTTATGTGCAGAAGATCTTAAGTCTTCCCCTTAACCTCTCGGGCAAACCACCTTTTTGTTCGCATTTCACATTCTAAAATTCATATACATAAACAAAAATTAATTTCCCAAATAGAAGCATCCAGAACCTACTCCAGTTTCTTCATATATAAATTTCCACCATCTTTTCACCCTGCAAACAAACCTTCAAACCCTAGAACAACACCCATCCAAGGAGCTTGATTTGCTCACAATGGCGGAACATTTAGCGTCAATTTTTGGCACAGAGAAAGACAGAGTCAACTGTCCGTTCTACTTCAAAATTGGAGCATGTAGGCATGGCGATCGGTGCTCCAGATTGCACACGAAACCTAGCGTAAGCCCTACGTTATTGCTGTCTAATATGTATCAGCGGCCTGATATGATCACTCCTGGTGTTGATGCGCAAGGAAACCCTATCGATCCGAGAAAAATACAAGATCACTTTGAGGTATATCACTGTTTTGAGTTTGATATTGTGTTATGGTTGATGGTAAGTGTAATGTTATGTGTGATGTTGGTAGCGGTTACGATTGCTTTGTAATTAGATTTTACGTTTAATTTTGCGTGTTTCAGTCAATGATTGATTTTGCGTTATGTTTGATGATAATTGGAGTGTTAGGGTTTGTGATGTGTGTGTTGTTGTGTATGGATTTTCTTGGTGGTTGTTTCTAGAAACGGTATATTTTGATGTAAGTTGTAATTATGTGTGATATGATTAGCAGAATTTTGATCTCTCCATCACTGTTTTGAGTTTTGTACCGTGTGTCTGTTTGTTTGTTTTAATTGATTGATTGATTTTGTGTTATGTTTGATGGTAAGTGTGATGTTAGGGTGTGTGATGTGTGTGTTGTTGAGTTGGTAGCGGTTATGATTGGTTTGCGAATAGATTTTGAGTTTGATTTTGCGTTGAAGGTTGTAGCGTTCTCTGTTGTGATTTAGGTATGGATTTTGTTAGTGTCTGTCTGTTACTAGAAACTATTGATCTATGAAAGTTGTAATGGTGTGTGATACGATTGGAAGACTGTTGATCACTCTGTTCTATGGATTTTGTCAGTGTCTGTCACTAGAAACTATCGATTTATGAAAGTTGTAATGGTGTGTGATACGATTAGAAGACTGTTGATCTCTCTGTTCTGTTTAATGTTAATTGCAAGGCTAGGGTTTGTGACGTGTGTGCTATTGCGTTGGTAGTGATTACAATTGGTTTGGACATAGATTTCGACTTTGATTTTGTGCTGAACGTGATAAGTTTCTATGTTGTGATTGAGGTATGGATTTTGTTGGTATCTGTCACTGGAAACTATCAGTTTGTAAAAGTTCTAATGATGTGTGATATGATTAGCAGAATTATGATCTCTCCATGTTATGTTAGCTTGTTTGGTTTAGGGATGAGCATTACCAATACCGTACTGAACAGAGACTGACCACACAACGCTGGAATTGTATCATTTTTATGGTTTTCGGTTTCGGTATTTTTAATGATCCTGGTATCGTATTAGGTTTGTGTTTCTACTCATTTTTTGTATCAGTATTTTCGTTAAGGCATTAATTATTTTCACAAGTGCTTTTTAGTCAAACGTATTATTTGTTATCATGTTCTAGATTTGTGTATTTTTGGAAATATGATTATTTTGATGATTGAGGTGGTCTTATTGGTTGAAATCTAACTTTTTAGATGCAACCTAGTTGCTTGCATATTAAATTATTGACCGTTTAACGTTTTGAGTTTGTTTGGTTAAATTTTAGGATTTCTATGAAGATCTGTTTGAGGAGCTGAACAAGTATGGGGAGATTGAAAGCCTAAATGTTTGTGACAATCTTGCTGACCATATGGTAAGTATCGGATTCCGTATACCTTACATGGTTCAGTATATCATTTAAAAATGTAACGTTTCTTTCTGTTTTCATACCAGGTGGGAAATGTATATGTTCAGTTTAGGGAGGAAGAATATGCAGCAAAAGCACTGAAGAATCTAAGTGGAAGATATTATGATGGTATACTTCTTTTGCTTGTTTCATCTAATTATTCAAATATCTTTTGTATATTAACTTTTGTTAATTCGAGAACATTCTGCAGGTCGACCCATCATCGTTGACTTTTCACCGGTAACTGATTTCCGGGAAGCTACTTGTAGGCAATATGAAGAAAACACCTGCAATCGTGGTGGTTATTGCAACTTCATGCATCTAAAAAAGATTGGCAGGTTATAACTTATTTTTATTCATACATCATTCTTCCTTTCTTTCTCCCTCTTTAGCTTGCACGGAAACATTAAGATTAGGTAGCACTGTAAATGAACTAAACGAACACAAACATATAATCCAACACATTTTTTTGTTTGTGTTTGTTTATTAAGAAAAAATGGGCATGTTTGTGTTTGTTTATGTTCGTTCGTTTAAAACCTAAACGAACAGTTCATGAACATAAACAAACAAACTTAAACAAGCATAATTTAACAAACAATAAAAACACAACTGAACATAAACGAACATGTTGTAATTTTTTCTATAAATAAGTAGTTATTCACGATAAATTCCCTTGGAAAACCCATTTTAGTTACTGGAAGGCCAATAACAATTATTTATATTTATATAAATAAGTAGTCTGAAAGTTCCTTTCATGTTTAATATTTTTATAAATATACTTACTTATGTATTTAAATTTAAACAAACAAACAAACATAACAAATGTAAATAAACGAACATAAATGAACAACCAAAACATGTGTTCATGTTTGTTCGGTTAATTAAATGAACAAAATATTGTGTTTATGTTTGTTCGTTTACTAAATAAACGAACTTTCTGCCGAACAAGTTCAAAAACAGTTTATGAACGTTTGATTCATTTACAGGGCCTAAATTAGGTCATATGTGAAACAATATGGTGCTGTGTGGAACTTAGGATACACGAGTTGAAAGTGATTACTCGGTATTGAACTAATTTTGCTTTATTTTTTCAGGGAATTAAGGCGGCAACTGTTTGGTAGATACAGAAGAAGACACAGCCGTAGCCGAAGCAGGAGCAGAAGTCCATACAGACATCGAAGCTACGAAGAACGCGGCCACGGGAGCCGAGGTCATAGCCGGAGGTATGATGACCGGGACCGCGACTATGATCGTGACCGTGAGCGGGACTATTACCATGAGAGCCGGTCTAGAAGGCACAGGAGCACGAGCCCACTTCATAGGAGAGAGCGTAGCCGGAGTTCAGAAGCCCGAAAACACCTTAGCCCCGTTAGGGAAGGTAGTGAAGAAAGACGTGCGAAAATTGAGCAGTGGAACAGGCAAAAGGAGCAGGCGAAAGTCAACGAGGTCAACAGGAGTGATAATGATAATTATGTGGAGAATGTTGATGGATCCTACTATCAGCAGCTGGATCAATACGCGCACTAGATTGGTATTAGTCTGTCTTTCTGGTAAGTCTTCTCTTTCTAACTAACATTTTTTATTTTTAGATAAAGATGATATCATAAACTAAAAACGGGCTAAAGGTAAAAAAGTGTAGGGGGTATTCTTGGGTTTTGATGAAAAGTGTAGGGTCCCGAAACACTTCTTATCGAAGTTTGAAACCCTTTATACGAAAATTTTGAAAAAATTTGTGATAAATATGATTAAACAAATATTTTGTTAGAATAATGATCTAATTTTGTAAATAGCTTTTTTTATCGTCTTGAACCACAACCATTTGTCTCACTGCCATTTCCGCTGTGCAGGTGGTGTGCAGGTTTACAGTTCTATGATTTGGATTGTTAAAACTTATTTTCATGCATGTTTCATATAATTTTTTTTTACATGCATGAGTTTGTCGTGATATGTGGCATGCATTGCATTACTAGAAATTCAGTCTTAGATTTGTTTCCCTTTTCAAACATTGGTATTTTTATTTCACAGAACCTGCTTGTCACTTGTCATATTTGGCCATAGCAGATTAATTACCAGCTAACTAATTACCATTACCACTATTTTTTAAAAGGGAAAAGTATCATAAAAAAACCCTACTTTTTGTTTTTTTTTTTCACAGAAGTTACTCCACAACATTTTGCATATAGGAAGCACTATACTTTATGTTTTTGTCTCGCAAAAGTCGATCAACAAATTTTTACACAAAATACTAATTTGGAACTAAACTGTAACTTTTTTATTATATAACCTGGAATAAAGTTTTTCTTTGATAAATTCCACATTTGCACCAAATATTACTAAACATACACACCAGCGACATCAACTTTTATTTACAACAATATTCCACTTTACAGCTTTAATTGATCTGTTTGATTTGCGAAGGTCGCAATAATCAAATCATCTTCAAATTTTAGATGAATTCTTGAGATGTTCTAACAAAATAATTTTCAGCTAGTGCAAGAAAATAAAGAATGTTAACATGGAATTTGGAACTTAATGCGTGTTTCCACACGTGTTCTTTTGTGTCATAAGTTTTTTATATTTTTTTATTTAAAGAAAGGATTCATTCAAAATGATGAAATTATTGAGTTGAGTGACTTCTATGAGAATAAAAAAACAAGAAAAACTGTGTTTTCTATGTGCAAAAAATCGACTTTTGCAAGATAAAACACAAAGTATAGTGTTTTTTTATGACATATCCCTTCTTAAAAACCATGCATGCATGCTTCACTTGTGCACTGAATTGTGCTTTTTGCAGTCGCAGTTCTCTATGCATCAAGGCGAGTGATATAAATTTTACATATTCATTCATGTTTGTTACGATTTCACGATGCTAGTTAGTTTACAGATTTGCAGGGAGAGGATGCCCTGCTTCTTTGAAACAAGAATAATAATAATATGATAACCGCAGGTTTACTGTGAATTTTTCTTACAGGTGGTTACTTGTGACAGGAATCTGCAGGGAAAGATGTGAGTTACAAGCTCTTGTAATGAGATAGATTATTATGGATGATAAGGATTTGTTAGGTTGAATGGCTTTGATTTAATGACCAGTTGGTGATGCTAGTGGTTTATTGAACCTTATATACTGACTTTAAGATTTTCAGTTTACTTTTTGAGTTTTAGCTGTTGGCTTTGATGACTCATGTTTTTGTGTGGGTGTGTACATGAATAACAAAGTATCAATGTTCTATTTTCAAGTTTTTGATGATTAAGAAAACACAATTAACAAACTTGTTTTGTTTTTAAAAATTTTCAATTATTTTAATAACAAACTTGTTTCCAAATATTTTTATACGCTGTAATTTTAAACTGGGAGTAATAGTGTGATTTCTCATCACCAGCAAATAAAAATATACATATAAGAAAATATAAAAGGTTTGGTTTGGTTAAACCAGGGTAAAAAAACAAATAAATAGTTTTTGGTTGATTCAATTTTCAGTTAAATGGTTTTCAGTTTTTTGTTGATTATGGATCGGTTTTGTTTGATTTTGGTTCACGATTCTATTATTGTTCACCTCTAAACACTATTAGTTGTGTAACATATCAAATGTTTTTAATTAAAAAACTTACAGCAATATTATATTTGAATTAAAGAGAATTAAATGTTCGATTTGATGGTGTTATTTATTAAAAAAATATTAACGTGCTTAAAAGTTATGATCGTTTAAAAAGGTTATGATCGTTTAAAAATCGTTGTGTAGTTAGCTTGTTATAAGGGTATAAAGAGTAATTATTACCATTTAAATAGTTAGAATTTGGTTAAAGATGGGGGATTAAATTTTAATTAAGATTAAGGGACTAAACTGTAATTAGTGTTTAAAAGACTAATATACTCTCATTTTAAGAGTCTATTTATAGACTAAAAGGGAAAGTTCTTATTTTTTTGTATATTATAAAATACTCATCCCTGATAAATTATAATATAGTGTAGATATAAAATTACTTTATTATTTCATAATATTTTTTATTTAAGTTAAATCTAAAAAACTAATAGCTAAATAGTAACCAAACTTTATAGCTTTTTAAGTATTTTTATGAACTGTTTAAAAGATTAAAAGTTTCACAATTAAACTAAAGTTGAGTGTTGAGTTATTATACAAAGGAGTATAAAAATAAGAATGGTAAGAAGCCAGTATAGAGTGACAAGTGTCCTAAAAGAAATTAAGTGGGATGAAAAATTAAAAATAAAAATTATGCACATGCAAGTCACATGCTATTTCCCCCTATTATAGAGTGACAAGTGTCCTAAAACTTTTTATACGTCATTTGTTTTTTTTTTAAATATACCATAAATTCAAGCGTCTTTTTATCTTCAATATGAGTACCATATTGTTATATTTAGAAAAAATTCGAAAACCCAATTGCGTATTACACAATGGACATAACGTAAAACACAATGAGAAAAACTAGTTGCGTATTACACAATGGACATAACATAAAACACAATCAGTACCAAACTAAAAAACAATGGAAAATATACCAAAAACACAATCGATGACAAGAGATAAAAGACACAACGGACATATCATAAAACACAATGAGTATCAAACTAAAAACACAATGGAAAGTAGACCAAAAACACAATCGATAACAACAGATAAAGATATAATTGACATAACGTAAAATACAATGAGTATCAAACTAAAAATACAATGGAAAGTAGACTAAAAACACAATTGATGACGATAGATAAATGACTCAATTAGTGAAAGCAAATAAAAAACACATTTGTATTTTCAGAGGTAAAATGTCTGAAGTCTGCGAACCACATCTGCAGACATCTGAACCAGAAGAGATGGACCAAACCTCTGCAGTCTACAAGAAAAGATTGTTTGTTTTCAGCATCTACAAGCTAACTGAAATAATAGGCGTGAATAACAATAAAAAAATCAACAAAATAGCACCAAAATTCAGCAAACTAACACACAAAAAAAATATCAAACTAACACCATATTTCAGCTAACCAACATCATATTTCAGCAAACTAACACCAAAATTCAGCAAACTAACACCAAAATTCAGCAAAGTAGCACCAAAATTCAGCAAAGTAACACCAAAATTTAGCAAACTAGCACCAAATTTCTGAAAATTAACAACCAAAAAAAGAAAATAAGCATAAAACATACCCGATTGTTGATGATGGCGGCTGTTGATGATGATGACGGCAGGTGGGAGGTTGTGCGACGGTGGGAGGGTGTGCAACGATAGGACGGGTGTGCCGGTGGGAGGGGTGCGCCAGCGGTGGGATGGTGGTGCATGATGGGAAAGTGGCGGCAGGTGGGAGGGTGGTGGCTGGTGAGGAGAAGGGGTGGATAGGTGATAGGCTTTAGGGCTGGGAAAAAGAAACGTGTTTTGATAATAGGGCAGTGGTTGAAGAGCTTAGAAGAAGAGAACCCACATATGCACCAAAAAGAGGACGTACGGAGGTTTTCGAGAAAATAAACAGTTTGTAAACCCAAATGTCTGCGCGTGGTCTACGCGACGCAAACATAAGAGGCTAGGGGGTTCTTCTCTGAAAAACAAACAACCCCTAATACATAAGGAACAATAGATTAAAACACAACAGATAGCAGAATAAACACAATGATCAGAACCGATAACACAATGTATATAGTACCCAAATATAACATCATCTTTATTGTGTCAGACATTGTAACACCCTATAAAATCGTGTCCAATAGTATAGTGACACGTGTTGCATTTTTTTAGTCTATTAAAGACTAATGATGACTAAAAGTATCAACATGCTCAAACTGAGCCTCTGAGTGGCCTTCTGATGTCAACATGCATAAAACTTAGCCTCTGAGTGACTGATATATCAACATGCTTAAACTTGGCCTCTGAGTGACTGATGTGTCAACATGCCCAGCCTCTGAGTGATATCGGAGTCAACATGCTTATAATGAGCCTCTGAGTGATCCTTTACGGAGTCCTAACTCTTATATGTGCCACTTGTTGGACGAGAGGGTTGACTTCTGTGAATATGTGAAAGTTGGAAAATGGAGGGGTTAAAAGTGTCAACATGTTACTTTATACATCTGAGTGACCTTTTAACGAACCGAGAGCTCGACAATGTCCGGGCATAATCCCGGGTACGCCAAGTATTGGCTACGGAGGGCTAAAAATGCTAAAAAGGTGTTTTAGGAGGTTTTATAATTTAAGGGGCTAAAAGTGACAAACTTTAATTCTGGACATGGGGCGCGAGAGGCTAAGGCCTGGCCTCTTGCGTAGCCTCTTGCGGGGAGCGAGAGGCCTGTGTCTGCAGAAAATTTGCTTGGCCTCCACACAAATTGCCAAAAACCCATGTACTCGAAACCAAGGTCTTCCAAACAGCTATGCCACGTTTTAGGACACTTGTAAGCTTCCTCTTACACCCCTTAACACCTGACATCACCTCCTTTAAGCTCTCCAACTATAAATAGGTGTCAAGGCTCACCATTTGAACTTGAACCTTTCTCAGTCATAACTCTATCTCCCTTCTCTGGAAGTTCCTAACTGAAAGGAGCATACAACTTAGTTCTATTGCATCCTAGGAATCACTGGTAAGTGTTCCTTTCTCTTGCATTTTCGTTTATAGGCTTTTATAGCCAAAAGTCAAGCGTTTTACGGAAAACGCCTTGACTTTCGGTTAAGACCATTATAGTCCAGCCATTGTTCGTAACGAACATGGCTAAGTGATCATAATAAGGTAGGTGTTAATCCCTATAAAGGGCATCTCCTGAAGATCACGTTTGCTAGACCAATTGACGGGTCAAAGTTTAAATATTAAAAAGTCAAGCATGCCATTTTTCGGAAATATTATAATTTGATCTTATATATGTTATGAAACCTGTTTTGATACTTAAACAAGTTGGTAATAATTATTAGAACATGTAAGAACATGTTCGGCTCGTCAATTTCAGTTCTAGGGTCGGTTCGCAACCGAAAGTCGCGAAGTTTGACTTCTGCTTTGACTTTCATTCTAACCCGATTTAGATTAGTTAGCTAATGATCTAAGGTTGCATTATGATCGTAATATAATGTAGCATAACCCTCTGAGGTTCTATTAAATGATCATAATCAGAATTTGAGTTTATGCACAAGTTCCGTAATTATGCCATTTTGACTAAAATGCCCTTTTTGCATAAAATAAGGTTTAAATGATAATGAACTTGAAAATGAGTTTCCTACTGATGTAATATTATATGTAGGATTATTTGGGGTGTCAAATCAGATTATAAACTGAGTTTATGAACAAGTCTTTGTACTATGTCGATAAATGACGATAAATCCCTTATGACTCATAAAACGGTTTTAATCATGCATTTTTATATCAAATCTTTTACCTACTGATATGTTATATTAAATAACATGTCTAAGGCATGTTAACTTTACGTTAACATCAGTTTTCATTAAACATCGCATAAATCGTTATTTTACGACATAAGCGCAGTTTCGGCGCATAGTATGGTTTTAAACCATATTTATCAACCAAGACTTGTTACCTACTGATTTCAAAACTTATTTTAAATATTTTACAGTAGGTATATGATATGAACTCAGAATCCCAAACGATTTATACAATATGTGTAAAATGACCAAAATACCCTTTTGGTGCATAGTTTGGTTAAAATAGATAAATTACACATATAAATAGTATCATACTGATATTATATCATAAACAAATTGTTTTTTCAGAATACTTATGATTATAAACTTAAATTATATTCAAGTTCCTTTTATACGGTAAATAATTACCAAAACGCCCTTATGAGGCATAGTTTCGTTTTAAAACCTTGACGGGCATATAAGTTGATATCTTACTGATATAATAACTTAAAATAAATATAATGGCATATAGAACTTGTCCGCGACTTATCCGGTTACCCGATATCGCTGATATGCGTACGGTTAAGTATATGTAACTAGTTTACGGAAATTAACCGAAACGAGTATAACCTTGTCATTTAAGTCTCAAAATCCAGAATGTATATAGTTTATCCATATTACACAAGTCAAAGTACTTGTGGGATTAAACCACATTATATCCAATCATCGTTTAATCAAGCGTTATACGTTTTGATCCTGTACGCTACTCGGTCTAAGTCTATGACTTAAATAAGGCCGTTAGCATTTAATTGGTTAGTTTATGCCATAATCCAGACTAGAGACTTGCCGGTAAATGCTATATGCACTTAGTGGTTTTGTGTACGGATGAGTTATTAAAAAAATTAAAAGAAGACTAGCTCAGGTAAATACTCTCGACTTTTTTCCCCTATACGGGCTTGGGTTACAGTAAATTATTACCGCTTGGTCGGAAATGGGATCAATCGAATGCCGGATTGTGGCTAGTAAATCCGCATATTCCGTTTTAATCAGTTTTGTTTGATAACTTAAACATCGGGGGTTAACTACCGTGTTTTCCTCGGCTCATTACATTAGATAATGGCCACGACCTTAGTACGGGTGTAGGCGTACACCCGGTAGACGCTCAAAATGCATTACCCATAAAGTTGGGGGAATTAGCTCCTTCGTGAGTCCAAAGTGGTGAGTACGTCAATCATATCTCGGTTTTTGCACTGGGCCCTGTATGTATGGACAAACAAGTGAATCTGTTAACAAGGTTACAAAGTAACTTTCCAAGTTATAAAAGATTTTGTGCCAACGTGCACTTAAAACATTTTTGAAATGTTTTTAAAATGAGTCAGTTGAGTATATTTACCAGCGAAAGCTGACGTATTTTCAAAAGACTAAGCTTGCAGGTACAATACGAAAATAGGTTGGAAGTGCTCGGTAGTGATAAGAGGATCTTGCAAATCCTAGATCTGCCCAAAGTCTGTTTTATATTCTTTGTACAAGTTGCGATCCGCTTGTGGATCTTCTATTACGAACCGTCTGTATATTATTTTCGTACTTTGAACATTTGGTTTGTAATAGTAATTTAAATCCAAGACTTCCATTGTGCTTTGTTTAATTGACTATGATGATATCAATTTACGTCATGATATTCCCCACCCGGGCCCACCGGTGTATGGATTTGGTTGGAAATCTGGGGTATGACAGACATTGTGTTATAAGCTCTAATAAAAATGCAATGAACAAAACCCAAATTAACAATGTGTTATAAGTTTTGATAATAACACAATGAATAGAAAGCTTAGCAAAAAATGTAAGGACCAAAACCCAGTTGAAAGACATAATGGTCACAACCTTTAACACAATACAAATAAAATCCAGTAAAAGTGAAATTTTTTATTTTATTTTTATATAGCAACATCATACTCATATTAAAGATAAAAAACGCTCATTATATGGTGATTTAAAAAAAACAAATGTTGTATGAAAAAAGTTGTGGGCGTTTTAAATTTGATGGGGGAATTGGCATGTGCCTTGCATGTGAAGAGAGAAAGTCAATATACGTAGGATTCTCTATTATTTTATTTTCCCTAAAACTAATCTCACCCCTCCAAATCTTAAATCAATGGACAAGAATCCTTCTTGTCCTTCTTATTTATATTGTCCTTTGTATTTGATCTAAATCCCGAAAGTTGAAGAGTGGTTCATAACATAAATAAGATGAAAAATACATTCAATTTGGGCCAAATGAATCGAATGTTGAGCAAATAGTTTGTGAAATGTTCAGTGGAAAGTTCGTTTATTAAACGAACAAACACGAACAAGAAATTTTGTCTGTTAAGCTAAACGAACGAACATGAACAGAGAACACGTTCGTGAACGTTCGGTAATGTGTTCATTTATTTCTGTTCGTTTATGTCCATTTGTGTTTGTTCATATAAAGGTTTATATTTTTATTCTATTAACTTTTTGTTTTTAAAAAAATTGAAATCCTAGTTATACTACATGCCTATGTTAACATCCTTCATTTGACTATTTCAATTTCAGTTTGTGTTAAAGCTTGAGATACTTCCTAATTTTTGTGTTAGTTATATTTATGACAATTATTTTTGAGAAACTTCTTAAAGCTTAAGAACATTCTGATAATTACACTAAGTACTAATTGAGTTTTTGTGGATTCTTTATAATTTCTTTGTGATGAGAAATGTAATTTTATTCAAAGATAAGTAAATGCTCGTTTGTATTTGTTTGTGTGCATGAATATTTGTTTATGTTCTTGTGTTTGTATTCATTTACGTTTGCTAAGTGTTCGTGAACAGTTTATAAACACGTTCATTTACCTTATTAATGAATGAACACGAACAAGAAATCTCGTTCGATAAGTGTTTGTGAACGGTTCATGAACATGTTTATTCCTTAAAAAACGAACATAAACAAGACCTTATTCATATTCATTCGGTTCGTTAGCCCTACATTCAATCATTTCATCCTAATCAAACGTCCAAACCAAAGTTTTATTCAATCTAAACTACTGAAAATTGGTAGAAGCAACTCTTAAGTGAATTGTCATTTTTTTCTTCTTATTATAACATAAGCTACATCATTTTTAACATATACCATCTTAAATTAAATGTCCTTGTTATCATATGATTATTAGTTACATAATCTATTAATTTAACTGAACTTGGTATTCTTCAAGATTATCATTTATCATCAACAGTTAAACAAATGTAGGGGGTCTAATCGAGTTGAGTTTGATTATACTCGAGCTAGGCTCACTTGAAGTACTACAACTTGTGTTCAAATCGGTTTAAACCTAGTGTTTCAAAACCAAGCTAGGGATAGGCATGCCTGTCTCAAGGTTCTTCACGAGTCTAAGCACAGCTCAAACTTGTTCGTATTCTAGAAGATGTTTGACATAGTGTTCCTTGGCTCATTGAGTCGACTTCTTCGTAGCATATCTCCATATCCTATCGGCTTGTTTGTCACACACCCACTGATAATGCTCTAAATCTACACCTTTTTGTTCGCTATAGGACTAGAACCCTCAACCTCATGGGAAACGTCACCTTTCTGATATTTTTATATTTTTTGTACTCTTTGGTTTTATAAGTGTAGGATTCAATTGTTGTTACTTTAGCATGTTTATTAACATCATTTAATGAAAAGTTTTAAAGGTATTATTATTAAGTTTAAATAGATTTCTAAAAATTGCATAGTACAAAGATGATTCTTGCAACATTTTATGATTAAGCAGGTCCAACATATGATTAATGATTAATGTTACACTAAATTCGCCTTTATTTGGTCAAACGCTTAACCTCAAAAAGAGCAACATTTTAAATTGATTTTTAAATTGATTTTTTTTATATCACCATATCCTATCGGCTTGATTTTTTTACAAGTTCTTTACAATCATCAAGTTTTTTTCTTGTTCTCAAATTGATTTTTTTTATTTCACTTACAATGTTATATTAAGTTTTTTTTTTTGTACTCTAGTCAAGAAAGCATCATGGACCCATAGTCAAACAGAAAAGATGAAAATTTTAAAATCATTAAGACATAATTTAAACCATTTCCATTCAGATACTGTAAAACAACCGGTTTACAATGCAACAAAACTTCCCTAGAAACCAATGTAATGGTTGATCTTCTTAAACCAAAAATACATCAACAACATTCTCAATAGACGAAAACTTAAATCAAAATTTGGATACCCAAAACACCAACAATATCACTCAGTATCTATGATCGATTGCCGCCTTTCTTGCCCTTTTTGAAGTTAAGCTTCGAATTAGCTTGTGGGGTTGCTGCTTGACCACCTTTCTTTCCACCTACAAATAACAAATATTAGGTTGCGTATATTCACGCGGTTAAAAGACGACCAACTTTATGCGATAAATGATGGTAAATATGTTTAACCTGATTTTTGAGGAGTGTTAGATTTTGCGTTTTGAGGAGCGTTAGATTTTGTGTTTTGAGGCGTGTTTGGTTTTCCTTTCTTAGCAGGAGCAGCGGATGACTTCGGTGCAGATTCAGCAGGTCTTTTAACAGGCTTTACATCCTATCAAAACATTACATCATGAAATTAAACACGGTTGTAAATTATCAAGGTTGAATCCTTGGGAGGTGTAAGTATTTAAGGGGAAAATATAGCCGTTCAAAAAAAATGAAATTAAAACACGGTTATAAAGTATCAACAATAACAACAACGCTCGAAAAGTAATTACCTTTTCCTCTTCGGACTCGTCTTCATCCATAGAGTCATCAGAATCGTCTTCGGAGTCATCTTCAGAATCATCATCAGAGTCGTCTTCTGATTCTTCTTGTACGGTTGCTTTCTTCAATGGTGCGGCCTTCGGCTTTTCTTGAAGAGCACCTAAACATAAACAATGGTAATATTGTAGGGCTGCAAACGAACCAAATGTTTGACGAACAATTCGTGAAACCGTTCGGCAGAAACGTCGTTTGTGTCCGTTGGTTTATTGAACAAATGAACACAAAAAATGATATTTCTGTAGCCTGTGTTCGTTGGTTTAGTTAAATGAACGAACATGAACAGAGGCAGTGTTCGTTCATTTATGTTCACGTGTTCGTTTGTGTTCGATAGTTCATCAGTGTTTCTAGTTATTAGTTTTTACATTTTGTTTAAATACTTCGAGGTTGTGACAAATATAATATAAAATAAGTGTCAGTGTATTATATATTCTGTTCATGAACATCTGTTTGTGTTTGTTTGTTTGATTGTTTCCATTTGTGTTCATTAACATTAGTTTGTGCCCAATTGTGTTCCATCAACATTTGTTTTTGTTCGTTGTCTAACTTTAACAAACGAACGCGAACAAGTTCATTTCTTTAACAAACGAACACAAACATATAATCTCGTTCGGTAAGTCTACATGAACAGTTTTTGAACACATATATTTCTTAACACTCTACAAGTACACGTCAATTCAAACATATAACAAAAATGATAATTTAAAGTCATACCATTAGCATTAAAGTCCAATGCTTCTTCTTCGTCTGATGAATCTGAAACAACACGATATATAAACCAACTTTAGCATGATAAATACCAAAAGTAATAAATAATATTAATCTAGATAAAACAATACTCACCAAAATCATAACCACCATCATCATCCGTAGATCAACAGAAAACAAATAGCGGTCAAGGGAACAACATAAGTTATATAATCAATATTCAAAAAAATCAAGAACCGTATGATAAATGCAAACAAAATAATGAAAACACAAAGGATATTCGACTGGATTATCTCCGATATATCCACAAAAGTAGACACTTCCATCTTTCCAGCCATGAGAGAGCTCCAAATCTTTCTCGAATACCAAATCAAACGCGATTTGGGGTGCGCGCTCAGATGACAGCGTACCGACGACGTATTTCTTATTGTTAATGCTAACTCTCACAGGGATGTTCTCCACCTTTTTCCCAGTCTTCATCTCTCCCAATGCAACCTTCACAAACAAAAGTCCCAAAATTCATATATATTTTTATCAAACCATCAAAGATTAAAAAAAAATTATAGTAACAAATATCAATTTGAATATGAATAAAGATTAAGCATTCATTAGGAAAATAGTACCAAAATTGCAACTTCAATTAAAAAAAAAGAAACAAAATTCTTAAAAAATTCGTATCAATTCATATAAATTTTATCAGACCATTAAAAAGAAGTAACATTTCATATAAAAGAACTAACATTTCACTAAAAAAAGAAGAAATAAAATTCTTACAAAATTCATATAAATTATAACTAAAAAGAAGTAACATTCCATATAAATATGAACAGATACAAAGTAATAGGAATGAAACTGAAACCCTAACTAATCAATTGGGATAAAAAAGTATATAAATCTATTTATCAAGCGTTAAAAATAGCATAGCTTCAATCAGATCAAGGATTGACACCTGAGAGATATGAAGAAGCTTAAGATCCTCAACTTCAACCTTAAGACTTTCATTAGGTTTAACCTCAACACCTACACAATCAAACATATTTCAAATAAAATGATCCATCAAATAATAAAAATAAATAAACATATAGAATGAATACGAAAGGAAGAATCAGAATCTGACCCAGAATTCCATTGCTGCTGGATGTGATTAAGAGCTATATGTAGGTGTATGTATAGATTGAGAGATTAAAGAGGCGGAATGAAGAAGAAGGGTTTGAAAGAGGGGTTTATATAGGTGAAGTTGCAGCTAGGGTTTTGGGATCTTGATGGTTTTTTGATTTGGGTTTTGACCGTTGACCATGGATAACGTTCCAATTTTATATAACCCAAGTGGATTGTAAAACTGGACCCGACCCGATGTTTAAGGCCCAGGCACAGGGATGTCCTCGGACCAACATATATTGCAACTAAATATATCGAACTAGAGTTGTTCACAAGCTGAGCCATGGGTAAGTTTGAGCACGGCTCGATTATAAACTGAGCTGAGCTAATGAACAAGTCAAACCGAGCAAGCCCAACTCGTTACCAACCGAGCGGAGCATAGGCTTGATTTTAACAAAGCCAGGCCAACTCGACTCAGTTTCAAACCGAGCCGTGTCGAGCGAGCTCATAGGGAGCTCTGAGCCACGAGCTTTTTTTTTTCTTAGTGTGGGGTCAAATAGGTTTTAAAAAAACCAGTTTGGGTAACGTAACAATTTTAGAATAAAAATCCCAATACTATACAAATCAATAGGGTCGGGTTCTAAACAGGTTTGGGTCCTAAACCTAATAATAAACTAATTTTTAATTCTAAATCGGAGGTTTAAAGCGGGTATTTTTCTTCAAATCTCAAAACGATACCAAACCGGCTAACCTGGGTCAGCACCAAACTGGTTTGGGGTAAACCGGTTCTATTTTTTATTTGGGCTGGGTTATAAATCGGTTTGGCGGGCTGGAAACGTTTTTTTTGTACATCTCTAATTGCAACTCAACATATTGAAGTATCGAACTCACAGCTCTCACATTAACTTTGTTTTTTAACATCAATTTTTACGCCTAAATATCGATAATGATTGAAACCGACACTATTTTTTTGAAGTGACACCATACCATTAGATCTCTATAGTCTAGATCATGAGTAGCGTATATTTTGTTATAAGACCGGAGTCACGACACCAGCATAACATGTATCATTCATGCCTTAAGGATAACTCTTTAGAAATATGTGATGTGTAACGTGCCCCAAAATCAACTCAGGACACCCACGTTTCATTTGAGTGTTCATGATACACTATTAAACAATATAAAGGAGTAGTTCATGTTAGTTTACTCGGTGTGGTAGGTAAGAGTAAGGGGAAAATCTTGCCACACGTAGGTAGAGGGCCTTTGCCCTCCAAAACCCTAAAACCATGGGGGTGGTGAGAATGTTGTCGCACGCCCAAAAATCTCCGAAAAATCAAGCCAAGTCAAACTACCACATGCCCCACAGTCCTTGAGAATGTTGCCGCCCCCAAGGGGCAACACCGACTTCATTGATGGACGAGATGGTGTGTAGGACATGAGAGAAGGTTGGAGAACTCGCTAGTCGCTAGTCGCTAGTCGGACGTTGAGGTGAGGACTAGCGACTACTCGGGATTAATCGGATCGGGCTTTTTATATGTAATTTTCAGTTTTATGTATACATATACACATTTTTATAGGTAAATATTTTAAGTAGCTTGGTTTTAACTTTTACTCAACTCATTTTTTAAGTATACAAGATTAATTGTTGGAATTTACATGGTTTGGTTAGAAATTGGCCGGAATTTAGAGGTTTTGACCTGAATATACAGGTTTTTTGCCGGAATCACCGATTTTTGCCGGCCGGCTAGGCCCGACTAGCGATTAATGGACTGATTAACGAAAAATTACTCAGTTACTGGCTGACTAGGGATTAATTGGCGACCAATTGCGACTTTTATAACACTGGGCACGAGGGGCTCAACCTTTAATGGGTCTAAAGCATATTCTAAAATTGGGGCCATTTAATTAAAGAAAAATGATATATTTTTGCTTTTTATAACGATAAATTTGGATCACTGACAGACCGCCAGTGGAACCAACTGATCATATCCATATATATGGGGTAAAAAACCTCCTTGTGAGAATCGAATACAGGACCTATTGGTCCCAAGTTTTTAAGATGCCAATAAGCTAATGTCGAACCAAACAATGTCCGTTGATTAGAACCCACACTCTAATGTCGAACCAAACACTGTCCGTTTATATGATATAATCAACGGACAGTGTTTGGTTCGACATTAGATGGAGTGGACGTCGGAACCGCTCGATGTCTAGCATTGATATAAACCATTGCATCGTGACTATTAATGACTGTAAGCCGATATGAATCAAGAAATTTCTCTGGTATTGAAATTAGTTATTTTATCTGGAATTTCTCAATCTAAAAAGAAAAATTTTAATTAACGTTATTTAAGTCGAAAAAATCTAAAAAGAAAAATTGTTCTTTATATAAAATGAAAGCTTTCCCTATATAAAATGCAAAACAAACAAAAGGATGAAAGCTATCTCTAGAAAACAAGTGGAAAAAATGCAATTCAATCAAAAAGATGAAAGCAATTCAAACCACCCACTAAGAGACAAATTAAACCCCATTTCTAATACCCAAAACAACCGTTTACAATGGAACAAAACTTTCCCTAGAAAACAATTTTTCAATGATCTTGTCAAACCAAAAACTACATAACCATTTCAAAAGATAAAAAAAAACAAAATTGGCCAACACCAAACTTAGTATACCCCAAAAACCATCACCAAAACAACTAGAATCTATGATCGGTTGCCACCTTTCTTGCCCTTCTTGAAGCTCGGTTTTGAATTAGCTTGTGGCGTTACCGCTTGGCCACCTTTCTTTCCACCTGATAGATAACAAAGAAAAAAAAAACGTTAAAAACACGCCGTTGTCTAATTGTCAAATTAAGTGATTAATAACTACAGGTCTAAAACAATAAAAAATGACAAGTATTTTAACCTGATTTTTGTGGAGTGTTTGATTTAGCATTTTGAGGAGTGTTTGGTTTTCCTTTTTTAGCAGACGCAGGCGACTTAGGCGCAGATTCAGCAGGTCTTTTTACAGGCTTCGCTTCCTGTCAAAACATTACAAGAAGATATTAAAACAGGTATAACGACAAGAAGTTCAACTATGTGCAAACAAAGTAGAAAATGTGACATAACATTGTGAAAAATAGCAACACTTGAAAAGTAGTCACCTTTTCCTCTTCGGATTCATCTTCTTCCATAGAGTCATCAGAATCATCTTCTGAGTCATCTTCATCGGAATCATCTTCGGACTCTTCTTGTATGGTTGCTTCCTTCGATGGTACCTTTGGCTTTTCTACACCTAAAAAACAATGAAAATACAAATCGTATTTACACTCTAAAGATAAACAGCAATTTCTACTTCAACAACACGTATAAACATCAATAATAAATCATACCATTAGGAGCATTCAAGTTCAATGCTTCTTCTTCATCTGAGGTACCTGAAACAACAAGATACATAAACCAACTTTATTATAATTAATAATAACTATAAAGAATAATCGTAAACAAAGTTATAAAACATAAACTATTTAAACAAGACTCACCAAAATCATAAGCATCATCCCCGTGGAACAACAAAAACAAACACTATGGTTAAGGAAACAACATTATTAATGAACAATCAATTATGTAAATCAATAAATTTGAAAGTAACATGAACGAACAAAATATAAAATATATATAATAAATAAAGGATATTCGTCACCGATTGGATTATCGGCGATATATCCACAAAAGTAAACACTTCCATCTTTCCATCCATGAGAGAGCTCCAAATCTTGCTCAAACACCAAATCAAATATGATTTGAGGTGCTCGCTCGGACGACAGCGTACCAACGACAAATTTCTTATCGTTGATGTTAACTCTCACGGGGATGTTCTCCACCTTCTTCCCATTCTTCACCTCTCCCAATGCAACCTTCATAAAAAAACAGTACAGATAATTTTACAAAAGATTATATGAATTCTAGCAAAGAATTAATAGACCATATAATACATACAAATGTGCACAAATATAGGAAGTTACTCTTCAACTTCATTCATTAAAAAATATGGAAATTCTTACAAAAATCCATAACTTTTTTAGCAAACAGTAGTAGATCAAATATATTATACAAATATGCACAAATATGAAATTCATTCTTCACCTCTCACAAAAAATTCATACGAATTTTAGCAAACAATTAGAAAACCAAATAATTCATACAAATGTGCAACCTTCATGAGAAATAGTACCAATTTAAAAAAAAATCATATAAATTAAGCAAACAATTAATAAATCCAAAAGAAATGCACAAAAAGTTTAAATCAAATACATAAAATCAGATAATTAAAATCAGATATTCACATAAATTTAAACAAATTTAAAGTACTAATCAACAGCTAAACCCTGATTAATCAATTAGGATAACATCAACAACAAAAAAAACTTCATTGACTTCTTGTTACATAAAAATCAGATAATTTAAGTAAAAAAAACAATAAAAAAAAACAACAAAACATCAATCAAATAAATGATTGATACCTGAGAGATATGAAGAAGCTTGAAATCCTCAACTTCAACAACAAGACTCTCGTTAGGTTTAACTTCAACACCTGCACACACAAACAAATTCAAAATTGAATAATGGTCGAATAAACATTGAATAATCAACCGATTGATTTAAAATATTAGAAACATGTAGGAAGAATAAGAGAAGATGAATCGGATCTGACCCCAAAACTCCATGCTGCTGGATGTAATTGAGAGATGTGTGTTTGAATTGAGGTTGAGAAGAACAGGCGGAATGAAGAACAAGGGTTTGAAAGAGGTTTTATAAAGGGGAAGTTGCCGGTTTATTGATTAGGGTTTATCATAGGGTTCTGGGGTTCTTGTGGGTTTTTTTTCTAATTGGGTTGGGCCACGTTGTATTTGGGCTGTCTCCGGGTTAGAAAAGTGCTTTGAATAGTAGTAAAGTAGAGATGGGCATAATAACCGGTTCCAAACCTGATCCGGTAGAACCGAACTGGACCCGGTTCCAGTTTCTACCCGACATAAAGTAGAACCGGTTCCGGGTTCAAAATACCCGATGGTTCCTACCCGGTTCCACATTTTTTAATTTTAATCGGGTCGTACCCGGTTCCTAATGTACCCGGTTCCACCCATACCCGGTCCCGGTTCCTAATAATTAGTTATCATTAATGTTTTTAATGTAACTAATTTATTATCAATGAATAAAAAACATTAAATTTACTAAACTCACTAAACATTAGTAAAAATTAAACATAATAAACATCTCCACATGACCGGTTCCCCGTTGTACCCGTAACCGGTTCCACACAATACCCGTACCCGGTTCCTACTGTACCCGGTTCTGAAATACCCGTACCCGGTTACAAACGGTTCCAGATTCTGTTGTGTAAACCCGGGTAGGAACCGGACCCGGTTCCACATCAAATCCGGTTCCATTGTCAACCAAATGGAATCGGGTTCGGGTTGGAACTGGTTCCGGGTACTAAGAAAACCCGATTATGCCCATCTCTATAGTAAAGTAACATACTAATTAGGTAACCCTAGTTTTACTAGGGGGGGGGGGGGGTTATCAAATTTTGATATGATACGAACTAACACGAAATTCACGGGTTTAGGTTTAATCTAAATGGGTTTGGATCAGTTTCAAGTTGAACCCGTAAACCCCTTTAGCTAAACGGGTCGGGTTTGATCCAACCTAGTCGGGTTGATGGGTTGGCACGTTTAACTCATTTATATTATATTTTATTTTTTTACAATATGTTTTATTTCATAAGCTAATTTGGGTGTGTATTTTATGCATAATTATAACTTAAAAGAGAGATTTACGTAAAGTATTATAATTAAAAATGCAAATTGTATACTTACATTTGTGTAAATGTTTCACACTCACATGACCACTTTCACCCTTCCATTCATGTGAGTGTGGTTCCCCCTCTGCTTATGTGTCACACTCAGCGAGCTAAAAGTCGGGGCATAATTGGGTTATCACCAAACCTCATGACATTTACTAATAATAGGTTTCATATTTATTAAATTGAAATTTAAAATTTCAAATATCCAAACACCAGGAAACATATAAGCACAAGAAAAATATTATTCTAAACAAGCTGTATTTTATTTATCTTCTAAGGTCATTCCTATGTGTTCCTCTCCTCAGCTTGTCCACATGTATCATGTGTAAAACAAAAGTTTGAGTCAACAAAAGTTGGCGAGTGAATCTAAGAAAAACATTTAAACAATTGTTATATTAGTTATTTAAATAAAAATTGTGCACGGGCCATAAGTGATCATAGGTATATATATAAACAATCACAACCACATAATATCCACAATGAACATATGAACATGATGAATGATGAACTTGAGATCAAGGCTCAATCAAACGGAGCCGATCTAATGAGGCACCTGATGCTCAACTCGTATCCCACGAGGAACTGATGGGCCTTAAATGAATGATTTGCACTGAAATGATAAAATTTAACCACACATAACCACATAAACAAATATACACATTAGATCACGTAATGGTGTTAGCACAAGTGTTTAAATAAAATAGGTACGACACATGATACATCCCAAAACATGAATAAAAATGGGAATTTGTAAGGATTCACTTACAGTGGGTGCGTTTCCTTGATTGATGAAGAGTGCGCACGAATTGAGGATTTAACCGACGAAGAAATCTAACCTAAATAATAACGCAATAATTCGATAAATATATAAAAATAATATTTTGATTTAATACTTTTTGTTATATTTTTAGGCTATTTTTGTGGTATTTGATGGGATTTTTAAACCTACAAAATCATATCTTTAAGGGTTTTAAATTAATTTTTAAGTAATATATATATATATATATATATATACAAAAATTAATATTTTAAAATAAAATAATAAAAAAACCTTGTCAGACCTGACAAGAGGGGTCTAACCGGTTCGTGTAGTGTTGTTGGCAGTGTGTGGTGAGACTCGAACTTGTGACCTCCTATTTACGTGCACGCAGCTCTTCCAACTGAGCTACATGTCTAACCCGTAAGAAACCTGATTTTAATTACTCTTATATACTGATTAGAATATTTCAGAAATACTTAATTTAAAAAGATGTTAAAATCATCGAAACCGGCATGTAGGATCGGTCTCGAACCCATGATCATCATGTTGGTTTGCACCAAGCCCAACCAACTGGGCTGGGTGTCTAACCCGATGTAACCAAACCTTATAATATACTTATATACTTGTTGATTAATGATCTAGTTCAGTTTTAAATAAAGATTTCATCTCAGAAAACCGGACATGTTGCCAGACTCAAACCGGAGACGTATGCTCGTGTTTGCACACAGTCCACCACTGGACTGTGTGTCTAACCCGGCTAAAACCCGTTTCTAATTATCTATATATACGGACTAAACATCATCTTCTTCGTTTTATCAAACCCGTATTTAAAATCTAGACTTAGGTGTGTTTAATCGGTTTCTGTTAAACGATTGAAATATAAAACAAAGTATATAATAAATCACGAAGAAATGCAAAGTAATTTACCGACAAGAAGATGATCTTGGTTTTCCGACGAGATTTCCGACGAGAATGATATTTTCCGACGTTCAGGAAATTTGAGCAGAGAGATGCAAGTATAGATTTGAACGTGTGGGCGAGTTTGAAAGGGTCACACAGGGGTATTTATACACTACTCATTCGAGTTGGATTTTCGGTTTTGAAACGAGAATTACAGTCCATGATTTACGACCGTTTAAATTTGTGAAACCTTGAATTGAAGTTGCAATTTAAGTAAATCATTGGTTACGTTCATGAGATTACGGATTCAGCCGTTACATTTCAAGGATTAACTAGAATCAGTTTCGGCAATTACCGATTTGGTCTTGCCAGTGACTCGTAGGTTTCATTTAAGATTTATTTGATTCAAGAACTACACAACTAGTGTGTGTGGTGTAGCGGTGTTTTGATGTGTGGACTTTGTGGGAGACCCGGGTTCCAAAACCCGGCTACTCCTTTAAAATTTTTATTTTTATTATTTTTAAGTTTATATTAATTTACTAATTATTATTATTGTTTTTAATTTATATACCATTAATTATAACCAACACTAATAAATAACGCAACAAACATTTAAATGAATATTTGATTATTAAAGGAAGCGGGTTTTGAAACCCGTTTTACATGAATGTTACATTATGTGTCGTTGACGTATCACTTGGTAGGCAACACTTTTCATTTACATGACGAGGTCTAAATATGCACCGCGCAAGCTCAAAATTCTTAAACTTTCTCACATAAAAATTCATATCGAGTTGAGTTTGATAATAAATGATTTTTAATTACATCATTGTATGCTTAGGGCATCCAAAATGTATAAAGTCTACAAAATGTCACCGGAACACATCATATTTTCAAAGCTTTCTTAAAATTCTCGTTGTTTCTAATACACGAACTTCTAGAAACCTTCAAATGTTTTACATTGTCATCTATTTTAACAATTATTTTAGATAACATAACTAAAAAACTAAATTTTAAATTAAAAAAAATAAAGCTTAAGCCTACAAACTGTCACCTCAACGCTACATGGGATTTTTATTTTTTTTAAACCCTACTTTTCCATAATATGCAAACTTCCACTTTACACTAAACTCTAAACCCTAAAGATCATCACCTACTTTTACAATTATCTTAAATAAAAGAAAATGAAAATGAAACATTAAATAAAAAAAAATAAAATAAAAAATCTATTTAAATATTTCAACGGCGATAATTCATAACATACTCCAACCCTCGTTTTCACCTCTCAACTTCATTCCGAATATTTGATTTTTACTTCTCAAAAATGGGTGGAGGATTTCAATATCTAGTTGAACATATACGCCCATGCGGTTGCAAACCCTCTGCGTCCGTCTAATGAACCATTAACATGGAATGATGAAGAAAGGAACTGGACATTCGAGCATGCCTTTAGTCAACTACAAAATTGGTGACAAGTACGTCCCCAATTCAGAGGACAACTATATCTCTAATGTAAACGACAAGTACATCGCTTACCTTGGAGAGGAGTACACATATCATTTGTAAAAAGAGGACGCAAATAATGACCGTTTGAGGTTCTTTGACCCATGGGAGGAAGACCGTTCAACGAATCGTCTGCTCGTTTGATTCAATTGGTCATTTTTGAGTATGTTTAATATTATGTGTTTTTTTTTTTAATTTTATATGTTTTCTTTATTATTTGCTGTATGTTTTTATTTTTATTATTATTTTGTAAAATGCATTTTTTTATTTTATATAAAAGTAGTTGATTAAAAATGTAGACTTGGTCCATGGACTCAAGTTTGAATGTTTGCATACCACCACAATGGTCCGCTACTTGCTCCGTTAGAAATTGAGATATTGGATGTAATATTAAGTTATTTTTAACGACAAATATTACAGAAATTTAACCTTGATTGTTTTCCCAATAAACAAAAATGACTACACCCGGTCAAAATATATAAAAGATACATTTTGGATTTACTCATTAACCCGTCTAAATATATAAAAGATACATTTTGTATTTTCTTTTTGTTTTCTATTTTTCCAAAGATACCACTCATTTTACAACACAAAAAGTCAACAGCCTACTATAACTGTGAACACGTATGATTAATTTATAAAAAATGAGTTAAAACGTCACATTCAGATTTATTCGAATTTATGCAATGAGAGCTAAACTATATTGGATAGTCTGAAAGAAAAATTATTAAATGACAAGGGTTTATCGAAAGTAAAGTTGAGATAAGAGGGCACCAACAAAGTTATGAAGCTTTGAATAGTGTGATGAAAATATACCCGAAATTCAACTCGAGAAAATGTTTTGAATTGGTTGACACGACTAGTTTAATAAACTGATTGGTTGGGTTCGAATTGACCTGTTTTAAAAAAACCATGAGATTTAGGTTAACCCACATAAAAACGGGCTGACCCGCTAACCTATTTTAAACGTATAAAAAATATTTTTATAGTTCCATTTTTTTTCGTTTTCCATTTTTCCAATATACACTTGCATTTTTCAATCTATTTTAAAGATTTTTATTATTTAAAAAAAACTACTCATATTGCTCCATTTACAATCTAACAATCCGTTTATAACTCATTAACACTAACATATCACATTCGTATTTACAATCTAACAATCCGTTTATAACTCATTAACACTAACATATCACATTCGTGTTGGCACATATTTATGTGTATGCAGATTAACGTTGATATCTTTATCACAAATAATAATATAAGTTGTTTTTGGGTTGCAAATTTCAACCCACCAACCTGATAACCAATAAACCCGACACAATTGAAACACCAAATCCAACACTTGTTGGACACTCGGACCATGTACAAACAATATCAACACCGACCATCAATCAAATTTTATTTGACGAAATTCAAACTAATAAATTCCAAATACGAACCAACTACAAACTGCAGATACATTAAAAACCAATCAAATCGTTGTTGACTTGTTCCAAATATCTGTTTAGACCGGAACAGATGTTTAGTCTTCAATATCGGTTTCTCTTCAACAAAGTTTTGACATTAAATAGTCTTCAACAGGTTTGTGTATCAGAGCATGAATTCCATGAATCTGAGTAAAACCGCTCCGCCTCTGATCGCTTCCCCTGTATCCTTCGAGCATGTAGACGACTGTGAAACACTCATCCCACCGCCATTACTTCCGGCGACGGTGGCCGATTGTTTAGAACAGAGAAAGAAGTTCCGTGAACCTAACTCATTCAACTTCTCGTCTCGAGACAATCCTATAACAATTCACATTTTGAAACAAATCAGCAACAAAATAGGTCAACTAACATCACTAACGTAAAACATTGATGTGAATTTGATCTATGAGAAAACAATTCAGATTCCGGTATAAATTTTCCGATCAAAATTCAAAACACAAAACGCACAATGAAAACATAGCCGATTGATTAACACTGATTGAGATATTTTAAAACAGATCAACAACACATTCGATAACCTAACATCACTAACGTAAAACGTTTTTGACATGAATTTGATCTATAAAAAAACAGTTCAGATTCCGGTATAGTTTTTCCGATCAGAACGCAAAACGTTCATTTCAATCATCGGAAAATTTACCTGTGTGTAATCATGCGTATATGTATATATATACAGAGAGAGAGAGAGAGTAAACTTACTTTCTAAACAAAACTGCGAGTAATGAAGATCAAATCCAGGATAATTAACCGCCTCAATCACCGGCCGCCGTCCTTCCTTCGAATACTGCCGTAAAACGGCAGCAATAAGGTCACCGACAGTCGATTCCGGCGAAATCAGAACATGCACCGGAACTAAGCTTCTCTCAACCGTCACGTTAAGCAACAACTTCGTCAGTTTCGGCGGCGTAACCGCACCGGAAATTATGTCCGCCACACGGCCGTTAACCGTCGTTAACTTCTCCGTTAATCTCTTCATCTCCGGTCGTTTCAAGCTGCTGCTCTTCTTTGTCGTCATTGTATAGTTATTGAGTTAGGGTTCCGTCACCGGAGTTGACGGTAACGGAACTGAAGAATTGGAGGTTTTGCGGTTAACAACCACCACCATAACCTAGAATGGCAAAAAAGTAAATAAGAGATAAACTATGGGTTTACATCAGTGTGGCTTTGAGTATGTGTGTGGATGAGGATGTATTTATAAGTTGTTGATTGCTTGAAACCGGATGTTGGGGTGATGGTGACTGGCAGTAGCCGGTTTTGTGGGTCAAGTTACCGGCTGATGGTTTTTTCCTTTTATGGTCGAATACTTTTTGGCCTTTTGTCACACGTTGAGATGAAGGTCGAATATTTTTTTTTGCCTTTTGTCACGGGATGAGTTGAAGTAAAACATTTTTTTTTTTATGGATTGAATTCATTGTAAGGTTTGATATTTGTATAATATTAGTTGTATAAGCAATTAATATAGTCTGGAACGATACAAGGTATGGTTAGTATGTGATGGTCGCCTTCAACAAGTGGGTATTGATTGTGGTGATACGTTTAGCCCGGTGGTAAAGTCGGCTACCATTCGCATAGTCTTGTTACTGGCTCTTTCCAACTCATGGTCTGTGCATCAATTAGATGTTACCAATGCGTTTCTATACGGTAACCTTCATGAAACGGTATACATGTATCAACCAATGGGCTTTCGGCATCGAGATTTTCCGAACCATGTTTGTCGCCTTAAAAAGTCGTTATATGGGTTAAAGCAGGCATCACGAGCGTGGTATCAACATTTTACTGATTATGTTCTCACTATGGGATTTATCCACAACAGGTGTGACGCATCTTTTTTTATTTTTCATCACGGAAAGGATATTGCCTTCTTACTTCTGTATGTCGATGACATTGTCCTTGTCTCTTTGTCTGACCGTCTTCGGCAACGCCTCATGGCACACCTTGCTAGCGAGTTCGCAATGAAAGACCTTGGCCCTCTAAGTTTCTTCCTCGGCATCTCAGTTTCAAGAACCCACGACTCAATGTTCCTGTCACAGCAAGCTTATGCACTTGATATTATAAAAAGGGCCAACATGACACAGTGTAATCCGGTATCTACTCCGTTGACACTAATGCCAAGCTCAGTGCCTCGTCCGGTGATGATTTTTCCGACCCAACCCTCTACCGTAGCATGGCGGGTGCGTTACAATATCTAACGTTTACCCGTCCGGACATCAGTTACACGGTCCAGCAAATATGCATGCATATGCACGCCCCTAAAACGGGTCATTAGCTAGCTCTGAAACGTATCATTTGGTATCTTAAAGGTACGGCCTCATTTGGCTTAACACTCGGCCCCACTGGCTCCAAATCGCTCGTTGCCTACACGGGCGCCGACTGGGCCGGCTGCCTTGACACCCGTCAGTTGACTAGTGGCTATTGTGTTTATTATGGCGACAATCTTATTTCGTGGTCCTCGAAACGGCAACCAACTATTTCTCGATCGAGTGCTGAAGCCGAATACCGGGCGGTTACCAACGTAGTATCAGAAATATGTTGGCTTCGTAATCTCCTGTTGGAACTTCGCCGTCCACCGTTACTCGATACTCTTGTCTATTTTGACAACATTAGTGCGATTTATTTGTCGGGAAATCCGGTGTAGCATCAACGCACGAAAAATATCGAGATTGACATACATTTCGTTCGCGAACAAGTTCAACGCGGACAAGTGCGTGTGTTACATGGTCCCTCACGATACCAGGTTGCTGACATTTTCACCAAAGGTCTTCCGCGGATTCTCTTTGAAGATTTTCGGTCCAGTCTCAGCATCCGGTCACCTCCTGCTTCGACTGCAGTGGTGTAATAGCACTAGTCACTATTTGTAAATTTAGATATGATAGCAATCCCTTGTATTATGGAAATTAGTTGTATCTCTCCCAATATAGAGGAGATCTGTATCTTTATATTGGAATGAGAATTGAGGGAAAGGATCATCGATCCTATTGCATACCTACGGGCTCTATCAGGTTTATATATTAAATGGTCTCTCACCCATCAGATTAATATTTTGAGTTGAGTTCTATTGTTTGGTATGTAACGTTGGTATCAAAGCCAGACCTGAAGTGATGACTCAGGAAGTGGCAGTCTGGAGAGAGCCTGACGTGACTAAGGAGGACGTTGACCCTTAAGAAGGGTCAATTGTTATGGATTGAAACCATTGTAAGGTATGAGACTTGTCCCACATCGGTTGTATGGGCAACCAATGTGAGGTTTATATATCAAACGGGCTCTCTCACCCACTAGACTTGTATTTTGAGTTGAGTTCCCTTGTTTGGTATGTAACATTGTGTAGTGAAGTTTTGCGATTACAACTTCGGTGATGGTTTCACTAAAAGGTGAAAAACTAACTCTCATGTTAATGTCATTTTCATTCTCTAATGATTTTACTAAAAAGTGAAAAGATAACTGTTACGTCATGTAAACAGTATGGTTTTCATTTTATAATGGTTTCAATAAGCCACATTAAGTGTTTAATTGTTGGCCATTTTGGTTTTGAAAGAACGGGTTGTTTTTTGTTGGATTGCAGGCTTTGGAAGTACCAGTTGTTTAGGTCTCATGGATTCTTGGTTGAAGCTTGGTAAAAGAAATAGTATATTAAAAAAAAACGGACGGAGGTTTGTTTAATATATATATATATATATATATGTGTGTGTGTGTGTTAAACAGTTTAATTTTTTATTTATTTTGGAGCCTCCGTAGGTAGATCCACGCTCCCAAAGTTCATACCCCACCCCCACGGTCGTTAGCCAACTCATTAGAAACTCAAACATACACCTGTCATACGTCCTCACCAGAGCAGTGTTCACATCCAAAATAGCCACCTGACAAGGAGCGTTAGCAGATAATGAATGATCTTAGTGTGTGACATAATGATGGAGGATAACACAAAACTCATATATTTCCTAAAAAATGTAAGAATCAATATGCATTTTCATCAAATCAAGTTAATAATTAAGAATAAGGAAACGACCTACTAAAAAACTTAAATACATGTTTTGTAACATAATTTTTTAATTAAAAGGTTTATTGTTTTGAAATAATTTTAGATAAAAGACATGAGGAGTGTAACAAGTTAAAAAGGCGTAAAAATATGAGAAAGTATTGTTAAAAAAAGCCTAAGCATATAGATGGTTACTTACCCTATACTTTAATACGTTATATTATTATAAACTTATAATAAATTGTTCACTTTATAACAACATTTTTTTTCACCCCCTATATGCTATATATTACCAAATTAATATGCACTTGCTTGGATTTGAAATCATACAACATTTGTGTTGGGTAAGTAGCAAAGCACTAATGTTACTAGACCATAAAGATATGACTAGTTGTTCATCTCTAAAGGAGATTTTAAGAGTAGTGGATCCATAAACTTCTTTTGGTGGGTTCGTTTTGATAGATTCTTATTATTTTTTTCAAATCATACAAAGTTCTTACTATTTTTTTTCCAAACCGAGTGATTTCATATGAACCTAGAAAACAGGGCTGGATCCGCCACTGAATTTTAGAGATGTCGCATGTTTTGTTACATTTGTGTTGGGTAAGTAGCCAAGCACTAATGTTACTAGACCACAAATCTATTTTAGAGATTTTTGAGAAGGTATGTTGTAATTACAAATGTTAAAAAAGGTCTTAGTTTTTAAATGTATGCTTATCGTTTCATTAATTATATGCTCCTGTTAGTGTTTTGTAATCTTTGTGTTTGATTTGCTTTGATTTTGATTTCATATTTATGTTTCCATTATATGTAAGTATTAGTTTGTTTTTTATGGGAAAGTTAAATTAGTTCTTCACAGAATTATCAAAGAGATGTTTATTAAAGGCTTTCTAATATTAAAAATTAAAGGTATATACAATGTACCATAACCTGTTATTTAGACTTTTTTTATTTGATTTTAGTTTTGAACAATGATTCTTTTTTATCACTTATGTTAATGTTATTATGGTGTTAAGACCATATGAATGATGTTTTGATGTAAAATTAAATATATTATTTGTAATATTTAATCATGTAGCCATTATAATCATTTATATTATATTAGATCAAAATATATTAATCTTATTATTTATTAGTTGGTAATTGTTGATGGACCATATTACCCTTATTAACTAATTAGGGTTTTCTTCTGGGTGTATATATAAGGAGATGATTAGAGAGGTTTAGGGTTAGACAATTACAATAACACCATTATCATCAAAGTCGTCACCCACCTCTCTCTCCATAACTTAACCGAATTCATCCCTAGTTCGGTTCTTACCATCATAGTCTTACACCCTAAGGAAGAACCAGATCACGCTGACAAATATGTCAAACCCCATGGTTGCATCTCTGACTGGATTCTCCGTTGGCCTGTCTGCCGTCACAGGTATTTCTTTATGTTTTCCATTATGTTTAAACAGAACTGATCAACATGTGGTATCAGAGCATATGTTGATAAATCAGTTCTGTTTTGAATCCATTATTCTGTGATTAAAAATCTGAAAAACAGAATTTTGAAAACCTAATTATAATCCGAAATCACATAAATTGTGAATTAAAATTTGGATTTTCCTTTTTATGGATGTTTAACCACATCCGAGATAACCATTGTTCAGGAATCCTCATTAATATGCTAAAATATACAGATTTCGGGTTCCTGAATTTGGTTTTATTTTTTAGAGTTCATCATTATGTTCTTATGAAATTCGAAAAAATCCTATATTTTGGAGTTAAATACGGATTATTAGGTGTTTTCCCAGTTTTGATCTATTTTTTATTTTTTAATTAAATTTTCGAAATCTGTTATAAATTAAACGGATATTATTTTCGAAATATTTTGATATACTTAGATCAGCATTAAAATAGGAAAACTGATCTTATAATCCCTTAATTTTCGAATTTCAAAACTTATCACAACTAACGGCCATCATTAGAGATTTTGAAATCTTGCAGGATAAGTTCCGGACTCATCAGAGTCTAATCAGAGATGACCAATTCGGACTAATCAGAGTTTTATCCAAAATGCCCATCTCAGACTCATCAGAGTCTTATCCGAAATGACCAATTCGGACTCATCAGAGACTTATCCGAAATGCCAATCTCGGACTCATCAGAGACTTATCCGAGATGACCAGCTCGGACTAATCATCCGAGATGACCAACTCGGACTAATCAAAGTCTCATCCGAGATGACCAACTCGGACTAATCCGAAACATATCCGAGATGGTGATTTCGGACTTATTCAAGACTCATCCGAGATGTCTATCTCGGACTTATTTTGAGTCTTATCCGAGATGCCTATCTCGGACTAATTTTGAGTCTTATCCGAGATGCCTATCTCGGACTAATTCTGAGTCTCATCCGAGATGCCCATCTCAGACTAATCCGAAACTCATCCGAAATCCAAAATTTTATCCGAAATCTCATTACTAAATTAGGCTATTATTGTGAACTAAATAAATGGTTTTGTAAACACTTAATTAATGGTTTTGCTAACAGGGGGTTTGCTATTAAATAAATGGTTTTGTAAACACTTAATTAATTATAATAAAATAACTTTTTACAAAACCAAATAGCTTAACTTGAATGAGCTTCAGATGTATCACTTTTGCCCAAAGGTGATTTGATGCATCTATTTATTGTCCAAGTATTACGAAAAGCTATGTTAATTATGCATTATAAACGTGAATGTTTTATTTCTGGCCAAAGCTGATTAATTCATTCATGTCTAGCATACTTGACAAGTGCATAATTAAAGGGATGTCTCATTTCTGGCCAAAGCTGATTTGTCACAATTACTACTTCTGGCCAAAGCTGATTTGTCTTCATTTGAGTAGAATTTTAACTAAGTCTATTATTATGATGTTAGTAATAGACAATATCACAGCTTCATAACTAAAATGGTCATTACTTATGTCTGCCTTAGTGTAACTTGCCCTTAGATCACATTAAGACTTCTTTTCTTAGTATCATTGATGTATTGAATAATACATCTATTTATCATGTAGAGTTTGTATAGTTTTAGCACGTTTTCGTTTCGGTTTGTCAAGAATTTATCTACTTTAATCCAAATGCGTTTTGCAGGTCTTGGTTCGTGAAAACGGTTGGAAGGATGGGGAAAACGAGCGGAAATGGTGAAAAGAACCGAGCCGGGACGTGATTGGATCGGAAAAGAGGAAACGAAACGTAAATAAGGATTTTTACCCCGGTCGCGGGGCGCGACCGCACACCACATCTCTCTCGCGGCCCGCGAGGGATGGATAAATATCTCCGGTATTTCTACTCGGTCGCGGGGTGCGACCGGAAGCCTAAAACCCTCTCGCAGCCGGCGAGAGGGTGTTTTATCCAGAAAGTTTCGAAACAGGATTGTTTTTGGCCTTGTTTGTTATTTAATGAATCATTATTAAAGTTAAACACAACTTGGAACCAACTTGGACGAACTAGAGGCTTTTGGAGCATTCTTTCTGGAGATTTTGAGCTAGAAGAAGGAGATCTAGGCTGCAAGAAGTGTTCCAGGAGTTTTGAGGCAGGAGCTTTTAACGGTTTTATTATACCATTCTTGATCGCACTCCCTTGTTTCACTTGATTATGCTTCCTTGTTATAAACCTTTTTAATTTGTTTTTCAAACATGTTATTTGGCTAGATTTGATTTAGTTGCCTAGGTTTTGCATGATGGATTTTATGAAAGTTTGATTTGTTTTAATTTAATTGTGGTGAATGTTTAAATTGGTAAAGTTCACAACTTTAATTTTCTAGTTTAGTGTATTTTGATGATTTTGTTTGATTTGTGATTGTCTGATTGTTTTGCATGAACTTAGGTGGATGTCTTCCATAGAATAGGTTTGTGTTACTTTTCGTGTCTTTAGGGATTCGGAAGTTGTCAGTAAAATTGGCCAATAAAACCGGGAAAACAATTGAATGAAATATATAAAATCAATCTTGTCATTATACCTAAATTGGTTATTAAGAAATAACAATTAGTTGGCTGAATTAATTAGATAAATTGTTAGGTTTAGGTTTCGAGAAATTCTCAAATCTAATTTCCTTGTCATAATTGAGTCAGTTAAGCTAAACTGGAAGTTGTAGTTGGTCTAGGTTAATTATTGAGAGGTAATTAATTAATTAGACACTTTACTAATTAAAAGATAACTGAAAAGGAATCTTTAGGACCGGTAAACAAATAATAATTGTAGGTTATCATAGGTGTCTTCCTGAGAAGGGTCGGGGGTCCTGTTTGGTAAACTTAGAATTTAATGTGTCAAGGTCCTGGTAAAATATTCAACCTAAGAAATTATTATTAAATCAAATGAGTAGTAGTCTAAAAATCCAACCTAGGTAACTAGTTCATTATTTCTTGATTTAATTCCCAATTTTCCTAAAAGTTCATAGTTTGGTTTGTTCCAATTTAGTAATTTAATAGTTAACTGATAATTTAGAATTAGTAGTAAACCCCCCTTAAAATATACAAAGTGTGTAATTGAGTCTAAGTTAAGTGGTCATAGTAATTACAGAGTCTTGTGGGTTCGATAATCCGCACTTGCTTAATGCTATTCTACAATTGATCGGTCCACTTGCTGGTTAGTAGTTTAGTATAGTTTAGGAGTCTAGAGTTTAATTTGAGTATAGAATTAGGGTAATTTGAGTTGTTTTTAATTAACTACTTTTAGAACATCAAGTTTTTGGTGCCGTTGCCGGGGTACGACGTGATAAACATTTTCATCCTATTTACTACGCTAGTAAAACCCTTAATGACGCTCAGGAGAACTACACCACTACAGAAAATGAGCTTTTAGCAGTGGTATTCGCGTTTGATAAATTCTGCTCCTACCTTGTCCTGTCCAAAACCATCGTCTTTATGGACCATGCGGCTCTGCGCTTCCTTTTCTAAAAGAAGGACGGAAAGCCTCGTCTCGTTCAGTGGATTCTTTTGCTTTCCGAGTTCGACATAGAGATTAGAGATAAGAAGGGAGCAGAGAATGTGGCCGCTGACCATCTATCCCGATTAGAGGATCCTAGTAGAGAAGAAATTAGGGAAGAAGAGATCGGTGATAGATTTCCCCACGAGTCAGTAGAGTTTGTGGCAGCGGAGAAGGAGGGAATGCCGTGGTTTTCCGACTTCGCGAATTATCTAGCGAATGGAGTGGTACTGAAGGGGATGACCACGCAGCAGAAGAAGAAATTCTTCCGCGATGTGAGGCGTTACATCTGGGATGACACGTTCCTATTTCGGGTAGGGGGAGACAGAATTCTGAGGCGCTGCGTTAGTAGAGAAGAGGGAGGAGGTTTTGAGGCACGTACACGAGGGACTGACAGGAGGTCATCATGGTCCGCACGCCACCGCACAAAAGGTTTTCGATTGCGTTTTTATTGGCCATCAGTAGTGAAAGACGCTCTAGAGTTTGTTAAGACGTGTGATCATTGCCAGTGCACCAGCAACATCTCATCCAAGGACAAGATGCCCCAACATCCGATCCAACTTCTTGAAGTTTTTGATGTATGGGGGATTGACTTCATGGGACCGTTTCTCGTCTCTAGCGGGAATCGGTACATCCTTGTGGCTATTGACTACGTTTGCAAGTGGGTTGAAGCTCAAGCTTTACCCACAAATGATACCCGAGTGGTGGTGAGATTCTTGAAGAAGCTATTCATCCGTTTTGGTACCCCACGAGCTATTATTAGTGACCGTGGCACTCACTTCTGCAATGCCGTCATGGAAAAGGCATTGGCGCGCTACGGTGTCACTCACCGCCTCTCACCGCTTATCATCCTCAGACGAGCGGCCTAGTGGAGAATGTGAACAGGGGGTAAAACGGATCCTCGAGAAGACGGTAGGCAAAAGTCGAAGGACTGGTCCGACAAGTTAGATGATGCTTTATGATTATTTCGCACCGCCTATAAGACACCGCTAGGCACCATACCCTTCATGATCGTTTACGGTAAAGCCTGCCATCTCCCGGCCGAACTTGAGCATAGGGCACTGTGGGCTTTGAAAACCGTGAATTTGGACCTCACTGAAGCTGCCAAGAGACGATACTTCCAAATTCACGAGTTTGAGGCACTTCGGGATGCAGCGTACGAGCGTTCATGGAGCATTAAGGAGAAAACTAAACCGCTGCACGACAGGAGATTGAAGAGGGTGAAAGAGTTTCAAATCGGCGACAGAGTGCTCTTTTATAACTCGCAATTGAAACTATTTGTGGGCAAATTGAAGTCAAAATGGTCCGGCCCGTATGTGGTCAATGAGGTATTCCCGTATGGAACTATCGAGCTGAAAAATGAAGCTGACGGAGGGATGTGGAAGGTCAATGGGCATTGATTGAAGCACTATTTAGAAGGACCGCTAGATCCCACCGAGACGGAGGAGACTCCTCCCGAAGTTCCACCTCATACCACGTAGGTTCTTGGGTTTCGACTCAAGTGTAGAGTATGTACAATTTGGTAGTAAATTGCATTTCGTGTTTTTATTTAATTCATGTTTTCGCATTTTGTGTGTGGGTCGGTCTAGCTGATTTTGCAGGTCATATCATGCACCATTGATGGAGAGCGGGAAATTGCAGATACGTCTTGTTAAATCCAGTCACAAGCCGGGTGATTCCTTAAGCTACATTAGACAAATGAAGTTCCAAAAAATTTTCTAAGGCATGAAACCCTGAAATTTTTCAAAACTTTCTGTGAAAACAGCCTTCTCGGGGGCGCGAGAGGCATTAGCCTCCTCGGTCGCGACCCGCGAGAGGCCTATAAAGTCCGGAACCACCACTCGCTCGCGGGGCGCGAGAGACTTAGAGGACTCTCTCGCGGCCCGCGAGTGACCCTAACTGCAGCTTATTAACCCTAGCCTCCACTTTTTCCACATTTCCAACCATTTCTTTCATTTTTAACTATGGCTTCTCCCCCATTTATCACCAAAAATCGCCATTTTTAGCCCACATTCACTAAAATCTTCCACCTTTTCCTCCTTACATCAACCTTCACCCATTTTTAAGTGTATACCTCCGTTTTTCCCCTTTCAACCGCGCTTTTTACCGGTGTTGCAACTTTTCATTTTTTGTGCACTAGTTCTTGCAGATCTGCGCCAAGGTATGTTTTTTCGCAACTTTTATGCTTTCATTTTCATCATATATCTAGTTTTTGCGTTTATTTTGGTGTTTGGTCCATTGACAGTTGCATGTTCGGTTACTTTACGGGTTGGGATAAACTTGGTTTGAGTTGAGTTTTGATAGTGATAGTTGGTACATTATGTGGGTAGATTAAGTATATGCAGGGTCTTTCTTGGCGGGTTTGGTGAGGTCCCCCAACATTGAGTGTGGGGATTCGGGTTGATTAACATTGATAATAACAATCAGATTTTTAAGATCGTCAACCCGTTATTCTGCTCTGTTCAAACTGTTTTTATCTTTAGATTTACACTCAATGTTGGCTCATGTTTTGGCACATCGGTTTAGTTGAGGGCAATTAAAGTGCCGAGAGGGGGTAACTGTAATGTTTTGGATATATTGCGGGGGTTAGTAACATTTGGATAGTCATGCATATAGGACTCGGTCTCGCCCGTACTCAATCTCCATTCGGGCGAGATTCGATTTTTATTAATTAATAATGTTACACACTGCTAAAATGTATCTAAAATTATGTGGTAAATTATTTATCTTTTTCAGACCATGACCGCGAATGAAATGCTATACGGTCATTTATTTTATGTGGTTGCCTCTTTCTAATACCATGCTTGTCTTACTTGTGCTTTATGCAGATGTTTGGAGAGGGTAGTTCGAGCAGGGCCCGCCGGACGGAAGAGGAGATGGCCAGCACCTCGCCAGAGAGGTGACCCCGCTGATGCACCGCAACAACCTTCATATTTTGGCTGACGCAGAATCAAATACAGGGGGACGGTATTCCCTATGGGCGGAGTACGAGAATAGTGGACAGTCCCCTTCTCTAGTTTGATATAGACTCCCACGAGTGGGAAAGGCTTTCTAACCTAGTCAAACAATATGGTGACAAGTGACATTACTGATCCGGTCTACCGGTTTATCCACAAGATTCTTGCCACTACACTGGTTGGAAGAGGGCAGGGGGACAACAAAGTAAACCAGGTAAGTTTGTTCTGTGTGAAGTGTATGGTGGAGGGACGGCCGACAAACCTGGCCACGATATTTTCATGGTCGATGAAGCGACTGTGGAAGGGGAGGCCCCGGGGCAAGGGTGTATTGCGGGTCCTTGATTACGTGGTTAGCCGAGAGTTTAGGGGTGTTCGACAGATATCCACAAGACAGATTGAGAGAAGGCCCTGCCCCCTGCGTCATGAGCATTAGAGACCTCCAGGCTGCCGGAATTCTGACGACCCAAGAGCCTGTTAGCTGGTTGCCAGTCCGCCAGGGACTCAGGTGCAACCGCCTCCCGGATCTGAAGCTGCATCATCTATGCAGGCTGGCATCCCCACTCGATATCAGCGGCCGGTTACGCGCCAGGAGCTGCCAGGATGACAGTATCCTCTTCGTGAGCCTCGCCCAGAACCACTGACTTTAGATTCTCTGTATGACAAGATGGAGACGGGGTTTGGGGACTTGCGAGGCTATGTTGACCAGCAGTTTGGTGGAGTTCGACAGACCATGTTAGAGAGTAGGCGCATGCATGAGACTAGCCAGAGGAGGCTAGAAGATGGGATGAGGTATATGATGCAGAATCTGAACATGGGGATCCCATCCTACTTTCAGCATCCAGGTGGTCAGGCAGGGTCAAGTCAGTTTGCGGGTATGGAGGACATTCAACCGTATCAGGTATTCGAGGCGTCGGAAGAGTCGGAGGAGTACGATTGAAGCAGCTGAGGAGCTTTATCTTTAATTTTCTTTTCTGTTGTTTTAATTTATTAATGGTCTGTAACTTTAAACAATTTACTTTGTGGGATGGTGATGGCTGGTTTGGGTATTGTGGTGAACAATCTTTCAAAACAATCTTTTTATTTGCTTTATCATTATTATGTTTTGTAAGTGCATGGTGATAGGTCGATGTTGTATGCTGTTCCGTTCGCATGAGAGCTTTGAGAGTGGTACACTGAGCGAGTTCGGTTTGGAGAGCACGAGTGGTTTGACTGGCACATCGACAGTCTTGCACTACCAGCTAAGTCGCTTCACTTTTGTTTTATGTTTTTCTTTCTTTATTTTGTTTTGTTTTATTTTGAGTAGTAGGTTGCCTCATCCTTGCATTGGGGACAATGCAAAAATTTAAGTGTGGGGATGAGATAGTAGAGTATTGTAGTAGTTTGATTTGTAAAAAAAATTAAAAAATCCGAAAATGTCTTTTGAAAAAGAAGTTTGCGTGAAATTAAACCGGAAAATGATAGAAAAATTAAATTTTTATTCGGTTTCAAATAATAATAATAATATGAGAAATAAAAGGGTGAGTTTGCGTATATCCTGGGATATGTGAGTAGGCTCGATTCGGTTCTTATTTTCTTTGAGATTTATTTACCTTAATTGTCGATCTATTAGTGGGTACTCATCTAGGAATAATGGGAAGCTGAAACCGTCAAAACAAGTATAAGGAATGCCGTTATAAGCTAAAATATTTAGAATTTTTAATCACGTAAAAAAGAAAAAAAAATGAGCTTGATTGAAAAGTAGACGAGGCCTATGGAATCTCCCTTGGGGATGGTGACTCTGATCGAGAATCCCTCAAGGATTAGTTGAAATTTTAAGTATCGAAACCCACGTTGTCATTCTCAGGATGGTGACTCTGGTTGAGACAGCCTCTAGGTTAGATATGCAAAAAGAAATCAAATGCTCAAATAAAAAAAAGAAAAGAAAAAAAGAGAGAAAATTGCTTGGTTTTAAATTCTTTATATTTTTGTATAGAACAGTTATGAAAGGGTTTAAATAATTCGTTCCTTTTGTTCCATAAGCTTAAGGTGGGATTAAGGATACTGTGGACTCTAGTGTGAGACCCTAGGTAGATTGACCGCACTTAAACTAAATTCACATGATAAGAGGTTTGAACCGAATTTTGAGTTTAAGTGGATCCAATACTTGCAATCGCGGTTAACATAAATCTTATTCCCTAATGAAAATAACCGTAATTTTTGAAATCGAGTAATTGTTTGGTTATGATTCCGTTTATGCATCATTCTTTTTCGAGGGCGAAAAAAGAGAAAGTGTGGGGATATTTGATGTATTGAATAATGCATCCATTTATCATGTAGATTTTGTATAGTTTTAGCACGTTTTCGTTTCGGTTTGTCAAGAATTTATCTACTTTTAATCCAAATGCGTTTTGCAGGTCTTGGTTCATGAAAACGGTTGGAATGATGGGGAAAACGAGCGGAAATGGTGAAAAGAACCGAGCCGGGATGTGATTGGATCGGAAAAGAGGAAACGAAACATAAATAAGGATTTTTACCCCAGTCGCGGGGCGCGACCGAACACCACATCTCTCTCACGGCCCGCGAGGGAGGGATAATTATCTCCGGTATTTCTACTCGGTCGCGGGGTGCGACCGGAAGCCTAAAACCCTCTCGCGGCCGGCGAGAGGGTGTTTTATCCAGAAAGTTTCAAAACAGGATTGTTTTTGGCCTTGTTTGTTATTTAATGAATCATTATTGAAGTTAAACACAACTTGGAACCAACTTGGACGAACTAGAGGCTTTTGGAGCATTCTTTCTGGAGATTTTGAGCTAGAAGAAGGAGATCTAGGCTGCAAGAAGTGTTCCAGGAGTTTATGAAAGTTTGATTTGTTTTAATTTAATTGTGGTGAATGTTTAAATTGGTAAAGTTCACAACTTTAATTTTCTAGTTTAGTGTATTTTCATGATTTTGCTTGGTTTGTGATTGTTTGATTGTTTTGCATGAACTTAGGTGGATGTCTTCCATAGAATAAGTTTGTGTTACTTTTCGTGTCTTTAGGGATTCGGGGAGTTGTCGGTAAAATTGGCCAATAAAATCAGGAAAACAATTGAATGAAATATATAAAATCAATCTTGTCATTATACCTAAATTGGTTATTGAGAAATAACAATTAGTTGGCTGAATTAATTAGATAAATTGTTAGGTTTAGGTTTCGAGAAATTCCCAAATCTAATTTCCTTGTCATAATTGAGTCAGTTAAGCTAAACTGGAAGTTGTAGTTGGTCTAGGTTAATTATTGAGAGGTAATTAATTAATTAGACACTTTACTAATTCGAAGATAACTGAAATAGAATCTTTAGGACCGGTAAACAAATAATAATTGTAGGTTATTATAGGTGTCTTCCTGAGAAGGATCGGGGGTCCTGTTTGGTAAACCTAGAATTTAATATGTCAAGATCCTGGTAAAACATTCAACCTAAGAAATTATTATTAAATCAAATGAGTACTAGTCTAAAAATCCAACCTAGGTAACTAATTCATTATTTCTTGATTTAATTCTCAATTTTCCTAAAAGTTCATAGTTTGGTTTGTTCCAATTTAGTAATTTAATAGTTTAATTGATAATTTAGAATTAGTAGTAAACCCCCTTAAGATATACAAAGTGTGTAATTGAGTCTAAGTTAAGTGGTCATAGTAATTACAGAGTCTTGTGGGTTCGATAATCCGGACTTGCTTAATGATATTCTACAATTGATCGGTCCACTTGCCGGTTAGTTGTTTAGTATGATTTAGGAGTCTAGAGTTTAATTTGAGTCTAGAATTAGGGTAATTTGAGTTGTTTTGAATTAACTACTTTTAGAATATCAATCATAATTTGCTCATATTATTTCCATTATCAGCTCCCAATTGCGGGATTCCACCATTGACTGGTGATAACTTTGCTGCATGAAAAGACTCTCTCATGCTTACTCTTGCTTTGCTGGATTTTGACTACGCTCTAAGAGAGAATAATCCTGAAGACCTTACTCCTCAGAGTACCGCTGCTGAGCAGCTGGCTCATGAAAAATGGACATGGTGTAACCGCATGTCTCTAATGTTCATGAAGCAGTCCATAAGCAATGCAATTCGAGGAGCCATTCCTGATTCTGAAGATGCTAAAACCTACTTGGCTTCTGTGGAGGAGCAGTTCAAGGGAACGTCTAAAGCACACGCTAGTACTCTTATCCTCAAGCTGGTGACTACTAAGTATGATGGGAGGAGCGGCATCCGTGAACACATCTTGATGATGAACGACATGGCCCCTAAGCTTAAGGGATTAGACATGGCGATTAGTGATGGTTTTCTTATTCAGTTCTTCATGACTTCGCTTCCTTCGTCCTATGAAGCATTCAAGATCAATTACAACACTCAGAAAGAAAAATGGTCGATGAGTGAGCTGATCGCCATGTACGTGCAGGAGGAGGAGCGTATGAAGATGGATCGAACTACTGATGTTGCACACTTTACTACCTCCAGTTCTAAGAAGAGGAAGAACACTTATCCAAGGAAGGATGTTTCTAAAGTCCAAAAGCCCAATCCTAGTACAAGTGCGCCTTCCAGCTCTAAGAACTCCTTAGACAAACCCTACTGCAAGTTCTGTTAAAAGACAGGACATGAGTAGAAGGAATGCCCTGACTTTAAGGAGTGGCTGGCTAAGAAAGGTAACGATTTTTTCATGATACTTGAGTCCTATAATTTAAATGTTCCTGCTAATTCTTGGTGGTTTGATTCTGGTGCTATGACTCATGTCACTAACTCTACTCAGGGATTCCTTACAATCTGGAGGCTGGGAGGAAACCAAAGAACACTTAAAGTGGGGGATGATAGAGAATTAGAAGTGAGGGCCATTTGAACTTTACAATTGTTTATGAAAACTGGTTTATGCATTAAAGTTTATGATACCTTATATGTTCCTGAGGTAACTCGGAATCTTGTATCAGGACAAAAGTTAAACATAGACGGTTTTGATATTACTCATTGGCACCGCAAACTCTCTATTCTCTATAATTCTGTGGTTTATGGTACTAGCATTCTGGATGGTGGTCTCTATAGATTAGAACTAGATGATGACTTTTCCAAATCTTTGTTGTCATATAATATTAATGAATCACTCACAAAGATGAAACAAGATCGAGACTTAGAGATTTCATCCATGTTGTGGCATCAACGTTTAGGCCACATCTCAAGAGAACGATTAAACCGACTCGTAAAGGATGAAGTCTTACCTCCTCTCGATTTTGCTGGTTTTGGAACATGTGTTAAATGTTTTAAAGGTAAAATGACATTAGCGAATAAGAAAGGTGCCACTAGGAGCTCTAATTTATTAGAACTCATACATACTGACATTAGTGGTCCTTACCAAATCGCCGGCATAACTGGACATACTTCATTTATCACTTTCATTGATGATTATTCTCGTTACATGTACTTGTATCTCATTAAGGAAAAATCTGAATCTCTTACAACTTTTAAAGATTATAAAACTGAAGTTGAAAAACAACTAGATCATAAAATGAAAGTTGTGAGATCAGATAGAGGCGATGAATATTATGGAAGACATACTGATGTGGGTCAAGCTCCTGGTCCATTTTATGAGTTTTGTAAGGGCCAGGGGATTGTAAACCAATACACCATGCCAGGTACACCTCAGCAGAATGGTGTCGATGAACGAAGAAATCGTACCCTTATGAACATGGTGCGAAGTATGTTAGCCAACACTAATTTACCATTATTCCTCTGGATTGAAGCATTAAAAGCAGTTGTTCATATACTCAATAGAGTTCCTTCTAAGTCTGTCTCTAAAACTCCTTATGAACTTTGGACAGGAAGGAAACCGAGTCTTAAATATATGAAAGTATGGGGCTGCATTGCTGAAGCGAAACTTTACAATCCTTTCCTAAAGAAACTTGACCCTAAAACAGTTACCTGCTTCTTTATCGGGTATCCTGATCACTCTAAGGGTTATCGTTTCTATTGTCCTTCCCATGTCACCCATATTGTTGAAACCAAGCGTGCCGCATTCCTGGAGGATTTTAAGGTTAGTGGGAGCAGTACCAACCCTTACGAAGAATTGCAAGAAGTACAAGACGCCGGGGGGGGGGGAGATTCGTCGCTTACCATTACTCAGTTTACTCCTCTTGTACCCAATGCAACAACTGCACCTGAAGCTACTGCACCAACTCCAAATTTACCTCCACAACCAGAACTCAGTATACCTCATAACGAAGGCACATCAAACGCTCAAAACCAAGACACCGTTGAACCCGATAATCAACTCAGGAGGTTATCCAGGCAAAGAAGGCCTACTAATTGGGATGATTATGTTACCTACCTGACTGAAATGGATACCGGAAAGCTCAATGATCCTATCTCTTATAATGAAGCCATTAGCAGTGACCAGTCTTCTGAATGGAATAAAGCAATGAATGATGAGCTTGAATCCATGAAGAAAAATGACGTTTGGGATTTGGTAGAATTACCCAACGGTGTCAAACCCATAGAATGTAAATGGGTATTTAAAACAAAACTAGATCCGAATGGGAACGTTGAACGCTATAAAGCGAGATTGGTTGCAAAGGGCTACACTCAGAAATAGGGAATTGATTATCAAGAGACGTTTCCATCTGTCTCTCGTAAAGATTCATTAAGGATCGTTATGGCCCTAGTAGCTCATTTGATTTAGAGCTGCATCAGATAGACGTTAAAACCGCTTTCCTTAACGGAGACTTAGACGAAGATGTTTACATGAAACAACCTGAAGGCTTTAAACCTGAAGGTCAGGAGCATCTGGTCTGTAAGTTGAAGCAATCCATTTACGGGTTAAAACAAGCATCACGTCAATGGTACCTTAAGTTTGATGAAGTCATGAAGAGGCAAGGTTTTATAAAGAATCAAGTGGATCAATGCACCTACCTCAAGATGAGTGGGAGCAACTTTACTATACTTGTCCTTTACGTAGATGATATTCTATTGGCAAGTAATAGTTTAGACATGTTGCATGAGTCGAAGCGGTTACTCTCGCATAACTTCGACATGAAGGATCTCGGAGATGCTTCTTACGTCATTGGCATCGAAATTCACCGAGACAGACACAAAGGGATCTTAGGATTGTCTCAAAGGGCTTACATAGATCGTGTCCTTACGCGTTATAACATGCAACATTGCAAACCCTCAGTTGCTCCAGTATTTAAGGGAGATGTTTTCGGTTCATTCCAATGTCCGACAACAGAGGTTGAAAAGGAGCAAATGAGCCAGATACCTTACGCGTCAGTAGTCAGGAGCCTGATGTATGCTCAAGTCTGTACTCGCTCTGATATCGCTTATATTGCTGGAATGCTAGGCCGTTATCAGACTAATCCTGGCCTAGATCACTGAAAAGCAGCTAAGAAAGTACTTAGATATCTGCAAGGGATGAAAGACTATAAACTGACTTATAGAAGAAGTGATCATTTAGAAGTGGTTGACTATTCTGATTTTGTCAAGTGCAAAGATGACAAAAAATCCACTTCGGGCTATATCTTTATGTTAGCAGGCGGACCTATCTCATGGAAGAGTCATAAACAACAGTTAACCTCAACTTCCACAATGATGGCATAATACATTGCTGTTTATAACGCAATCCGTCATGGAATGTTGCTTAGAAATCTGATCACTGGACGCAAAATCGTTAATTCCATTTCTAGACCATTGAAGCTTTACTGTGATAACTCAGCTGCCGTTAGTTTCTCGAACAGTAATAGTTCAACTAGAGCTGGTTTATATCTCGATACAAAATACTTGTTCGTACGTGAACGAGTTGAGGAAAATAATCTTTGTATTGAGCATATTAGTACTAAAAATGTGCTTGCGGATCCGATGACTAAAGGTCTTCCACCTAAAGTTTTCGAAGAACATGTTTCGAATATGGGACTTACTAAAGACCTTATTTAATAGCATATTGTACTTACTTATGTTTTAATTAATGAAATTTCCTCAGCTTGATTTTTTATGTCTCTAACATATGTTCTGCCGGTGTAATGACATATAGACAAATATAAATACAACTCAAACGCTAAATGGCTTATTTGCATATTTTGATCATAACTGTTAGGTTTTAAATTGAGGCTGTAGTATAACTAATAGTGGTCTTGAGTCGAATGATGATTCAACGGCTGTATTTCTCTGCTACGGTTGTTGGTTTAAAGCTAAAATGAGTGTTAATTCCTGATCAGGCTTATTCTAATACTCATGATAAATGATTACTCGGCTAAGTGGGAGAATGTAAGATTAAATATATTATTTGTAATATTTAATCATTTAACCATTATAATCATTTATATTATATTAGATCAAAATATATTAGTTCTATTATTTATTAGTTGGTAATTGTTGATGGACCATATTACCTTTATTAACTAATTAGAGTTTCCTTCTGGGTGTATATATAAGGAGATGATTAGAGAGGTTTAGGGTTAGACAATTACAATAACATCATTATCATCAAAGTCGCCACCCACCTCTCTCTACATAACCTAACCAAATTCATCCCTAGTTCGGTTCTTACCATCATAATCTTACACCCTAAGGAGGAACCATATCACACTGACAAATATGTCAAACCCCATGGCTGCATCTCTGACTGGATTCTCTGCTGGGCTGTCTGCCGTCACATATATTTCTTTATATTTTCCTTTATTTTTAAACAGAACTGATCAATATTTGATTTATATATTAGTTTTGAATGTAATTTTACAGGTGCCAACTCATCAAACTATTATTGAGAATTAGACGATCCAACAACTAGATGGGGGCTAAAATTGAGTTTGGTCAGTGCAACCAAAAGGTATAGTTTTTAATTTTGGATTAATATTCCTCTTTATAAGGTAATTATATTTTATAAAGTATCTATTAGATTTTTATTTTTTACCTCTTATTGATGTGAATTCAATTGATATGTTTTGACTCATAAACTTTTGCCAGCATATATCAAAGTTATTTGGCAACACAAAAACAGTTTTACCAATACAAACATTCAATGTCATCAATGGTGAATCACATGTTGGAAACAAGTTTGCTATGTAGGTATGATTTTATTATATATATTCGTTGTGATCATTCGGATTTCCATGACAAAGAGTTATTTTTTCTTTTTGTTGGGCACGAATTCAGGATTCTTCCAGTTGATGCTTCAAGTTTAAAAAAAAACAATGAAATTAGGTGTTGGAGTATACCATAATCTAAAGGTAAGCTTAAAGCTTGACTCGTCACAAATTGAGTTTAAATTTTGAATTGTTAGTATAAATTTATGTATTCAATAGGTTAGTCAAATTTGTCAATGAGTTACTTTGTAAAGTATTATTATTTTTGTTTTGGTCAAAAATCAGTTTAACGATAATGTAATCAAATTTGTATTGTGAGGTAGAGTGCTTAGATGAACAAAATGATTGCAAGGCTTGAAATGTAAATTGAACACAGGGATTTATACGAGAAAAAAGCGTTGATCACTAGTAGATCGCCGACATAAAAACCTCGGGTGATGAAAACTATATATCATTGTTTACTATTAAACAATAATGTGTAGTACAACTTCGGAAATCGATCAAGCTTGATACAATGGTAAGTGTGTATTAGTAGAGCTCGTATGGCAGTAGTGTGTAAGATGTGATGGTGATAAGTTGTTATCTATGGTTAAACTTGATCGACCCCTTAATAAAAGAAAGATAACATAAATAACAAAATGTCTAATAAACGTGGTAAGCCCACGTCCTCCTCCCATGACCGTTGTATAATGAGCACGTGCAACTTCTTAACCATTCAATGAGATATAGCTTAGACTTAGTCCACTATCAGTTTACCTTCATACATACACAATAAATATCGATAACCACTATTAGAAAATGTAGAAACACCACCTGAGATACGTCCCTTGACTGGTTGATCCGATTGAGAGTGATCCGACCTTTGACTACAAGATAGAACACCATTGGGACTCATTACAGGAATGTGGTTATTCATTTAACCATACTCCGGCGTGAGGATAAGTGTAACACCCTGTAAAAATCGTGTCCAATAGTATAGTGACACGTGTTGGATTTTTAAATATAGTCTGTTAGAGACCAATAAGGACTAAATACGTCAACATGCTCAATCTGGGCCTTTGAGTGACGATCCGATATCAACATGCATAATAACAGCCTCTGAGTGACTAATATGTCAACATGCTTAAATCATTAGCCTCTGAGTGACTTATACGTCAACATGCTTAAATTTCGGCCTCTGAGTGACTGATATGTCAATATGCCCAGCCTCTGAGTGACATCGGAATCAACATGCTGGTAATAAGCCTCTGAGTGATCCTTTGTGAAGTCATAACTCTCATACGTGCCATTTGTTGGACGAGAGGGTTCAATTTTATAAATATGTGAAAGTTGGATAATGGAGGGATTAAAAGTGTCAACATGTTAATTTATACATCTGAGTGACCTTTTAACGAATCGAGAGCTCGACAATGTCCAGGCATAATCCCGGGTATGCCAAATATTGGCTACGGAGGGCTAAAAGTGCCAAAATGGTGTAAAAATAGGTTTTTATAAGCTTTTATAAGTTAAGGGGTTAAAAGTGTCAAAAGTTGAAACTGGCCAAGGGGCGGTCGCGGGCCGCGAGAGACCAAGCCTGGGTCTCTCGCAGGGCGCGAGAAGGCCTCTGCTGCAGAAAATTTGTTTGGCAGCCAAACAAAGCTCCAAAACCATTTAAATTCGAAACCATGGACTTGTAATCAGCTATGCCACATTTTAGGACACTTGTAAGCTTCTTCTTACACCCATAAACACCTGACTTCACCTCCTTTGAGCTCTCCAACCATAAATAGGTGCTTAAGTTCACCATTTCAACTTGCACCTTTCTCATTCACTCTTCTCCCTTCTCTGGAAGTTCCTAACTAAAAGGAGCAATCCAACATAGTTATTTTGCATATGAGAATCACTGGTAAGTGTTCCTTCTTTGTGCATTTTTGTTTATAGGCTTTTATAGCCAAAAGTCAAGCGTTTTCGTAATACACCTTGACTTTCAGTTAAGACCATTATGGTCCAGCTATTGTTCGAAATGAACATGGATAAGTGATCGTAATGGTGTTAATCCCTATAAAGGGCACCTCCTGAAGATCATGTTTGCTAGACCAATTAACGGGTCAAAGTTATGATATTAAAAAGTCAAACATGCCATTTTTCGGAAAAATTATAAATTGATCTTATACATGTTATGAAACCTGTTTTGACAATTGAACAAGATGGTAATAATTATTAGAACATGTAAGAACATGTTCGGCTCGTCAATTTCAGTTCTAGGGTCGGTTCGCAACCGAAAGTCGCGAAGTTTGACTTCTGCTTTGACTTTCGATTCTGACCCGATTTAGATTAGTTACCTACTGATCTAAAGTTGCATTATGATCATAATATAATGTAGCATAATCCTCTGAGGTTATATTACATGATCATAATCAGAATCCAAGTTTATGCGTAAGTTTCATAATTATGTCATATTTGACCAAAATGCCCTTTTGCATAAAATAAGGTTTTAAATGGTAATGAACTTGAAAATGAGTTTCTACTGATGTAATATTATAAGTAGGATTATTTGGGATGTTAAATCAAGTTATAAACTGAGTTTTCAAGCAGGTCATTAAACTATGTCTAATTGACGATTTTAGCCCATGTGGCTTATAAAATAGTTTTAATCAAATCTTTTCAAGGTAAATCATTTACCTACTGATATGTTATATTAAATAACATATTTTAAACATTTTGATCTGACCCTAAGGTCAGTTTTCATTAAACATCGCTTAAAGACGTCATATTACGACATAAGCACCGTTTCGGCGCATAGTATGGTTTCAAACCATATTAATGGACCAAGAATTGTTATCTACTGATTTTAAAACTTATTTTAAACATATTTACAGTAGGTACATGTTATAAACTCATAATCCTAAATAATTTATAAACTATGTGTAAAATGACCAAAATGCTCCTTCGGTGCATAGTTTGGTCATTAAAGATAATTTACACATATAATTGACATCCTACTGATATTATATCATAAATAAAGTATTTTTACAGAATACTTATGACTATAACATTAAATTATATTCAAGTTCCTTTATTAAGGTATAAAATTACCAAAATGCCCTTATGGGGCATAATTTCGTTTTAAAATCTTAACGGGCATACAAGTTGATATCCTTCTAATATCTTAACTTATTTAAAGTATAATGGCATACAGAACTTGTCCATGACTTATCCGGTTACCCGGTATCGCTATTATGCGCGCAGTTACGTATATGTAACTATTTTCCGGAATTTAATCGAAACGGGTTTAACCTTGTCATTTAAGTTTCAAAATCCTGAATGTTTATAGTTTACCCATCTTATACAAGTCAAATACTTGTCGGGATTAAAATACATTCTATCCAATCATCGTTTAATCAAGCGTTATACGTAATGATCATGTACACTATTCGGTTTATAAGACCGTTAGTATTTAATTAGCTAGCTTATGCCATAATCCAGACTAGAGCCTTCCCGGTAAATGCTATCTGTACTTGCTACTTTTGTATACGGCTGAGTTATTTAAAAATAAAAGAAGAAGACTAGCTCAGGTAAATACTCTCGACTTATTTTCCCTATACGGGCTTGGGATATGGTAAATTATTACCGCTTGGTCCAAAATGGGGTCAATCGAATGCCCACTTGTGGCTAGTAAACCCGCATATTTCGTTTTAATCAGTTTTGTTTGATAACTTAAACATCAGGGGTTAAATTAACGTGTCCTGGATATCCTGGGCTCAATACATTAGTTATTGGCCACGACCTTAGCACGGGGTGTAGGCATACACCTTTTGATGCTCATATGCAATGTTCCCAAGAAGTTGGGGATGACTCCTTCGTGAGTCCTGAGTGGTGTGTATTTAATCATGTCTCGGTTTCTGTACTGGCTCTGTATGTATTGACAAACATGTGAATCTGATACAAGGTTGCATGGTCAACTTTCCCAAGTTAATAAAAGATTTTGTGCCGTTTTGCACTTAAAACCATTTTAAAGTTTTCAAAATGAGTCACTTGGGTGTATTTACCAGCGTAAGCTGACGTATCGTCCAAAAGTTAAACTGCAGGTACAATACGAAATAGGCCGGAAGCTGCTCGGTAGTGATAAAGGATCTTGCAAATCATGAATCTGTCTAAAGTCTGTTTTATATTCTTTCTTGTAAATTTTATGATCCGCATGTGGATCTTCTATTACAAGCTTGTATATTATTTTGTATTCTCGAACACTTGGTTTGTAATAGTAATTTTACTCCAAGACTTCCGCTGTGCCGTGTTTAATTGACAATGATGTTATCAACTGACGTCACGATACTCCCCACCCGGGCCCACCGGTGTATGGATTTTGGGTTGGAAATCCGGGGTGTGACAATAAGTATTCGTATGTGGGAGTAAAAGAGTTCTGAGAGAGAATTGTGCGTTTACCTTTGCAATAGCATCCTCTGTTTATATTTATTGGTGAATTAGGGTTTCCTACCAACTCGAAAAGTCGGTTATACAACATCTCCTATTTTCTCGGACATGCAAATCTTCTATTTGCATGAAATATTAAGATATTATTATTATTTATTATTATTATATCCTTATTTAATGATGGTCTACTCGACCCGAAATAATCGAGCCGGGTCATTCCTCCACAAAAACCATAACAATCATTAAAAATCCTTGATCAACACATCAATATACTTGATTCAGAGTATACACTAGAATATCGAATCTATAACATATAAAAACTAGGCCGTAACAATTTTCTTATTATATTTGTATCACAATTACCTTTTCTTAACTTTAGTCAAAGGGAATTGTAATTTTAAATTAACAAAAGAAAAGTCTAATATATTAATGGCTTACTTCATTATTTTTCTCTATCCATTTATATCAAACTTCTCTTAGAATTTGAGAATTCTAATTTCTACTTTTATTTTTATTAAATTTAATTAATAATACCACACCACCTATAACTTTTTAAAAGGTAATAGAAAACAAATCTACTTAATTCTAAATCTTAATTTAATTAATATGTTTTAAATTAAAAATTTTTATTTCAGTATTTAAATCTTCTATGTATACAAAACTACCAAAATTAAAATAGATTTAAATCAATCAATTAGCCACCATTTTTCTGTTTAGATAATGCAAACTAATTGATTTCAACTAAGTATGGTAAATATTACTTTTAACTATTAATATGGTGGTGGTTTATTGATAAAGACAAATCCTTTAAAAACCTTAAAATGGGGAGGTATTGGGATCAACTTTCACAGATAACATCATGAATAAAAATAAATTTGTCGTTCAAAAAAATATCACTTTTAACTTTCACATTAAAATTTATATTTATTTAAGTGTATTTAAGTTACATCCTAATTTAAATATCTAATATTTGTTTATAAATGAAATCTTTACTTCTAACAATTTTTTCAACATTTGTCATACATGACCAACTTAATTATGTCACATTATCAAGAAAAATAGAGCTGGTGTGAAGTTATTTATATTAGATAAACAAATAAGATAACCAATGTGGTTTACAAGAAAATTTTAATGAAATTTGAATTAGTTGTTTTTTTCCTCAATGTATTCATTGTTTTATAGTATTTTAAATAACAAATTAAAAATATTTTCATTTGTTAAATTGTGTGTAACGCGGGCTATAACCTAGTTAGTTTTTATACGTAATGTAAGAAAGTTTTGCCCTATAATTTGACCCCATTATATTCAATAATTGTTTTTTTCAACACATTCACATAATTATATTTTAGTCATTTTCATATTTTTATAAAAAAATGATTACAATTTTTTCCATGTTTGAATAATACTCTTCCCACTATATAATCATTCTAAACTATGTTGAAAAATCACAACTCTATCTTCCACTTCTATTTACAAGACAATTGTGATTTGTTGTTCTCATTCACACCGATTTAAAAGCATATATAAAGTTAATCTACTAATATTAAATAAAATAATAGTTTGATGAATAAAACAACAAATGTTGTATACAAAGAAAGAACTAGAATCAAATATAAATTATAAAATAAATAAGAAGGGTAAGAAAAATTATAGTCTATTAATCTTAGAGTTGAAAGGTTGAAATTAGTTTTAGAGAAAAGAAGATAATAGGACATAAAGGGAATCTTTTATGGATTTTCTCTCTACATATACATGTCAATTCCTTCCATTAATTTAAAACGTTCATAACTTTTTCTTACGATATTTAAAAAATCATAATAACGAACGTTTTTATCTTTAATATGAGTATCATATTTTAAAATAAAAAGAAAATCAAAACTTTTATTTTTACTGGGTTTTTTTTTTGCACTGTGTTAGAGGTTTTGGTCATTGTGTCTTTTAACTGGGTTTTGGTCACTACGTTTTAGTGGGTTTCTATACATTATATTATTATCAAAACATATAACACAATGTTAATTTGGGTTCTACCCATTGTGTTTTTATAAAAACCTATTACACAATATATGACACAATGAAGATGGTGTTATATTTGAGTTTTCTATACATTGTGTTATTGGTTATGGTTATTGTGTTTAATATGTTATCCATTGTATTTTAATATGTTGTCTATTGTGTTTCAATATCTTGTTCATTGTGTTTTAGTTTGTTGTGTATTATGTTTTTAGTTTATTGTTCATTGTGTCTTCATCTGCTCTCTATTGTGTCTTTTATTTGATGTCATCAATTGTGTCTTTTATCTGTTGTCATTAGTTGTGTATTTATTTACTTTGATACTTATTGTGTTATACGTTATGACCATTGTGTTATACGTTATGGTTATTGTGTTTTGGTCTGTTGTCCATTATGTCTTTATCTGTTATCATCGATTGTCTTTTTATATACTTTCCATTGTGTTTTACGTCATGTCCATTTTGTAATACGCAACTGAGTTTTTGATGTTTTTTTGAAAATATAACAATATAGTACTCATACTAAAGATAAAAGACGCTCGATTTTATGGTATGATTTTTGTAAAACATATGATGTATACAAAAGTTACGGACATTTAAAAAATGAGGGGAAATAGCATGTGACTTGCATGTGGATATTCTTTTTCCTCTTATAGACAAAATTATCCTTCTCACTTGATTCCTCCTAGTATACTTATCACTCTCTAGTGACTTCTTACACATCTTATTTTTAAATCCTTTATATTAAAACTTAGCCTTACCAAGGGCGGAGGGGTAGTCTCCGCTAACCCTTGGCGCTCCGGCGGTAGTGTAAATTTTGAAAAAAATTGACCTTTTTTGACGTCTTTTTTATTTCGTTACCCTTTTTTTTTATAAAATGTTACCCCTACGAATATTTCTAGATCCGTCACTGAGCCCTACAAAGAAGTATTTAAAAAGTTTTGAATTACTATTACATTTTTACTTTTGTATGTATTAATTCTAATTAAAATTTTGTACTTTTTAATGAGTGTTACATGTAGTTTTATTCGAAACATCTATTTATATAATTATTAGTTCAGTATGTGTTTACACAGGTAACTAACCTAGTAGATTTTATATAAAAATGTTTATATGAGGGATTTATAACTTCAACGGGATCAAAAGAAACGACCATGTGTATGAAGACTAGTGGGTGATTTATTAAATTTAAAAGCTTGAAATTTAATTTTGTCAATAATTCAGACATTATGGAGAAGATATTGTCTGAATTATAATGATATGATGTGTTTAATGAGTACGCATTAATCATCAAATAAATTAAAAGTTTATATAAACCACTAATACGTAAATAGGCATATTTGGGTGCATCACCGACTTAATTATTTTAAAGTAATGATAAGGTGAAAACAATAATTAAATCATAAATTTCATAACGTAATGATTTTTTGCATGTGCAAAGCATTGCTTGCTCTCAACCACATAATAATGCATACTTATAAATTCCTATCACACTAGCATTTTATGGTTGCAATAGATTTTAATTGAATAATTCCTATCCAAGTAGTACAGGTGTATGGTGTGTGTTACTGTGTGTAATATCTATACTGAGGATAAATATAAAAATGTAATATGATATAATTTTAAGAATTTAAGTAATTCATCACTTCTGGTCTAGTGGTTGGAAATACTTAGAACTTTTTTTTGGAGACTTTTCAATCCTCATTAGTGTCATATTTGGTGGATAAAACAATGAATACTAGTTCTCCAAGACCTTATGTCAAGAGTTCTAGCCCGAGCCACCCCGGTTTTAGTGCATCGTGCGTTACGTTAGAGAGATTCTCTCTTGTGGCGGCGCAAGGCCCTGACAATGGGTGGTAAGGTTTCCCGGGGAATGCCATTAGCCAAATTACTGACGCGGGCGCGGGCCTGATTAAGACAACATAGTCTGGCCAGAGTAGGGTTAGGACCCTCTGTTTTGGAGGGTGTGAAATTTCTCTCAACTAGTTAAAGATTCTCACCGTTAAAAAAAGACAATCAACATAAAGATATTTTTTCAAGGATAAAATGGGATTTGGTTATTTTTTAACAAAAAATTTGGATCATTGACAGAACACTGGAATATCATCGTGCTACTAGTGGAACCACCCGATCATATCTATATCCACTACGCAATAATGTTTATACACCAATTTATGAAGAAACCCAATAAATCTGGAAAAACCCTCTTATGAGAATCGAACCCATAACCTAATAATCTCAAAGCCTTGTCCTATCCATATCCATAAGATGATACTAAACTTTAAAAGTGAAGGTGGAGATTTGCTAATCGTCAAAACGATTTGTGGGTTAAGGTTTTTATATCCATTTCGGGGAGAAGCCATGAATTATTGATGATTCTTGTGTTGTTAAAGGTAATGGAGTTTGACAAAGAATTGTTGATCATGTGCAAAACTTCATGAAAAAACATTCTTTCATGGGTCTTCTTTAACATTATTCGTAAATGATTAATGTCTACCAGGAGACATTTTCCTATATTCAATCATTACTTTTGAGATTTTTTTCTTTTCATATGATGCTACACCAGAAACACCCATTCATTTTCAAGCCTCTGTAATCTCTAGGGGGCGGCGTTAGAAGACGTTATCAAGTTCTTTCACGTTCTTATAATGCCATTACGTATGGTGTAAAAAATAAATAAAGTTTCCCTTTTTTACTCAGTTCAATTGCACCAACAATCCAAATGTATCTCGTGATTAGCAGCAAGATTTACAAGAAGATGAGAAGCAAATCAGGAACAAGAATTTTGAAGCCCCAAACAAACACCAGCCCAAACAAGAGCCCAAAGCCCATAGGCAAAATACATAATAACTTAGATTATAAAATTAGATAATATTTTTTAACACAATCTCATGATCTAAGAATTTCTAAGGTCTTTTTTTTTCTACCAAGTTTTCACATCTACAAGTGGGTTCATGATATCAGGTTACTTCTAGTATAACTTAAGGAACTTAACTCAATCAGTGAGACACGTTTTTTTATATATTCTTATAACGATCGTGGTTTCGTTTTACTGAATTTTAATGATTTAAAGTTTTACTGATTTTTTATGATTTAAACTAGGGTGTAAACAAAGCCGAGCTACTCGAGCTCAACTTGAAAAAAAAGCTTGAAGCGAGCCGTGTTTGAACGAGTTTGAGACCGAGCCTATAAACAAGCTCGTTTGGTCAATGAGCCCGGGATTCGCTTATTAAGCTTGAGCCGGCTCGCGAGCTTAAACGAGCCCACTACCTATATAATTAATCAATATATATATATATATATATAATAAAAATAACTACTCATGAAAGTATGAAAAATAATTAAATTATATTCAAAATAACAATTATTATTAAGTTAAATTAATTAATAAATAATAAACGAGTCGAGCTCGAGCTTAAAAAGGTATCTTTGAGCTCGGGCTCGGCAAACTTGTTTTCATCCCTAATTTCAACTATTATGAGTTAACATCCTTACTTGGAGAAAGAGTTACTAAGATCTTCATTAAAAATCCTTTAAATAATTGGGCATTCAGTCTATGGCATTATAGTTTAGTGGCATCTTAAAGTGGGGGGATAAAGATTCGAGATCATTAGGTCTTGAGTTCGATTTTCACAAGGGGAGTTTTCCTAGATTTATTGGGTTTTCTTCTGAATTGGTATATAGACATTTAGCCTAGTGGAGATGGATATGATGGATGGTTCCGCTGGTGATATGATAATAATACTCTAGTGGTCCGTTAACGATCCAAATTTTGCCGTTAAAAAAATAATATTAGAGTAGAAGTCCATATAATTGTAGCATATTAAATACATAATTTCAAGTTATATTATAACTACGGCTACAATCACCTTTCTCTATTCGGGTTCCATTTCTTCTGGTTCTCACCATATTGATTCAAAAAATTCTCTTGTTCATAATCTAATAAAGTTTTAAGAAAGTTTAAAAATTAGGTTGCTAGAGTTGGTTATTAGGCTGGGTGGTGTGAGATAAAGCCTCTATGAGCTTTATCACACCACATAAACGACATGTAAGCAGGGACGTCATTGTTAATTTACACACTGTGTAATAAAGACCATTTAAATCCCTCTTAACTATATAAAAGAAGGGGTTTTGGCTCATCCTCTCCTCTCTCATGCCTACTCACCCATTGGAGAAGGCATGCCATAGCACTCCCTTTGGCTATGACAAGGTGATGTTGAGGTGCACACCATCCGGTCTTGTAAAGGAGTACCATATTATGTTTATTTATGCAAATTTGAGCAAGTACAACTTTTGTAGCTAATGGTACAAGTCAGTAATGCATGTTTGATTAACCTCTTCCATGTGGGGTTCTCCTTGCAAATGCAATTTATGGCAGCTTGGACAGTTGAACAGTCTCCATAAACTGGTGATTGTGATATGACAATATTGTAGGATCCATCATCCATCAACTCATACCCATTTCATCCTTTGAATAGTGTTCTAGCCTACAAAAATAAAATGTACAACTCAAGATGTCCTCATAAATTTGTACTAGAATCAAGGGAGTAAGATTAGCCATTTTGAATCTTTGATAAAATTTGTCCTTTTGGTAATCCTATAGGACTAGCATGTGTTGTTATTTATGAAAAGTATATGAACTTGATGGCTAGTCGGTTTTTGTCCCAAAATTATACATGCACTCACCAACACTAGCTATTTAATTGTATGATGTTTGGCACAAAATGTATGCTTTCGGTTTATTGACTTCCAATATCCTTTCGGCGCATATATTCACTTAGTTGTCTGCATGCAAAGTAAATATATGCGTCCAAAAATTTTGGAAGTCGAAGAAAGTGAAATCATACAAAGAAAGAGATGCGACTCAAATGAAGGTGGGCCAAACCAAAAGTGCGTCAATGATAAGCCACTAGTCATACGAAATAAACAAAAGTCGAATAAAAAAAATAATTTCAAGTGGCATAAGAATTTATCTACGGCCGTTCGTCCGTACGATTCTACAAACCAAATACATAGAAACACTCACGAACGTGGATATGCAATGCGGTGTTGTCACACTTCGACCCGCAGCGGAATAAAAGACGGGGCATAATTGGGTTATCACCAAAGCTCATGATATTTATAAACAAGTTTCATATTTATTAAATTCAAATTACAATTTAAATATCCAACAAAAATTCATACAAATACAATAAAAAACTAAATGTTTGTTCCAATGCAATAACTTGTTTATTCTTCTAGGCCATCCTAAGTGTTTCTTTCCTCAACTTGATCACCTATATCATGTGTAAAACAGAGGGGATTTTGGGTCAACAAAAGTTGGCGAGTGAACCTTGATAAAACATTTTAAATAATTGCTTATTTTGTTTATTAAAGAAAATTGTGCATAAATCACATGTGAGCAAATATATATATGAAACAAATAACAAACCACATTGAATGAATATATGACATGAATGACGATGTATCTGAGATCAAGGCTCAATCAAACGGAGCCAATCTAATGAGGCACCTGATGCTCAACCCGTATCCCACGAGGAACTGATGGGCCTAATGAAATGAGTGGACTGAAATGATAAATTGAATCCACATATAAACCACACAACAAGCAATTCACATTTGATCACGAAATGATATAAGCACAAGTGTTTAAATAAAGTAAAGGAATGATACGACACATGATACACCCCAAAAACGTGATTAAAACGAGGAATTTGTAGAGATTCACTCACATTGGGTGCGTATTCTTGAGTGGAAAGAGAGCACACGAGTTGGGAATTTATCCGATAAAGGAGTACTAACCTAGAAATAATAACGTGGTAATTCGGTAAATAAATAAACTATCATTTAAGTTATAATCTTTTGTTTTAGGATTTTTAGATTATTATTGTGGGTTTGAAAACCTTTGGAACATATATATTTAAGTTAAAGTAATAACATAAGGTAGAATAAATAAAATAGAACAAATAATAATAAAAAAATAAAAATAAAAAAATATATTAAATTTTTTTTTCTGGCCAGACTGACAACCTTGTCAGTGGCCGGTTCGATGGCTTGCCAGATATGCGTGTGGTGATGCTCGAACTCGCGACCTCTCGTTCGTCTGCACGCAGCTCTTCCAACTGAGCTCGTGTCTAACCCGTAAGATTCTGGATTTTAATTATTCTTATACACATTTTAGGTTTATTCAAATTTAATTAAGTTTAAAAAGAGTTATACTGGATCGAACCGGACGCGCTCAAGGGTTTCGAACCCGGGACCTTGGTGGTGTTTTGCACACAGTCCACCGCTGGACTGTGTGTCTAACCCGGTTAAATCTTGGATTTTAATTACATTTGTATACATACTGCCACTGATATATCTCATTCAAAATAAAAACGGTTATGTGTATTTATGCGGTCATGAGCCGGATTCGAACCAGGGACGTGAAGGCCGTGTTTCGCACAAAGTCCACCGCTGGACTGTATGTCTAACCCGGTTAAATCTTGAATTTTAATTACATATAACCCGTAACCCACTTCTTCTCCTTCATTCAAACTCTGTTACCCAGAACATCCACCCGCCTAAAAACCAGTCTCCAAAATTCCCTTAAATGATTTAAATGAGATAATTAAGACATTATTATATCAAAGTATCAAGAACTTTTACCGAATTGATTTAATCGGCGGTGACTGATTTCGGCTCCTGCTGTATTCCGGCGAACAGGACTTCCGACGAACAGAGGGGAAAGTTATAGAGTGGAGGAAAAACAAATTGAAGACTGAGCGAATTTGGATGGGGGGCTGCATTCAGTATTTGTAGAGTGGGGCTTGGGCTCGGTTTTAGGAAACCGCGTGCTAAGATTGTCAATCGCTTGCGGGAATGACAACTACCGATTGAAGTTGCCAAGAATAGCCGTAAGTCAAAAGTCGGAAAATTCAAATGAAAAAAAGGAAAGGCGCGTTGTAGAGACCTGGGTAGTTGCAGGTTTTTCCGCTCGTATATACGCGAATATAAGTGATGGTGCGAGAGATTTGTTACAATGTGTGTGTGTGGTCTAGTGGTGTTGGTGGTGTGTGAGTAACTGGGCGACCCGGGTTCGATTCCCGGTTCACCTATTATTTTTTTATTACTCTTTTTTTTAATTATCTATTAAGAATTAAATATTTATTATATATTTGATTATGTATTATATTATTTTATTTATTTTAAACATTAATTATTATTATTTATATAAAAAAATTCTCAAACAATAATGAAAATAACCGAATGACAAGAATAAGTGCACTTTGATTTATAATTTGGTGCGGGCTTTCGAAACCCGATTTATGCAAATGTTACAGTTTCCCCTACTTTTAGAAATTTCGTCCCGAAATTTAAGTAGCAGTTGTAACCGGAAAAGATGCGGGTATTTCTTGCGCATTGAGTCTTCACATTTCCAAGTAAACTCAGGTCCTCGTTTTGACTCCTAACGCACCCTGACGATTGGAATACGACTTCGCCTTAAACGCTTCTCACCGAAATCCATGATTTCCACTGGTCTTTCAATGAAGTGCATTGATTCATCGACTTGAATGTCTTCTAGAGGGATATGGAGGTTTTCGTCAGCGAGACACTTTTTCAAGTTTGATACGTGGAACGTGGGATGAATTCTGTTGAGTTCTTCTGGTAGGTCAAGCTTGTAGGCTACAGGACCTAATCTTTCGAGTATCTTGAAAGGTCCTACGTAGCGTGGTGCTAGCTTGCCCTTCTGGCCAAAACGAACCACTCCCTTCCACGGTGATACTTTTAAAAGTACTTGATCACCAACGTCAAACTCCAAGGGCTTTCGTCGTTTGTCAGCATAACTCTTTTGACGACTTTGAGCCGCTAGAAGATTGTTTCGAGTTTGAAGGATTTTGTCGGTTGTTTCTTGAATCAATTCAGGTCCGGTGATTTGCGCTTCACCAATTTCGTGCCAACATACTGGAGATCGGCATTTACGACCGTATAAAGCTTCGAAAGGAGCCATGCCGATACTTGAATGATAGCTATTGTTGTACGAAAACTCGACTAACGGTAGATGAGCGTCCCGGTTCCCTTTGAAGTCTATGACACATGCTCGAAGCATGTCTTCAAGGGTTTGGATGGTGCGTTCAGATTGACCATCAGTTTGAGGGTGAAAGGCGGTACTAAGGTCTAACTGTGTACCCAAAGCGGTTTGTACGGCTCGCCAAGTGAAACGACCATCGCGGTCCGAAATGATGCTTAACGGTACTCCATGACAGCTTACGATCTCGCTGATGTAGATACGAGCTAACTTCTCGTTCTTGAAGTCCTCGCGAATCGAATGAAGTGAGATGATTTGTGAGACGATCGATTATTACCCATATGGTGTCATACCCACAGGAGGTGCGAGGTAACCCGGTAATGAAGTCCATGGTTATGTTTTTCCACTTCCATACAGGTATTTCGGGTTGGACTAGAAGTCCCGAAGGTCTTTGGTGTTCAGCTTTCACTTTGGAACATGTAAGGCACTTGGAAACAAAAACAACGATATCCTTTTTCATGCCAGGCCACCAGTAGGTGTATCGTAGGTCTTGATACATCTTATCGGCTCCTGGGTGTACAGAGTATCGTGTTTTGTGTGCCTCATTCATGAGGAAATCACGAAGGTTTTCGCGATCAGGAATCCATATGCGGTTTAAATAATATAGAATAACGTCGGATTTGGTTTCAATTTTGAGTTCAGCTCCACATGACAGCTCATCGCGTACGTCATTTTCCGTCACAGAAATATGTTGAGCTGCCCGGATTCGATCTTTGATGCCGGTTATGATTTGCGAACATAGAAGACGAATAGAGTTAGCATATCCCTTTCGACTGAGCGCATCGGCCACCACGTTTGCCTTGCCAGGATGGTACCGAATTTCGCAGTCGTAATCGTTAAGAAGTTCGACCCATCTCCGTTGCCTCATATTCAACTCTTTCTGGTTGAAGATATGTTGGAGACTCTTGTGGTCAGTGTATATTTCACAGTTGGTACCGTAGAGGTAATGTCTCCATATCTTGAGAGCGAACACGACGGCTCCTAGTTCCAGGTCGTGGGTGGTGTAATTCTTCTCATGAACTTTGAGTTGCCTAGAGGCATAGGTTATCACTTTTCCTCTTTGCATCAATACACAGCCTAGTCCTTGCCCTGATGCGTCTCAATAAACCACAAAGTCATCGCAACCCTCAGGAAGTGTAAGGATAGGTGCGTCACAAAGTCTTTGCTTTAAGGCTTGGAAGGCTTCCTCTTGCTTAGGTCCCCAAATGAAGGGTTTTCCTTTGTGAGTCAGGGCCGTGAGCGGAACAGCGATACGAGAAAAAATGGCAATGAAGCGTCGGTAGTAGCCAGCCAAACCAAGAAATGACCTAACTTCGGTAGGGGTACGTGGCGCTTGCCATTCTTGTACTGCCTTGATTTTTTAAGGATCGACATGAATCCCTTTGTCATTGACGACATGACCAAGGAATTGTACTTCTCCTAACCAGAATTCGCATTTTGAGAACTTAGCGTAAAGCTTTTCAGTCCTTAAGAGTGTAAGAATAAGTCGAAGGTGTCGCTCATGATCGGATTTTGACTTGGAGTAGATAAGAATGTCGTCGATGAAGACTATGACGAAACGCTCGAGGTAGGGTTTTGCATACCATATTCATTTAATCCATGAAGACAGCGGGGGCGTTGGTTAAACCGAAGGACATAACCATGAACTCGTAATGACCATAGCGGGTTCGGAAGGCGGTTTTTGGGATATCTTCCTCGCGCACTCTAAGCTGTTGATAACCATAATGAAGGTCGATTTTGGAAAAATAGGTGGCGCCTTGAAGTTGGTCTAGAAGGTCATCAATACGAGGCAGTGGATAACGATTCTTAACCGTCAACTTGTTGAGTTCTCTATAATCAATGCACATACGAAATGTTCCATCTTTATTCTTCACAAAAAGAACAGGCGCACCCCAAGGCGATGAGCTAGGACGTATGAATCCTTTGTCAGTCAACTTTTGCAGTTGACTGGCCAACTCTTGCATCTCGGATGGGGCTAACCTATAAGGAGATTTTGCGACTGGTGTAGCGCCAGGCACAAGATCGATTCGAAATTCGACTTCTCTCACAGGAGGAAGTCCTGAAACGTCGTCGGGAAAAACTTGCGGGAATTCTTTCACAATTGGAATATCTTCGAGCTTCCTCTCCTTGCCTCCCTTCTTGACGACGTGAGCTAGAAATGCGACGTAGTTCTTGCGAAGATAACTTCGGGCTTGAAGGCAGGACATCAATTTGAGTCCTTTCGAAGGGGTTTCCCCAAAGATACGTAGTGTCTGACCGTCGGCGAGAGGAATACGAATGGATTTTTCGTGGCACACCACTTCAGCGTGATGCTGGCTGAGCCAGTCCATGCCGATGATAACATCAAAACTTCCCAATTTCATAGAAATGAGATCAATTGTGAAATCGTGATCATTTTGGGTGAGAGTACAATCGCGTATAATAGAATTTAGTGAGGTGGGTTTTCCGTCAGCAACTTCCACCATCAGAGAAACGAGATTATCACGAGGTTGGTCGAGGATAGATTCGAATTCTAAAGACACAAAGCTCTTATCCGCACCAGTATCGAATAATATGGATGCATAACTACCATTTATGAGAAACGTACCGTTGACCACATTGTTGTCAGCCCTGGCTTAGTTGGCGTTGATATTGAAAGCTCTTCCTCTAGCAGGTGGAGGAGCTTGGTTAGCTTGCTTTACCGAGTTTGCTTGAGCTTGGGCATGGATGATGTTCACCAGGCGTGGGCAAGTGTTTCTGAAGTGGTTTGGGTCCCCACAATTGAAACAGGCTCGCATGGTTTGCATCGTGGGGTAGTTGGGTTGGTAGTAAGGTTGGGCGGCAAGTTGTGCAGGCGGTAGAAGTAAGGGCTGTTGGGCTTGGCCCACCATTTGATTTTGGGTTTGGGTTGGAGGTTGACTGCGGTTCAATCGTTGAAGGGTACGGCATGTTTGGATGGTGTGACCCGCACGACCACAACTTGTGCAATGTTGGCAGGGGTTTTCAGGATGGTGATGGTAGTGACAACGGTTACACTTCGGGTGTGGGCCAGTGTATTGCCTTTTGAATGGTATGGCTGGAGGGGCAACTTGGGTGATTGGGGCAACAATGATGGGAGGGTTGGTTTGGGTGGCAGCAAAGTTCTTGCAAGTTCGCTTCCTCTTACCAGCAAACTTCGAGGATGAACTTGGGTGGTTTGGAATTGGGGTCTCAATGGGTGTCTTCTTCTTCTCATCTTTAAATTTGCCGTTTCGAATACGATTTTCAGTGAGTTCCATAGCTAACTCCATTGCGGCTTCAAGTGTTGCAGGCGAGAGTGCTTAAAACCGAATCTTGGATTTTCGAGGGGAGGCCTCGAATGTAGTGTTCGACTAGGCGGTATAATGGGGTGAACAGATTGGGGATCATCTGGTTCAACTCGAGAAATCTCTTATTGTATGAAGTGTGGTCTCCCTCCTTTTGTTTCAATGCGTGAAACTCGTCTTCTAGCTTTTTGATTTCGTTTCTTGGACAGAAGCGTCTCGTCATGATTTCCCTTAACTCTTCCCATGTTAAGGCCATGGCATCTTCAACACCTCGCTTACCCTTTTCCGTGTTCCACAAGGTAAGGGCTACCCCAAACAATCTTCCAGTCGCGTAACGTACCTTACGGTCCTCGGGACAGTCGCAATTGAGAAAGGTGTTTTCCATCTTCTCAAACCAGTGAAAGAGAGCGGTGACACCTTCAGTGCCTTCATATTTTGGGGGATCGCAGGACTTGAAGTGTTTGTAGGTGCATTTGGGGGTTTTGGGAGGAGGGTTGGCGCCGCTTTGGTCTTCTTGGTTGGGAGGGTTGATGGGATTAGCAGTGAGAGCTTGCTGAACTTGTAGTACGATGTCAGGAAGCACTGCGGCCATTTGTTTAGCAATTTGCGTGGCCAAGCGTTCGTTTGACTTCCCTGACCTTCTACCTCCACGTAATTGCCTAGCAGACATCTACAGGAATATGTATAGGGAGATTGTGAGTTCAAGAATTTCCTAGGTGTCATGTGTCGTAAAAAGAATGAAAACAACATAACTGAAAATAATTTAACTACATCCATAGGATGTCTTGGGTTTGCTCATGTTTGGGCCTCCAAATGTCCCCCATACCATTGCCTGTGTAGTCATGTGGGCCCCCATGACTATTGGGCTTGGTAGGATTCACATTGGTGTCGGCGGGTTAACACTCGCACCACCCGAATGAAATCGTAAAACATGATTGCGAGATGTATGGTCGGAGGGTGTCCAGGTGTGGACACAATGACAGCTCAAAGTGGGGTTAGCTCACACGACGTTTGGTATTGCATGCTTTGGCCTAATAGGTCCTTCGTACTCTCATCGTTAGTCCCCAGGTAGGCAAACTGGTCCTTTATTTTTTATTTATACGAATGCCAAGCCTAGACAGGACGTTCTGACTACCGGTACTCGTACCCTTCCAGTTACTACATGCCCGCCGTGAAAACTCACTTTGATGTGATTTGAAAAATACGAAAACATTGCAAAAATCATGGAAATCGTGAGGTGTGTGCTTTCATAGATATGACATGTTATGAGGATATGAACTATGATGAGCATTGCATATTAACATGTACTTGTGAGAGTGCTTGCATAATATTGGGTGTGAAAATAAACATGAAACATATAAACATCATGAATTTTGCATGTAACACATAAACAATTAAAATTTAATCAACTATAGTATAAGCTCTAAGGGTCTAATAACCTATCCTATATCCCTATAGCTACAAGCTCTGATACCAATCTGTCACACCCCGACCCGCAGCGGAATAAAAGACGGGGCATAATTAGGTTATCACCAAAGCTCATGATATTTACTAAGAAGTTTCATATTTATTAAATTCAAATTACAATTTAAATATCCAACAAAAATTCATACAAATACAATAAAAATTTAAATGTTTGTTCCAACGCAATAACTTGTTTATTCTTCTAGGTCATCATAAGTGTTTCTTTCCTCAACTTGATCACCTGTATCATGTGTAAAACAGAGGGGATTTTGGGTCAACAAAAGTTGGCGGGTGAACCTTGATAAAACATTTTAAATAATTGCTTATTTTGTTTATTAAAGAAAATTGTGCATAAATCACATGTGAGCAAATATATATATAAAACAAATAACAAACCACATTGAATGAATATATGACATGAATGATGATGTATCTGAGATCAATGCTCAATCAAACGGAGCCGATCTAATGAGGCACCTGATGCTCAACCCGTATCACACGAGGAACTGATGGGCCTAATGAAATGAGTGCACTGAAATGATAAATTGAATCCACATATAAACCACACAACAAGCAATTCACATTTGATCACGAAATGATATAAGCATAAGTGTTTAAATAAAGTAAAGGAATGATACGACACATGATACACCCTAAAAACGTGATTAAAACGGGGAATTTGTAGAGATTCACTCACATTGGGTGCGTATTCTTGAGTGGTAAAGAGAGCGCACGGGTTGGGAATTTATCCGATGAATGAGTACTAACCTAGAAATAATAACGTGATAATTCGGTAAATAAATAAACTATTATTTAAGTTATAATATTTTGTTTTAGGATTTTTAGATTATTATTGTGGGTTTGAAAACCTTTAGAACATATATATTTAAGTTAAAGTAATAACATAAGGTAGAATAAATAAAATAGAACAAATAATAATAAAAAAATAAAAATAAAAAAATATATTAAATTTTTTTTTTGGCCCGACTGACAACCTTGTCAGTGGCCGGTTCGATGGCTTGTCAGATATGCGTGTGGTGAGGCTCGAACTCGCGACCTCTCGTTCGTGTGCACGCAGCTCTTCCAACTGAGCTACGTGTCTAACCCGTAAGATTCTGGATTTTAATTATTCTTATACACATTTTAGGTTTATTCAAATTTAATTAAGTTTAAAAAAAGTTATACTGGATCGAACCGGACGCGCCCAAGGGTTTCGAACCCGGGACCTTGGTGGTGTTTTGCACACAGTCCACCGCTGGACTGTGTGTCTAACCCGGTTAAATCTTGGATTTTAATTACATTTGTATACATACTGCCACTGATATATTTCATTCAAAATAAAAACGGTTATGTGTATTTATGCGGTCATGAGCCGGATTCGAACCAGGGACGTGAAGGCCGTGTTTTGCACACAGTCCACCGCTGGACTGTGTGTCTAACCCGGTTAAATCTTGAATTTTAATTACATATAACCCGTAACCCACTTCGTCTCCTTCTTTCAAACTTTGTTACCCAGAACATCCAACCGCCTAAAAACCAGTCTCCAAAATTCCCTTAAATGATTTAAATGAGATAATTAAGACAATATTATATCAAAGTATCAAGAACTTTTACCGAATTGATTTAATCGGCGGTGACTGATTTCGGCTCCTGCTGTATTCCGGCGAACAGGGCTTCCAGCGAACAGAGGGGAAAGTTATAGAGTGGAGGAAAAACAAATTGAAGACTGAGCGAATTTGGATGGGGGGCTGCATTCAGTATTTATAGAGTGGGGGTTGGGCTCGATTTTAGGAAACCGCGTGCTAAGATTGTCAATCGCTTGCGGGAATGACAGCTACTCGATTGAAGTTGCCAAGAATAGCCGCAAGTCAAAAGTCGGAAAATTCAAATGAAAAAAAGGAAAGGCGCGTTGTAGAGACCTGGGTAGTTGCAGGTTTTTCCGCTCGTATATACGCGAATATAAGTGATGGTGCGCGAGATTTGTTACAATGTGTGTGTGTGGTCTAGTGGTGTTGGTGGTGTGTGAGTAACTGGGCGACCCGGGTTCGATTCCCGGTTCACCTATTATTTTTTATTACTCTTTTTTATAAATTAATTAAGAATTAAATATTTATTATATATCTGATTATGTTATATTATTTTTATTTATTTTAAACATCAATTATTATTATTTATATAAAAAATTCTCAAACAATAATGAAAATAACCGAATGAGAAGAATAAATGCACTTTGATTGATAATTTGGGGCGGGCTTTCGAAACCCGATTTATGCAAATGTTACAGGTGTAGTCATAAAACAAGGTTTACAAGTTTGAGTACCTTCTGAGTAATCGCTACAAGGTAGGTTGTCGAGACGAATTTTTTCAACTCCGCCTAATTACTTGGAATCGATCAAATGTGGTCAACTGCAGCCAGAATCGGATCTAGTAGGTCAACTCTGGTCATGTTTGACTTTTAAAAAATAAAACATAATTTATGTGTCTATCATATTAAAAAATAATATCATTTTCATGTATTTTGTTATAATAATTAGTAAATTTATGTTATTTAACACATTTAATTTCTGAAAACTAATTTCTTTATAAGTTAACATGTCCGAGTACTCCCTGATTACTCTCCGCCTAGGCCGAGTACTCTCAACTCTCTACTCGACCGACTAGGGAACACTTAGCGACTTTTGCAACTATGGTTGGTGTCAATGTGCTTGCCTTTGCACGTTGTCCTATGGCCGTTCATCCAAACCCTAGTTTCAAATCAGCCTAGAGAGAGTTATCAGAAATCTCCCAAAATATAACACATAAAATCTAACATCATTATGGATATCATGTCTACATAACGTAAAGACATTATATTTACTAATTTACTCTAGAAGAAAATTTTGCACTTTTACAGTTTGGTTCACAATTGTGATCAACTAATCATGCATGTGCATGTGATGGCATTATCGGCATGAGTCCAAGTCGCCAACCATGAATAGTCGTTAATAATATGTCATGGCTATCAGACCAAATTTGCATTGTGAACAGTTGGTTTTATTCAAAGAGTTGATTATAGGCATTTAATGTCACCAAATTTGCATGTTTACCAAACATTAGACTATCTGTAATGGTTTATCTATTCTGATGTAGGGCTGTAAAGAGTCTAGTCGAGTCGAGCCGAGCTCGGCTCGAACTCAATTCGAGCTGGCTCGCCTCGAGCTCAAGTTTCAAATCGAGTTGGCTTGGCCGGAGCTCGAATTTCAAATTGTGCTGAGATTTGAGGCTCGAGCTCGACTCGATTAAATTCGAGCTAGCTCGACTTGGCTCGATCTAGCTCGAATTAACAAAGAACCGCAAAATTTACTACTTAAAAAGCACTCAAAAATGAATCTCTTCATAGACTAAGGGTCATAATTGCAATTTATTTAACCAAGTGGCTATATACGCAAGTATAAATAGTTAGCTCACTTTGTACGTTGTCTTTATCTTCTGTTATAGGGGAGATACTCACTTAGTTTTTGTCTTTTTAGAGCTGTGTGGAACAAAAAAAATGAAGGATGTAAATGTTATTGAGCCGGCTCACGAGCTGAGCCAGGCCAAGCTCGAGTCCGGTTCCATCACACGAGCTGAGCTGGCTCGTTTACAAACCAAGCCGAGTTGGCTTGTTTACAACCGAGCCAATTTCAAGCCGAGTTTTTTTTCAAGCGAGCTATGAGCCACGAGTTTTTTAAACACCCATATTCTAATGTTAGTTATAAAGTAACTCCCATGTCAGTTACACATCACCATACCACTTTTTTTTATTGATTTTACTATGTATCATCTATTAAAATAATATATAAATTATACAAATTAAAAAACTTAACAAAGGAAATGGGGTTAGTGGGGTGACTTAAGGAATTTTTTATGATTGGCTACCATGATTAATTCACCACCCTGAAATCTTTCACACTTTCACCATCCTGAATGGGGTTAACGATCAGAAAGTTTAACCCCCTTAACGATCACAATCACATTATTCGGAGCATGATCCTCATTTTAAAACGCTACACTTCCTTAAAAAATGAATTCCTAACTGATGTGTTTTCACCCGGGTAGAAACCGGTTCAAACGGTAAAAAATCCCCGAAACCAATTATAACCGTTAAAAACGTAAATATTACTGCATTTTGTCCTTTTTAACCTTTAGAAGTGGTTCATAGTCATCCTAAATCATTATACAGAGTTGTGGGATGAAGTGGTTGATTACCCAACTCTAAAGCATATAAACGAACACAAAAACCGCAAAATCAAAAACTTGCGAAAATGTCTCAAGCTTGGAGTGACAATGAGGAGTACACGTTGGGACTAGATTTTGTACATGTTAGCCCCAAGACTTATGATGGGAGGGTACAAGTAATGACTTTGGGACTAGTTTTTTGGTCTCGCGTTAAGGAAAAGGTTTGACGAGAAAATGGGTTTTGGAAACGACCGTACAAGTAATGATCTCAAAGCAAAGATCATAAGCATAGCCCAACCGATATGAAGATTTCATGAAATTTACCGCCCACAAATGGACGAGTTTGAAGACACAAATGACGATGAGCTTGTTGTTGAAGGATCAATGGTCGAGTATGAGTGAGTTAATGAAAGACCATTTAGCAAGCTTGAAAATTGGAAGCTTATAATAAATGCTCAATGATAATTAGTATTAGTATTTTAGTATTAGTTTTATGTGTAATGTTAACTATGTTTAATATAAATGTTATTTTATTAAAATTGAACATTAAACAATAAACATTAAAACATTATACACTAAACGTTAAACGTTACAACTTAAGTATACCTCCTAAGCTTAAACAATAACACTTAATAATAGACTTAAACATAAAGTGGAACTTAAATACTCAAACACTAGTACACTAGAGTACTACTTTTGGCTAGCGGATCCAGACAATTCCCCTTATTTTTTAGCTTTTTTCGTCGGATAAAGTTTTTTGGTATGTTTTTCGAGAGTTGAGCTTGCCACGACTTTCGATAACTTCTCACAATACTTGCACAAAGCCATCTTGGTGTTTTCCGACATTAGACATAAGTCCTAGTGGGACTAAACCACGGGGTTTCGTTTGGTTTCAAGGACCAAAACAACAGTTTCGTTATTTGCCATCATTGGTGATACAAAAAACTTGAACGCTTTTATATTTTTAGAGTGTTTAAGAGTTAGAGAAATGATGTGGTTAAAAATAAACATTCAAGACCTATATACTAAATCAAAGGGTTAAAATGGTAAATAACCGGTTCTAAAGGTTAAAATGGTAAATAACGGGTTCTAAATGACTATATTACTGTTAGAAGCCAGTTTCTAACGACAATATTCAATTTTCCACCCATATCCGGTTTCGGGTATACGTGTATCTTATATCTTATACCCGGGTTCGGTTCCTACAAAAACCCAGGTACGATTGTACCGTATTGGGCCTTACCCAGTTCAGGGTACGGTCCAATACCCGATTTGTGCACCTCTACATTACCCTCATTCAGCCCTGGCCCACCTCTAAAGTTGGATACTCACTCAAAAAAGAAGACTCAAGTACTAAAAACTCATAAACGCCCCTCCACTCAGCCCCCACTTCTAATGACATAACTCTATTTCTACACAACTTACATGTGTGATATTTACATGCATATTTCTACTGACTTAAGTTGAAACGGTTTACAGTTACAACCACCATATAGAATAATGGAATTTCAAATGTTTGTTTAAAATTTAGATTTAAATTTAAAATATTGCTTAAAGATGGAACCGTAAAGCTTCGAAGGCGCTTAAAGAAAACAAGAGTGCAAAACAAACCACTTCGAAATATCAGAAATAACAAACCCTAATCCCCTCTAATCACGTCTGCAAAATGGATAATTATGAATTATCAAACTATTTCTCCCTAAATATCATTTTGACCTTCGCTTCGACGTAACCGTTCCCACCGTCGATCTCGACCGGTGAACCGACGGCGTCCACCGCATCACCGGCTCCACAAACGAATCTCTATACTTTTCCGGCACGTTTCGATTTTAACGCCGGTAACGTTCCGTCAAACTCCGTCAACCACTCCGCCGTCCAGCTCTCCTGCTTCCTCTTCACTCCACCGCCTATCTCCGCCGCCACCTCCGGTGACTCCACACCTTTTTCGATCGCCGGAGTACACTCGTTCTCAAATTCAGACTTGGACTGAATCAACTGCGCCGCTTCAATTAACAAACCTAAATAACCGTCATCTCACCGGTTTTCTTCACCGGAATCTCCTTTAAATTCAATTTCAGAGCTCCGATCTATGACGTCACAGATCTCGGAATCTTCAACCGGTACCTCCGGTGGCTTCACATCAAATAATTCGTCGCAATTCTCCGTGTCGCAAGCGTTTTCCGCGGGCACCGGAGGCTTAAACGGCTCAAACTCCGGCGGATGACGTAAGCTGACGTTGAGGTCAACATTAAGGCCTCTGTTTTGACAGTTTTCGTCGTCATCTCCGGCGGAGAAAACGGAGATGATGTGTAGGATTTTGAAGAGGTTTGTTTGAGATTTGGAGCGGTGGAGATGCGGTGGAGGCATTGAAACGACGTCGTGGAGACGGTTATTGTCCGGTGAAAAGATATTTAATTAAAGAAGGATCTGGAGAGTGATGAGAGTTAAAGAAGTGAAGTTAGACAAGACTTTACGCAGTGTAGACTGCAGACACCGTTTGTTGTGGGTTTTCTGTTACGTTTCTGTTACTATAATTGACGTGTGATTCATTACTTTTGGCTAATAATAATGTCTTTAATATTTATATTCTATAGTATATGTGAAGTTTTTATTATATAATATACAAAATATTAAATTTAACTTAGCATTGTTTGTTGAGGGGAGGCATGAATTGCAATTGTCATTGCCAGTTTTATTATCAAAATTACTAACTACTGATATTCAAGTTTTAAATAATAACTAAGTACCTATTTGCAGTGGCGGATCCAACAAATTTTCGTAGGGATAATGTTTTATAGAAAAGGGGTAACGAAATCAAAAAATGTCAAATTTTTCAAAAATATACACTACCATCGGAGCATCAAGGGGTAGCGGACACTACCCCTACCAATAAGGTAAGTCCGCCACTGTCTATCTGTTTGGTATTAAAAGAATCCAGTAATTTAACTTTAGGAGAATACTATATATACACACCTCTTTCTATTAAGTGTTTGGTGCACACACATGCACCTTACAACTACACCTCTTTCCATGTGAGATAAATTATACATAAACAATGCCTTGTGCAAGGTTGTCTAATGGAGAACTGTGGAGACTCAAGTTCAAATTTTATCTGTATTATTTTAGGGTGGATATAAGAAATGATGGATTTGAACTAGGTCATGTACAAAGTTGTCAGTTTGATTTCCGAGCCCACTCAGGTTTTCCTCTCACCGTGTGTTACGCAAGAGAGTTCTGCTCTTGTGGCGGCACAACGACTGTCAAGTGGCAATCGATGGTATGCTTTCCCGAGGGAACGCCCGTCAAAGCCAAACTCTAAAGCCAGCGTGGAGCCGATTAAGACAACATAGTCTGACCATAGTTAGACAAAATGGGGCTCTCTGTTTTGGGGAGTGTGGTAACCTAATACATGAAATCTATCGTTTCAAAAAAATAATAATAATAAACAATGCATTAATTAGGGGAATTTTATTAAAAATGTATCAATCTATTAAACAATGTATTAGTTAGAAGAAGCGAGGAAACTAGGAATTATTACATAGAGCACATGTATCTTATGCACTAAAAATTGTTTTAGACATCTTAAAATGGATAATAAATCACAAGGCTATCCTCCTCAAATGTATTTTTGTAGTAATACGGATATAAATTATATTTGTAATTTGTAATGAAATTGCAATGTGAAGTGTTAAAAGCATTCACAATGATTCTCTTCTATGTTTGTGATTGTGTTATATTACAAGAAATTGTTTGAGTGATTGTTACTGAATGAAAGAAAATGTCACTATTTATCTGTAAATATACGAAAAAACTATTCATTCATATTAATTTTTAAATATTTTTTTAAAATGATTTTGAGTAGAGAAAAGAAAAAAATTAATAATAAAGTTATAAAAAATATATAATTCAATTAAAAAACATTTTTTTTTCAATATATAAAGTGTACATTTATTTGTTTATTTCTATTTTAACTAACACAAAAAACACATATAATATTGAATGATATTAAAATAGGTATTTGCCAATAAGGTAGTGGTGGAGTGGTTGGGGAAAGACTTGGTGTTCATTGTAACCCAGGTTCGACTCTCACTCTCTCCATTATTTTCTGCGGCATCCAGGTGAAGGGTGAATACGGGTGGCGCCGGTTCGTCTTGAATGGGAGGCGATGTTTTACCGATTATTCCATTGTCGTGCCTTCGGGCAGGTGGAGGTCACGTTTCCACGCATCTGGAAGAGCCAAGGGGCTGGCAGCGATCGAGAAGTCGACCTTGACCACAACACCCGGTGTCACAGTGATTGACACACCATTTCTTGTCGTTAAAAAAAGATATTTTTAAGGACCGGGCTATATTAAGATAGCTCTAACAGAATTATAGCCTTATAGGTCTTATTTTTAAGATTACAATTGGGCTACAGCTCACAGCTTCTTAAAAATTAAGCCCATAACACGAAATCGTCCGGTTAGAGGTGCACTAAAAAGTTGTATCCAGACTCAAATCCGGTAAAAAACTTGGAATCGGTTTTTTTAATACCCAAGTATTGTATATCCAAAACTGACCTTACCCTTAGGGTATAGATAAGGTATGTATTTTGTTTTCAATACTTGAAACTGGAATTGATCATACTTGATTATTAACCGAAACCGGAACCAATTATACCCGGATATACCTAATACATGATTCTAATATCTATCTTTTCAATTTATGTTAGTGCATTTGTTTTAATTTGTTTCTATATTATACAACACATGTTTAATGATAATTAACACATACGAGAAAATAGGATATTATAAACGCAATCGAGTATTAAAAAAACCTGAAAATACGGTACTAAAGAACTCGGAAATAGAGTATAGAAAACCCAGAAAAATAGAGTATTTTAATACCAGGTTTTTTGAGAACCGGAACCGAATCCTACACGGAACCAGACACATAGTGTATGGTTTTTTGGTCAAATAATCAAAACCGGAACCGAACTGTTTATAGCAATAACCGATTCCAACCCTTAAAAAGAGAAATCGATACCCGTTCTATAAGCGAAACCGGTTATTAAAAATTCCCGATTTATGTGCACTTCTGGTCCCAGTTATAACAAAGGCCCTTTTCTTGAAAACCCTTTATGGTGGCTTTGACTTTTGAGTTTTAATGGTTAATCCACAAACTCTATCTTAAGATAAATGCTTTTGGTTGCCATCCCAAGTAAAATGTAGAAACTGAAGGAGAGAGAGGCTCGTGTTTGACAACAAAAGATTTAGCATCGACCTTTTAGGGTATAATTGTCCGAGCAGTTATATGGTGTGACCGGCATGACCAACTTGCATGATTACGGCATCAAAGCGACATGTTTTGTTGCGATCCAAATAAATATTAGGATTCAAACCCTTTACCTGGTTCAAACATGTGGGAAATATTATGGATACGAGTGAAAGCAACCTTTGCGGGTTCAAGATTTTCCCATCTCATAAGGTACTTTTTACATGGCTCGTCGATTGCCACAATATTAGTAGGGGTCTCAGGAGTTTTTCGGTAACAAATTCTAACAATTACAAAGAAACTTCGCAACTAGGATATGTTGTTATGAATATTCATTATAATCATGTCATTATCATTGTAAACATTTAATACAAATTAATGTTTTTGAATAAAAAATGGTTTAAACTGCTAAGAGGGTGTTTAGGATTTTCTAATTTAAAATTTAACTCTAAAAGTGCTTTTTGTTTAAACTGTGTATTAACTTATTACTTTTCCAAAAAAAGTTTATATAAAAGATGTTGTGTTAGCTTTTGTGGTGGAAAAAGGTAAAATGACAAAAAAATCATATGATAAATTTCTATGTTTAGCTGTTATTTTAAAGGGTGAGATTAGATTGGTAATTTTATGTTTAAAAAGCCGAAAGTCATTTACAAAGCCAGATTTTCATGTTTTTTAAAAACAACTTTTTTATATCTTCTAAAAAAGTCAAAATGAAAAGCATTTTTATCATTGTCTAACATTTTAATAATTTATTGGCTTTTTGAAAAGCCAACAAGTCATTTCAAAACTCAATCCCAAACACCATCTAAAACCGGTGTTAAACAATCAAAACTGTCTAGTGGTTCTTTGTTATTTTTTTTTTCCAAAATCATAGTTATGTGTACAAACCAAAATAAGGCATAGTATTCTTGTAAAGATTGCACAAACCAAACCGTAAGAGAGGTTTCACTGTTGCTAATGGATTCATCAAGTTTCATCATGTTTTCGCTTAAAAAATCAAGTAAAATACGCAGAAAAATGTTAGATTATTGAGGGATTTATGAAGGTATATATAGGGAAAGTTCAATAATTTGAAATTTTGATTATTACATGATGTGGTCCACAAGAAATGAGCAGATGTATGTGAGAAGGCAACGAGGGAGAAAAGGAACATGAAACTTAAGCACCATACGAACATGTGCTTCATTGTCTCAAATTTGGGTGGTGCTGTGTGTATTTGTGAGGTGTGTTATGTGTACAAGTTGGGTGTTGTGGCCTTGTGGGTGGATGGGTGTGTTATTTATACATCATTAAAAAAATATAAGAAAGTATAACTTAACTAAAATATGATATATATGTATTTATATTGTATATAACATGGTTATGACCACTCAATTTTAGCTTTAAAACTGCATATAACGAAGCCAAGTAACAAGTCAGGTAATTGCACATCAGTCTAAACAGTGGCGAAGCTTGATATTTACAACCAGAGGGTCGCAAGTCACCAGATAAAAAGTTATACCTTAAAAATTATAAAATCGGGGGTCAAAAACGTATATACCTAAAAAATTCTATACGAAAACTACATACCGGGCACTACTTAGCGAAAAGTTCGAGGGGTCGGGCGCCCCCCAGCCCTCCACTAAGCTACGCCATTGGTCCTAAACCAACCGAAAATTGGGTAGTTTTGGTCTAAAAACTTGAAATCGCAGGATATAGTTGTTTAACCAATGAGATTTTGACACTTAAGCCGATAAATGTTCTTTTGCTTGAAAATGTGAATCATCTCACGTTATCAAATGTTTAAAAAGTTAGGGTAAAATGACGATTTATCTAAAAATGTGAATCATTTCAAGTTATCATATGTTTAAAAAGTTGGGGTGAAATGACTATTTATCTAAAAATCTTGATTAAGAGGTCATATTCGTAATGTTCCATTGTATAATAATAACTATGCATAAAAACAAAATATCATGGATAACAAACCAATCTAGCATCAATCCTAGCCATCCGATTGATTTTAAGAAGAAACTAGGCAGAGAGTGTAAGACCCTTGCTTAATTTATTGAAATTTTATAAAAAAAATTGCATTTAAATATATAATTGCAAATGCACGTCCGTACAAACTTTCGAATTTATTAAAACTTCATAACATTAGAAGGTTATACATGTTATCGATGTTTAGTTTTGTAAACGACTAAACATAATGCAGAAGCTTGAACTTTGATCGTGTTCGGTTATTCTTGAGCATGATTGCCATCCGATGCTTCAACCATTAACTATATTTCATAAATTATGAAATACATTAGTTATAAGGAGTTCATAATGTATATAATTATGCCCGAAAGCCAAAAATAAAAAAATCAACAATTTTTCAAAACTGCCAATCGTAAGCTACGGCTCACTGCCATAGCTTATGGTTCAGTTGTTCTGTTCTAACCAGCAGCCCCCTACCGTAACTTACGGTTGCCTTTCGTAGCTTATGGTAGGCTTACAAGCTGCAAAATCTCAGCAATGTTCTTTTTCACGAAAAGTTCCGTAACTTCTTCAATTTTCATCCGATTCGCCTAACACTTGTTTCCAAATGACTGTAAAACATTTACCTATGTAATTAAGACAAAATCCTTAACCTGGATTCTTAACTTTTATAAATTACGCCATCGTTGCCTGATTCGTGCATATAATTATTTGACACGTTTCGAGATTTGAGCACTAAGCTTAAATCTCACTTATTCTTTCCATACCTCCTACTTCCACCACACTAAGATTTTCTTTATCTTCCACCACAACTATATTTATGGTAGTTTATTATAGTAAAATCATTATATGCCGATTTTGCCCTCCTGTTCGACAATTTATGAAAATGACCTGTTAGAAGGCATTAAGCCAAAGGGCTTACACCTTTAACTTTTATACCACCGAAAAGATCTACCCAAATATAAAACTTATTTTTAAAATACCTTTAAGGGTCGCTTGCCCGGTTTATCGTCCGGGGACGTTTTGGTCAATTTAGTCCTTTTAACTACGAAGGATATTTAAAAACTTGTTTTGACCAAGTGAGCACTTTATCCCGTATTCCATTTGAATTCATTGTATTCCCAAGAATGTAATATCTCAAATTCTTATTTACTAGATGTACCTCAATTAAGATAATCCAATGTCCACCCATGACTCGATTAACTCTCCTCAGACCCTAAGTCCTCATTGAGAGTTTGACCAATTACACATACCTGGCTCGGGTCAAAGCATTGACCCGTTTTATTACCTTGCAATATTAGTTGCTAATTAAAAGCAATACAAGCCATACACTATTCTTTCCTGTGAGCACAAGACTCGACAAGCAACCATTAGTCATTATTGTCAAATGGCGATAACATCACCATTTGATCCGTTTGGCCTAAATGACCATTTTATCATTGTGAGATGGTATTTATTTGCCATCTCATTCATATAGCCTATTTCGGTTTACACCATACGATCATATTTCTTAAAATCATTTCTTAATTCGTTTGACTCGTCATGGCTTACGCCTTAAGGTGTCTTTATCAAAACTTCTTGTTTGTTCGTCAACACATGACCAATTTACCGTATTACCCTTTTTACCCATTATGATCTACACCATATGGTAACTTTTCAAAACCTTTGTTTATTCGTCATCACATGACCGAATTACCGTTTTACCCCTTTTTACCATCAAATATGGTTTCTCGCCAATTTTCACTTGTTCTGAGCCGTATTATTCCGTATCGGAATGTCATATTTCTAATACTAAATTACCTTGTTCTTAACCAATACAAAAAGTAGGTTTTCTACTTAAAGATGTAAGCTTTACTTACCTTGCATCCGATTATGCTTTTCCGCGTACTTTATCCGTCAGACCCACTTCTTCCCAAGCTTCCACCTAGTTTGTTAAGCGTCAAACTATCATTTATCATTCGCAAGATGGTTAGATTAGTCATTATTTATCACGACTATCCCATCTTACATATTTTATATCAAAATTACTATTTGATCTTATTATAGATTAGTTTGACTTTTAAAAGTCAACCGCCTGTTAACATATGCAAATGCACAATTAAGTTCAACAAGTCATTTGGGCATTCCATCAATTATTCGGTAAGCGTTATTTTTAAGCCACCGTTTTAACTAAATTGTTAACAATTTAACATATATTTCAATCATTGTATGCTAATCTATCAATCTCATATAAGAACTTTGAATTGTTTCATCACTATAAAACAACCCATTGCATCATAATTATAGAATTTACCCAAACATCCAACTTAGCCAAATACTTTAAGCATTCATAAACACATGATGATTTCAAACATCATTTAACATGAATATAACATTTATTTTATCATATCATACAAAACTCATTCTATGGCAAGTATGAACATGTACTCGAACTCATAGATTATTCAAATATCTTGCTACTACTATCATGTATGATGATTCTAAACACAAGTATATCATCAACTTTGTCATATAATCAAAAACCAACTTCACATAGCAATATATTTAAAACTTTTACTTAGGGTTTGTTCTTAAGCAAGTAAACTTCTCTTAGCTTACTTCAATTTTTGAAATTCATACATGAATTGAAATCCATGAAATCTACCTACATTAATAATATCACCAACTTAAGATTTTTGACATACCTTATGATCCCTTAGTTTAGGTGATCATTAATACGCGTTCATGCACGGATTTGGTGTCCAATTTCCTTTTCAATTTGATGAATTAGATGAACAAGGGTTTTGCTCTCCTTGTTATCCTCTTGATCGCTACCCGCACACACACACACTTAGTGTGTGCTGTGTTTTGTTTTAATTTTGATAGATTATTACTAACAATATCAATGATCAACTAGGTTAATTATTCCTAGTTATTTTGTTCACGAGTTACTTTAACCATCACAGTATTTTTACCCGCTCATCTTTAGTTAATTTGGTTTAATTACCAAACTCGTTTTCGGGGTGTTACAGAGAGTCATCGATCAATTTGGTTTTCAAATAATTGCATATTGCATTTTGATGAATTTCTTGGTAAACATGCTAAAGTCATTAGTTTTCATTTCGATGGCTATCATAGTTTTATTCTACCTTGTTACCATGTTTTGGTATTTGAACACGTATCAACTTGATTTCTAGATTTTTCGTGATGTTTTTCATGTTGGATTGATTTCATTATCATTTGTATTGATTTTTTTTAATTTGTTGTATAATGCCAAATGAGGTTTCATTTATAGTGGTACACCCAATAAGATAGACAATGGTGTAAGAGCCCGTGCAATGCCTACAAATTATGGGTGTCCGGATGTAGTCACCGAATTTCGAACAAGGAGTCAAGGTTTGGGCATATAATGGGTGTTGTCTGGTGAGAAATTCCAGTTGCATCTACTTGGTAGGTCTGAATTTCCGAATATGGATTTCAGACCGGATGTAGAGCCGAGGTTACAACTAGCTAATTAAAAAACAAAATTCTCCTCTTAGTTTTATTTAAGTTCCATGCAACTAGTTTTAAAGCGGTTTGAGGGATTGATTTGCGTTGATGCTGACAAACATGTATTTGACGCTTACTAGGCAAACTGAAGAAGGGGCAAGTTCTTAACCTGGTAGGAAGCGTAAAGTAATAAACAAAGATCGTGAAGACGGAGACGGTCATCTATGGATGACTATCATGCTCTAGAGCCTTTGTTATTGGTAAACTACTTCAGAAGTCGGTTTCATATGAATCACCATATTTTCCTTTGAATTGTAAAGGATTTTTCTGACAAGTTCGAATATTTTACACAACGAACAAATGTGTTTAAATGAAATGGTCTTTCACCCATCCAAATATGCACATTCGTCTTACGTTAATTGGCATATGGCTTTGCAAGTGACACAATAGATGAATACGTACGCATCGGTGAAAGCACGACCAACATCAAGATACATTTTTTTGCAAGTATGTTACCAATTTTATTCCACATAATACCTTAGATGACCTAACGAAAGTGATGTCCAACAATTACTAGAGTCTCATGCACAAATCCACAGGTTTCATGGAATGTTGGGCATCAATGATTTATGCATTGGCCATGCAAAATTTGTCTTATTGCCTAGAAAGGGAAATATACATGAGGTGATCAATGATGCGCCACCTTAATGCTTGAGGCAATTGCATCCAATGACCTTTGGATTTGGCATGTCTTTTTTGGAGTTGTCGGTTCAAATGATGATATCAACGTCTTAAATCAGTCACCAATATTAAAAAAAAAGAAAACATTTCTTATCCACAAAGCCCGAAGATGTTAGCGTTCAAAAAATTGTCACGTGTCAGTAATAAAGGATGCTGCCATGCTAGGAGGCTGTTCGGTGTCCTCCAAGCCCGCTGATAACACATCTTATAAAGGCCAAGAAGGTTGTGGAGCATAACAATGATATCTGATATAATGTATGCGTGCATTATACTATATAACATGATCGTAAAAGAGGAATGCTGCGTTATAAGTGAGTGGTCCGATGATGAGGAGGCTATGTACCATTAGAAACTCATCATACACTTAGAAACAATTTAGTCGAGCACTTATGGGCTAATCAAGAATAACCACATATAGTTTTTTTTATCTTTATTTATTTATGTGATGTTTTTAGTTTTGTTTTTTATATATATTTTTAATGTTTTATTTAGTCTTAAATTTAGTATACTTATTTTAATCTTAATTTAAAACTAAATATTAAATATTAAAAATATCAAACTAAGTTGATGTATATAAAATAAATGTAAAAGCAAGTAATGATGTGAAGTATGAGGTACAGTTTGTAAAAGTTTGTATATTACGAGAAAACGTAAGGAATTTTGATCGAAGTTTGAAAATCTGAAATGATACTAAGATTGCGTTTGTTGAGGTATGGTTATTTTAATATTGTGTAGATGCTTGGAAACTTCAAACTATAGACTTTAATATATTAATAATCATGTTGTGATTGTTGTATTTCAAAATTCAACATTTATCAATCCAGATAATAAATTGGTTGTTAATAAGCAAGAATGTAAAAAATGTATAAGGATATTTGATTTAAATAACCATTTTTATCAATTGACCGATATCACTTTCAACTTTCATTTGTACCACATCACTTTTAACTTTCAACTTATTTTCCTCTGGCACTCCCAAACTATTTAATTTTTTTGCTGATGTGGCACTTTTTTGTTGACATGGCGATTTCTGACGACGTGGCGGCTGTCGTGGCAGGTGGTGTGGCAATTTTATGACGTGGCGACAGATGTGAGAGTTGACATGATATTTTTTGATGACATAACAGGTGATGTGGCTACTGACATATTATTTTTGATGACATGACGTCTGACATCAGCTAACTAGGTTAGAGTGTAGTTAGTGTAGGAGTGACAGAGGAAAAGAAGTTGAAAGTTGGGAGTAGTGTGGTACAAATTGGGAGTGATATTGGTCAATTGGTGAAAGTTGAGATTATTTAAATCCAATATCCCAAATATATATATATATATATATATATATATATATATATATATATATATATATATATGTTATTGTAAGAAAATATAAAAGTGTGAGAAGGATAAGAAAAAATCTAAACCATTAGATTTTTAATCTAATGGTTGAGATATTAATGGCAATCTTGTAAATAGTGTTGACTATTAAACTAATTAATTTTCTAGATTAAGAGTATAAGGTAAATTTAACATTTTTAAATTAAGAAACTAACATTAATGCACATGCAAGTTCTCCCCCCTTCTTTTTTAAATGTCAATAACTTTTTATACGTAACTTTTTTAAAAAAACCTACACCATAATAACGAGTGTTTTTTTATCTTTAATCTGAGTACCAGAGAAAAAAAAATACGTCTCGCTTGGATGTTTTAGTCCATGGTGTTTTTTCTATGTTCATACAATTGTGTTTTAATTGTAGGGTGTTAATTCTGTTATATTTTTGTTCTTCGTAAGATGTATGCCTTCAATATACATGTTGTGGTGTTTTTATGAGTTAGGGTGTTATTTCTGTTATGTTTAATGTGAGGACAAAGGTCCTTGCATTGCTGTGGTTTCTGGTGTCTTCAGTAGGTTTCTGTTGCCTTCAAAGAGTTAGGGTGTTATTTCTATTTTTACATATTTAGGGTGTTATTTCTGTTTTGATTCTGATAGTGTTGACTAGTGTTATATTTAGGATGTTATTCATGTTTTGATCCTGATTAAAGTATTGTGTTTTGAAATTGATTTATTAGGATGTTACTTATGTTATATTCAATGTTAGGGTGTTCTTTATAAGATGTATGCTTTCAGTATAACTGTTGTGGTGTTTTTATGAGTTATGGTGTTATTATTGTTATAAATCTATCTTTATAAGATGTATGCCTTCAATATACATGCTGTGGTGTTTTTATGAGTTAGGGTGTTGTTTCTGTTATATTCATGGTCTTTATAAGATGTAAGCCTTCAATATACATACTGTGGTGTTTTTATGAGTTAGAGGTTATTTCTTTATAAGATGTATGCCTTTAAATTCGAAAATCCATACTATAACGGACAAAAGTCGGTTGCATATATTCATTCCATAATTATATTTTATTAGTTAAATTACACTTATACCCTTAAACTACCAAAATAAAAAGGGAAACGTGTCACCTCCAAAATCTTTCTTATCCTTCTCACACTTTTATATTTTTTACATGAACCTCTACCTAAATATAGTTTTAGGTATTTATATAAATATTTTTTTTATTTTTGTTACGTCAAAATTAAAATTTTAAAATATAAAAATAAGTTTAGTTAGATGTTAAGTAGTAATTAGTAATTCAAAAGGGGGTTAATAAGGTTGTAAGGTTAGATTCCTTCATTCTCCTTGTGGGAATGTTGAAGAAAGAGGAATACCACTACGATACGTATAAATTTTAGTTTTATATCACTTAAGTTATTTTGGTGGGATCTGATACGTGGTCGAAAACCGATGTTTATACTAAGTTTAAGTTAACGTTTTACGTGACTTTTAGTTTCGAATAGCCTACTTTTAATTGGATTTGTGTTTTACAGGTTTACGAAGTTTAAGGAGCTATTCGGGAGCGTTTTGGAGCATCGGGGCAGAAAACGGGTCAACCGGGATCACAAAATGGGAAAACAGGAAATCAAACACTGTAGAGGCCATTGCCGACGCCCAATGGGACCCTCGGTGACGCCCCTCAGAAGTTCCGTCGGAGAACATTTGCCGTATACAATGATTTAGTGCGTCGGAGAAAAGGTGGGATTTCTGTGGGCCGTCGGCGACGCCCCTCAGGTTTTTCAATCGTTGAATTTCAATTTTGAACGGGATATAATGTTGGTTTGACCCATTTGTGAGGGGGTTACGAGTTTTGAAGTTTAAAAACATCTGTTGGGAGCCAAGATCAAAGGACCATTCATCCACAATCAATTTCAATCCTTCCAATCACCCAATTGATCATCTTTGATCATAACCCTGACCTAATCATCATCTTCATCATCCTTTCACCAATCCATTGACCTAATCCTCCATCATAAACCCTAACCGTCACCATACTCAATCTCAAGGCTTAAGATGGTCGTGATTAAGCTTCAATCTCTCGTTGATCAAGTTCCGTTCACCATGAGCGGCTATTTTTCGAAGGTTTCACCCTGGTGTAGGTTTTGTAAGTTTTAGGGTTTAATATTGTTTTGAGTTTGATTTGTGACAAATTGTGATTTGACTTGAAAACCTATGATAATTGTCTCGCATTGGTATTGTATTTGTGAATTGTCGAATGAGTATGAAATTTGACTTTGTGAAATGTTTATGTGCGATTATGGCTTGTCTAGGTTAGAGTTTACATGTTCTTAGTAATGAAGTGTATTGTAGTCCGTTGTCTATGACGTTGATAGCTTTTGACACCTAAACCACGCAGCACTCAATTCGTTGATCATTATTGCAATTGAGTTGAAATTAAAACGTGTAGAAACCCTAGGATTTACATTACCGAACCGGGTGTGAACCTTGTTTCAAACCATTGTTTTAACCAAGTAATCTAGTTTTTATGCAATTGTTTAATTTAGCGATTAAGTAATCAAACCAACATTGTTGGATCATTCCGACATTCTTTTCAAATAAACCAAATTAATAAATTTTATAGCAAGCTTCATAAAAAGTGACACTTTTACTAAAATCAATCACATCCATTCGCAAACCACAAACTCTTCGTGGTTCGACCCCTTACTACCACTAACACATTGTTAAGGGTAATTTGGGCATATAAATATTATCTTTGACTGGGGCGCGACACTCCACAATGCACGGGGGTTTGAGTACGACGATTTTGGGGGGACAACAATATGGGGAATTATACAATGCACAGGGATTTGAGTACGACGATTTTGGCTATCAAAATGCCAACTTTGTGGGGAAAAATGGCGGCTATGGGCAAGAGTATAGGCGATATGATGGCTATGGGAATGACCGCCAACCAAGAAATGATATAAGGAATCGGGATTACGGTAATAACAACAACAACGGTAATCGTGCCCGAATTCCGCAATTTGTAGGCGGCGGGAACCAAGGTGGAAATGGGGGTGGCGAACGAAGGGGTAATTATGGGCCAATGAATCAAGAAGTAAATGGTCCAAGACGCCAAGTGAATCAACAAGCTCCGAGTGGTGTTAATGGCGATTCAGACCGGTGGTCACTGAAAATGATTCAACAATTGTGCCTACACCTCGAGGAAGAAGGGCGTTCGATTGCAAGCCAAATTATATCAACATTCTACCCCACTTCAATGGTAGAACCAATGACGAGCCGTATATACATATGGCGGAATTTTCGGCCATTTGTGGCACAATTGGCGGTCATGATTTTGCTCTAGAAGAAGTGAAATTGAGACTCTTTCAATTTTCACTAACAGATAAGGCGAAGCACTGGTTTCTCACATTGCCGGCGAATAGTATTCACACATGGGCGGAGATGAAACAAGTGTTTTTGGATGAGTACTATTCTATTGCTAAGACCGACGACGTAAGAGATGAAATTCGGTCGTTTAGGCAATTACCGGGGGAGTTGCTACAGGAGGCCTTGACCTGTTTCAAGGAATTGGTTAGGAAGTGTCCTCATCACCAAATTCCAAGGTGGGAGTTACTTAAGTGCTTTGTTAGGGGGTTGGATGACGATGATCACAAATATCTACAATCGGCTAGTAATGGGACATTGTTGAACAATCATGAGGAAGATGATTGGGATTTTTTGGAACAGATGAGCAAGAATTCCAAAGCGGTCCCCATGGCGGACCGGTCAAAAAAGCATCCGGTTTCTCGATCTCTTCCCGACCTTGATTCAAGCGCCAAAGATAGAATTGCTACTTTGAAAAGAGAGTTGGCGCGAATGAAGAAGAAAGATATTGGTGCGGTCCAATTTTCGGTATGTGAGGATTGTGGGGATATTGGGCATCGAACCGAGGAATGTCAAGTGAGCATGGTACAAGCGAATGAAGGGGTGAACCAGGTTTATGGTGAGCGAAAACAGTTCGATGTGAATTCAAACACTTATCACCCGGAGTTGAGAAATCATCTCAATTTTCTCCATGGGAATGCTTCAAACCAAATGAATCCCAATTTTCATACGAACAACTAATGTTGGAATCAAGGTGGTTCGATGTACCAACACCGCCAAGGCGGTAATCAAGGAGGGTACCAACAAAGTTATAATCAAGGGAGTGGCCAAAATTATCAAAACCGTGAAGGTGGATATCAAAGGTGTTACAACCAAGGTACTAATGGAGGTGGTAATGCTAATCCTCCGATGGGTGGTGAAGACTCCGTAAGCTCCAAGCAAGATGCTATCATGAACGCCATCACAACTTTGAATCAAGAGATCAAGATGGAAATGAAAAAAGAGTTCGAGGTTTGTGACAAGTCACATAAAGCTTTGGATAAGCAAGTGGGGCAACTTGCCGAGGAGATGGCGCAATTGCGAGGTAATGGGCGAAAGCTACCTAGTGACACGACCGTGAATCCGAAGCATCAAGGTTTGAGCTCGAAGAACACACGTGAGGTACCAATTAATAAATTTTCCTTGCGTAGTGGTCGAGTCATTGATAATGGTGTCGTGTCACCACCACCTCAGTTTATTGAAGGGGTGGTGGAAGAGGTTAGCAATGATGAAAGTGTTGACAGTCAAACGGATAAAAAAGAAAATGTTTTTAAAAATGAAAAAATTACACCAGTTGTGACCTTCCTCGTCCCAAAAGCTAAGAAAAAGGGTGTGGAGGTTAATACCGCCCCTTATTCCGAAGCCTTGTTGGGACAATCCAAGAAAGTGGTAAACAAAAAAGGTCCCCATCAAGAAGAAATGTGGGAAGTTTTCAAACAAGTAAAAATCAACCTACCACTTTTGGATGCCATCAAGCAAGTTCCATCTTATGCTAAGTACCTGAAAGACTTGTGTACCCAAAAGCGAACTCACAAATTTCCAAAGAAACTTGATTTAACTGAAAACGTGAGTTTGATTCTTTCGGGTGCACTTCCACCTAAGCTACAAGATCCGGGAGCGCCTATCATCTCCATTCAAGATGGAGAATTTAAAATGACAAGGGCACTTCTGGACCTTGGGGCTAGTGTGAGTATTTTTCCGGGTAGTTTGTATGACCAATACGAGTTTGGTCCACTTAGAGCGGCAAACACTACCGTAGTGTTAGCCGATTTAACTCCTAAACTACCCCGTGGAATAGTCACGGATGTAATTGTCAAAGTTGAGGACTTTTACTATCCGGTGGACTTTCTTGTACTTGATTATGTTTCATTGGACCTAACCAAGCAACCAACGGTTATTTTGGGTCGACCGTTTTTGGCTACATCAAATGTTCAAATAAATTACAAAACGGGAACGGTTGACATGACTTTCGGTAACCGTCGGTTGCGGTTAAATGTTTTTTCCGGATTAACGGATCCTCTATGGGGAGAAAAAGTTTTTGAAAATTTTCCCCCATCCCCACACTTGAGATCAACATTGTCCTCAATGTATAGTTTATAAATGAATGGGTCAAAATTGAAAAACTTTTTACCCAAGTTATCTTGGCGTCATCTTGTTATGATCAACACTTTGGACACACGCGAGTCGTACACTCGTAAGATGATACCATACGTATGACTTATTAGCGCCATGATAGTGCAACAGAATAAGTTGCCGGCCGATTCGTTGTGGGTGTTGAAGCCGACGGATCGGATTTGCTTCGTGTCAATAAAGCAACATTGGAAAATCCAAGTTCAAGTGTACGGTCATCAATACACCGTCACTGACGATCAAGGGCATCGGTTTCAGTTCGCCGACCCAAGTGCAGCTCAAGAGGCTGCGAGAGAAGAGTAAATGATTAATGAAGAGGAGGAAGATGAGCCTCAAGGTCCGAGGGGACCCCGTTAAAGATACACCCGGCCACACCGAGAAATTTCGCCCGGGGTGGCTACTTTCATCCCAAACCGGCGTAAACCCGTGTACCCCAACTACAACCGGGGACAACAAGACGTTTATGATAACGTCTCCGCGTGTATTGGGGAAAATTGGGAATATGAGCAAAGAAGGCAACATTGGGAGCAAAACTGGGAGGCTCAACAACAATCCCATTGGGATGAAGATGCTGCTCACCGGGCCAAAGAGCAAGAGTATTGGGAGAGGCAGCAAGAGCAATGGGCTGCTCAACAGGCTTCTATGGAAAGGCAAGATTTGTACCAACCACAAGAATTATCTCGGAGACAAGCTTGGGAGGAGGAGCAAGATAGGTTGCGTGCTGAACAGAACGCGTTGGAAGACCGCCGATGGCATGCTCTGGCGGTGGCGCAACAGATGGCGGTAAATAACGCCAAACATTTGCATGATCAGGAGTGTCACCACCGAGATTGGGAAGCAGGTCGTCCATATCAAGAGCACGCGCCTTGGGTATCTTATGAGAACCTACCTCTTTCCACTAGGCCTTCTGATCCATCTCCGCACTAGCCCGAAGCAGTTGGCTCCAGTTTCATCCCACCACAGTTCCAACCGCCGACTGAAGGCGAAAGGGGGCCACTCGACGATTTCCATGATATGATGTCAGCCCTCACCGGATATCCCTTTCAGCCATACCCGCCGGTGGATCCTAACGAACGATACCAACGATGAGCCGGTACGTTTTCTTTAGTGTTGTAAAATTTTGTGTAAATCTTAGTTTATATTTCCGTTCTTTTTAGTAGTTAAATGAACTTTGTGGGTGTGTTCCCTAGATAACCCTCATGAGACCTACTCGTCCTCCCGAGATATCGGGAGGTTTAAAAGGGCTTGTTGCATACGCTAAATGCAACCGTGATTTCTTCGAAAGTGAGTTTAGGTTGTTGTTGTAAAATATTTTTCCACAAGATCAAGTTGAATAAACTATATGCCTTGGGAATTATTTTAATAAAAATTGTAGAATTAAATAACTAACAAATTTTTGTAGTTGTGAGAAGCTTGCTTCTACACGAAGATTGAAATTTGTAGGTGCATTGGGTTCATGAAACAACCATTTTTGTTGAAGTTGAAGAGCACACGAGGAATGAGCGAAAACCAGGTGCATACGTTTCCTTTAGCTTTGATTCGTTCTTGTTTGTTTAATAAGTGGATTGTAGTTTGTATTTTATTCTCCGTGGTGAAATTTTGGGAAGGTTGGTCGTGTCACATCCCTTGTGCGTTTTAAAAACTCCGTTTCTACACACTGAGGACAATGTTGACCTCAAGTGTGGGGATGGAGAGAAAAAGTTTTTCAATTTTGACCCATTCATTTATACACTATACATTGAGGACAATGTTGATCTCAAGTGTGGGGATGGGGGAAAATTTTCATTTTTTTTCAAAATGTCTTTGTTTAAAGCGGTTTAAAAGCACAAGTAACTAAGTTAATGAGGGATGGCACAACCCATGTGGTCTTTTGTCATGGTCAAGTTCAAATAAATAACATGACGGGTATTTAACGGGTGGTTGTTTGGTAATAATCCGCCTAAGAAACTTGCACTTTATACATATCATGAGCCACTTTTACATATCATATATGCATATATTTCTTTGGTTGAATGGACCATTAGTCATGTATTGTAGAACTTGCAACTTTTGATACGTTTAGGACCATAGACCAAATATGAGCACAAGAATGATTGAGGCATTAGGTAAACATTTTTACTTTACACCATTTATATATCCTTACCCAAAAATCAATCCCTTAGTCGCCAATTTTGAGCCTAAACCTTTCATTTGACCAACCCATTTAGCCCTTGACCTTTGAACCCTACCCGTGTGATGAAAACTTGATATCCAAAAAAAAATCAGAAAATAAAAGAAAAATGCATGTATAGATAGTTGTTGAATAAATGCGTAAAAATTTTGCCTTGTAGTTATTGTTTCGTAATCGTTATGCGAGTATAGTGATTGTGTAATAAAAATCGGGTTTTCATCACCATTAGCCACTTTCAAAACATCCAATTCCATACCCTTAGCCTAGCCCCAATTCAACTCGTTCAAGACCTTTTGACTTGTGTTCAATATTTGTGTTCAGTGGTGGAGAATGATTGAGTTGCAAGCTTATACGGGTATATGTTCTAATCGGTTTGTGTGTTTACATCAAAAGTGCTAATGTATTACTTATTAGCCAAATTTTAAGCCGAGTGGAGAGAACATTGTGAGGGATATGTATGAAATGTGAGTTTTAAAGGCGGGTTAATCTTGGATAACCATTTTTGTATGTGTTAATCACATTAAACGTTAAATAATTTGAAAATGATAAAATTTTTGAACCGAGTATGACATTAGACCTTAACTCATGTCTCGAGAATGGGAAATGTGTTCCTTATTCAACCCACGTGAAGTGAAAGACAGATTTGCTTGAGGGCAAGCAAAAGACAAGTGTGGGGATGTGATACATGGTCGAAAACCAATGTTTATACTAAGTTTAAATTGACGTTTTACGTGACTTTTAGTTTCGAATAGCCTACTTTTAATTGGATTTGTGTTTTACAGGTGTACGAAGTTTAAGGAGCTATTCGGGAGCGTTTTGGAGCATCGGGGCAGAAAACGGGTCAACCGAGATCACAAAATGGGAAAACAGGAAATCAAACACTGTAGCAAGCTTCATAAAAAGTGACACTTTTATAGCAAATTAATAAATTTTAATAAACCAAATTAATCAATTTTATAGCAAGCTTCATAAAAAGTACACTTTTACTAAAAATCAATCACATCCATTCGCAAACCACAAACTCTTCGTGGTTCGACCCCTTACTACCACTAACGCATTGTTAAGGGTAATTTGGGCATATAAATATTATATTTGACCGGGGCGTGACACTCCGATCAGGATCATAATAAAAGAAAAATCTATAGGATCACTTGGGCTTCGTTTGTATGAATAGTGTTCAAAAGTTCTAGAAATTCTATAGGTCCTCATGTGATTACTCTAATTAAACACAAACCTGATGAAAGAGGCTCCTGTATGAATCACATCAGGAGGGTGCCTTCTCAACTTGCGTCTGATATGCACCTCTTTACTCTATATTTCTGTAAAAAGATTTCTTCCATAACTTGAATTTATGACCTTCATGTCAAATGACAACAACCTTACCATTACTTTAAGTTGCGCTCCCAATTCTAAAATGAATGAGATAAATAGTTGTAACTGTTTCAATTCTAGATCGCTGTCGTTTTCTTTTTATCATGGAAGAATATGTTTATTCAACAATGTTATAGTATGTACATGGTTCGTGTTTGAGTATATGAAGATATGATTATGGTCATAGATGAGTCATGTGAGACCACTACTGATGAGATAGAGGTTTGGTCACTATCAAGGGTGAAGTGGTCCGTTCAATTTCACAATGTAGCGTGTGACGGTGGCAGAAAACATCGACTACACTCAACCTGAAACTAATTCTATATTAAACAAAAAAATGTTAAACAAGAACCTAAGGTAAAGAAAAAACACGGGTTACATTTATTAAGGAAAATGTGATATATCCCAGTTAGACGAATACAAACAACTGAGTTTTAAAGACGCTATTAAAAGACTTGGTTTGTTTCTTCACAAAAATAGCTTTGAAGCTTATTAACAAGCGATAAAAGCATGAAATAGCTTAAAAACCCAACTCAATGACCAAAGTTCAATGGCGAAAGAAGCCTAAGAAATGTAAAACTGCTTGAAGACTTGGTGTTCCGATGACCCGAATTCACAATGAAATTCATAAGCAAAAAATTTCGACTAGTTAATGGTTATATATTAAATGAAATCTAAAATATTGCAACAATAAATGGAATCAAAATGTTACCTGTCATTGTGCTACATATCAACCTTAATTTTATTCTTCACTAGTTTTTGTATGGGTCATGTTTTGAAAACTTATCGTGTCAATTGACTTTTGCTTATATAGTTATATATAATTTAAAACTAGTTTTATGTTCTGTTCGCGTTGCGGGGTGCATTAAACCGGATAATTATCGGTTTGATAACATTACGTTTGTATTTCGATTACTTATACATACCACTCGTAACATGATTTTGAGAAAAAGTTACATTGAGAAGTGGATAAAAATACGTGTTTTGGTTACTTAAACATACTACTCATAAAACGATCTCAAGAAAAAATATACATCAAGACGTAGCTAAGAATACACTATTCAAATAATAATTTATTAAATTTAGAAATTGTAGAGTAACTTTACTAAAATCCAAAGGCAGTAGCGTAAACTGACAAAAGAAAAACATAAGAAAAAAGTTGGGTAACCCAGGTCCTTTTTCTAGGCTCGATGAAAACATCCAACAACTAAACCACTCTACCACGTACCCTCTTGATGCTAAGTTTTACTATTAATTTATAGGGATATTGGATTTATATAATCCAAATTTTCACCAATTTGCCGATAACACTCACAACTTTCAATTTGTATACAAATACTCCCAACTTTCAACTTATTGGCCCATAACACTTCCTAACTAACTGAACTCTAACCCAGTTAGTTGATGTCAGCTGACACGTAATTAAAAATGTCACGTCAGCTGCTACGCCATATGTCACATCAACAAAAATAGGACCACATCAGATGCTACATCAGAAAAAAACTAACTGGGTTAGGGTTCAGTTAGTTAGGGAGTGTTATCAGCCAATAAGTTGAAAGTTAGAAGTGCTGGTGTACAAATCGAAAGTTGAAAATGTTATCAGTCAATTAGTAAAAGTTAGAATTATTTAAATACAATATTCCTAAATTATATATGTACTCTTTAAAATTTGATAAGAAAAAAGTAATAAACAAAACCAGTGATGCCGCATGGCATCCCCAATTGGGGAAACAACTATTCTGCCCATGATGATTAATAACATAGCTAATAAAAAAGTGTGTTGTTACTTATCTTGGTTCTTTCACATCCAACATCTTATTTTTTACTCTATATTACACTAAAAAACACTACTTTTATTTTTTCTCATTTTCAATTAAATAATGCATTTTAATACATTTATCATTATATTTTCTCTCTCTTCCACACACAACCACTTTCAAAATATATTAAAAAATTATAAGGGGTGAATAGTGTCCCCTTAAATTTACAAATAAACATTAACATTTTCTCTCCTCTACTCATAATCACCTACAACCACTTTTCATAAAATAAAAACCCCCTCACATAATTTAGGGGATTGGATGTGAATAGTGGTGCACAAATCGGGTTTTCTGCATATCCGGTTATGGGTATGGAGTCGGGTTCGGGTACGACCAGGTTTTACAAAATCGGGTATCGACAATACCCGGGTCGGGTCCGGGTTTTATACAGAAAATGTATACCCTATATAACCAGGTTTGGGTAGTATCCGGGCCGGGTTTCTAATACCCGGGTATTACAACACCCTATTTCCAGGTTCAGGTATGGATCGGGTAGGGTTCGGGTATGCCTCGGGTAGCCGTATATCCATCCTATGCTATTAAATCTGCCAAAAAATGGTCCATTTTGCCCTCAAACGGTAATATTACTTTTAATATGACAACAGAAAAAAACTGTTGAACAGCAACGTCTATACCACCTTAGAACCCGGTTCCGGGTTTTTTCAGAACCCAATTCGTGCATTATCTAAACTTGGTTTCGGGTAGTTATAAAAACCGGTACGGGTGTTTATAAACACCAGGCACTCAGTAAACCCGGGTATGGAACGGGTATAATAAAACCCGGTTACAGGTTCGGGTCCTGTGATTGATATGTATACCCAGTCCCTACCCATAGAGTAGGTTCGGGTTCTGGTCTTTAAAACCCAGTTTCTCCAATACCCGGTTCTAGTTTTTTTTTTCGAATTCAGGTTTTTTTTGGCACCACTACCACTAGATGTGAATGCTGTAAGAGTGGGTCTATCACTGGTTCTATTACCAAAAAAATGTTCTCGAGATAATCTTCAAAACTTAAATTTAGCATACTTTCAAACCACTTCAAGTCAATACTTTATTTATTAAGTTTTAATATTATTTATCTATTTCTATGTAGATACATCTACGCATTTACAGAAGTTTTATTTACAAAAATCTTATTTTCTTTAATCGGGAACACTACTTTTGTCCAAGTTAGTTTCTTCTTGAATTAAACTTGCGAAACGGGCCCAAATTTAAAACGTGCTTTGGGCTTTCTTACCCAATTGCTTTGTCCAGGCCATTGGGCTCAACTTTTACGTTGTGCAGTCCACTTAAATATACGGTTTGGCCCTCACTGCGAGATCAATAAAAGGGTCATGGCATATGGTTTTTAGCTAAACAGACGTGATCCCACAGATCGAGTATCACATAGGTATAAAGTAGGGTGTAAATAAGCCAAACAGATTGTTAACTATTCGAGATTAACTTGCTAAAAGCTCGATTCAAGCTTAAACTGTCTTGAGCTTAAGATTTAGTTTGTGCCTACTTATAAGCTTGTTTAATATACTAGCCTAAGCCTGGGTTTTAGTTATCAAGTTCAAGCTGGTTCGCGAGCCTAACCGAGCCTGCTATTTTGTAATTTTTTTTCATAGTATGTATGAGTTAATAAGTAAATAATTAACGAGCCGAACTAAAGCTTTAAAAACTACTCACGAGCCAAACTCGAGCTTTAGAAATAGAGCTCTAAATGAGTCACGTTTAAGCTTGAACTCTAGTAAGTTAAACAAGCCAAGCTCTAGCCTAGTTGAGTTGGGGCTTGGTTTGACTCGTATACATCCCTAGTCATAGTTGAGAAAACCTTACATTACTACTCATGTTAACAAATATAAACCCCATTGTTTCTCTCAACTGCCTACACGTTCTCACTGGCACCACCGACATCGTTGTCGCGATTACAATCACCAGCACCATCATCTCCTAAGTCTCCACCCTCATTGCTGCCACCACCATCACCTCCTAGTCATCTTTTCTACCACTGTAGCCGGCCCCACTATCCACCAAATATATATATAGAGTGAACCTATTTTAGCACTTTTTTTTTGTCTAAAACAACTTATTACAACCCGACTATATGATTGTCAGAGTTCGTTTTGACTCAGAATCATTTTGCTCAAACCCCGTATTGACCAAAACCGTTCTGACCTTTTATCCGAAACCGCCTAACCATCTAACTTTTCTAGGCTTAGTTAGGATCTTATTTAAACAAATGTGCGTATACACTCCTCATAAACATAACTTCTAAACAAGTGTATTTCAATAACTAAAGAGAAAGTTATCATAAAAGATAACTAAAAATCTTAAATTAAATAATGTAAACTATGTGTCCTTCCTCTCATTATATCGATGAAGTTGGTGTGCCTCGGGGATTCGAAGTAGGTAAGCAAATATTTTATTTGAGTGATCGGTTTATTTAATTTATAATATTGATGATTCTAGCAATTAGTGTCACCAACCTTTAGAAGACATTGTTAAGGAGCATTCCCATTTGGTTATGGTTGGTATGATGTTGCCATTTGTTAGTTCACACTGTTTACAACACAACAATATGGTTTTTTAACCATCAACTTATTTAAAGAATTTACACAAAGGTTAAGACATAAACTCGATTATTATATTTAGTCATAAATGTTCCTTCTAAACAAATTGTTTTACACGTGTCTACAAATAAGATAATCACCGTTTCAACTTTGTTGAAGGCCCAAGACGACATAAAATTTTGAAACCTTTTTTTATTATTATAAACAATACTTCTTAAATCGTGTTTAGAACCAAGCAAAAATCCAACACAACTATAACAGAGAGTGATTTGCATGTATAAGGAGTCAAACAAATTTAAAATAACAAGTTTGCACTAATATTAATAGTATTATATTAATTTTCCTTTAAGTGAGGACCCTATATTTTTGAAGGCCCTATAGCCAAACCTGGATTACTTGTACTATAGACCCGACCCCGCATAAAATCGATCCATTGTTGTATCTTTGGTTATTGTGTTTTTGTTATAAGATAATATAACTTATATTATATCAAGTAAAAAAATTAGTAATTTAAAAAGGAATGTTGATTATTTGGAAAATTCTTAACCACAAATGTGGGTGGGGTGGTTGATCTCAATATTAAATAATAGTCATAGTATATAATACAAATTCAATGACTTTGATTTGGCTTTATATCTTGTTAGAAGGATGATAAAATGTATTTATCCTACCTAATAAATTTCTTTTTCAAATTGTATACTATTCCACTGAATTGCCAAGATTTTCAACATTTTAATTCTCTGTTGTTTGTAATGAAATAATTAAAATGTTTTTATACATATTTTTAAGTATAAAATTATATATATATATATATATGTATATATATATATGTGTATATATATATATATATGTATATATATACGGTTTAAAGGTATATTTACTTGAAAATTATAAATATGATGTATATTAATTTTACAAAGACGTAAACTTAGATGTTTCCTTTTAATTATTGTTATTATTATTATTATTATTATTATTATTATTATTATTATTATTATTATTTATTATTATTATTATTGTATGGTGTTTGGTAATAGTGATTTATACATTTGTACCCTTTCACTTTAAGTATATACACTTGTAACCCTACATTTTAATCAAGTTTTTTTTAAATAATTCACATGAACTTTACTCAATTCATATTCATATTTATATAACTGAATATTAATATAGTTATCATATGGCCCTTGAAATTTAAATTTTATTATTTTTAACAAATATATTTCTTTTATCTTTTTTTATACGTTTAATTCTTTTAAATTTAACTTATTATAATTGAAGCTAACTTTTTATTATAGACACATTTATTTAACCATTTGACTTGTATATTTTTACCGTTGTTTCAATGCTAATTCTTTTAAATACTAATGTACACGTCGTCAAAATCGAGCCCTACGTACTTGCCACCGAATCTACACCACTAGCGCCACGCATTACTAAATTCGTTTTTATGGTTTTCCGTCAACTAAAAACACGTGTCCAAATCTTTTTGGGCGACTTTATGTTTTCAGTATTTTTTTGTTTCTATACCGGGTGTACCACAATAAACCAACCCAATACCGGTCGAAGTCTCTTCATTAACGTCATTTTTACCATGGTGTCTAGATTTTCATTTTTTTAAATCAACCGCCCTCCGCCGCGAAGTGCAACATAACCCACTAGTTTTAATATATTAGCTGATGCCAAAGAATCGATTACATAATTCATATAACAAGGGTTTCGTAATTTACATTGTTTTTTTAAATTCTTCTAAAGTTCACCTAAATGGTAGGTAGACATTTTCAATTTCAAGTATCAAGATTTACGAACAAAAGTGGTGAAAAAGAATATATGATACGAAATCAGTTAAATATTTATATGAAGCTTTAGTTAAATAATATAGAGTCAAAACTTTTTTATATATTTTATTATCTCCATTCGATTTGGTTTACCAACTAGCAAGCTAGTTCTTTTAGCCCGATGGGTTAATTGCCGACTCACTTTAGTTTAAGTGGATTGGGCTGGATTAACTCAACAAAGGGTTGTGTTAATTACGGGTTTTTTAATTATTTTTTTTAATGGTAACGTATGCTTTTACATTAATAATTATGTATTATTCATCTTTGTCCATGATCTCTTTTCTAAGAGTCATAGTAGGCTAGTCCTCAATTGGCATGTTATTTAATTACTTGATGTAATGGATTAAGTTAAAGATAATTATGAGTCTTTTAGTGATGTACTTAATTTTAATTGTGTTTTAGTTGTAAGTAGATTATTCGAGTTTTCAAGTCATTAGAGCACCTGTAATGGTTAATGCCTCCTAAGAGGTGCATTTTTCGTCACATCAGCATTATAACGCAACTTCAAAAAATGCGTAATGGTTAACGCTCCTTAATGCCCTGGCGATCATTACTTTCTATTTTTTTTCTCCTCATTAGGCGTTATACCATAAATGCCCTTATAACGTCCAAGGGGAGGGTGTTGAGCGTTATAAAGCCCCTTAACGCCTCTATAACTATGGTCTTATAAGAAATGTAATTAGTTTTTAGTTATTTTCTAATTAATAGAACTTGAGATTTATCCACAAAGAAAAAAAAGTTATTCAGAAATTCTTTTCATTGGAGTTTCCGTTCATTTGATTGTCAGTCAGGACTTGAATTGATTAATAAAATTGGGAGTTAGCCAATATTTTTTTTCTTTGAAACCGATTTTGATCTTGAGTTCCAACCTATAAACTGATCCTTAAAACCCATTTTCTCAAACTTTATATCGCCCGTATTACTTCTAACCTTAAAACCCATTTTCTCAAACTTTATACCGCCCGTATTACTTCTAACCCGGATGAACCGACGATTTAGTTTGGTTGGTTTCAATTGTTTTTTAACATCCCTACCTACAACCTAAGTGTATACTTAACAATAATCTCTTCTTCGGATTTCTAATCGGTTGTCCCTCATTTAAAATGGGGTAAGAGAAATCCACTGAAGAATTTGTCCATTAATAATATTTTTCTTCACAAAAAAGTATTCGTGTTTTTCTTGATTATGTCATTGAATGTTCATCACCACACTCATGTCACAACCCATTATTAGGATTTTTACGGTCTGATTTTGACGAGATATATGGATTCAACCAGAAAGTACGGTTTTTGAAGAAACTAAACTAGGTGTGTTGGTTGGACCCCCAAACCGGCATAAAAGGTTCGGTTTTGGAGGTTGGGACTTTCTTTAACATGGAATTGTACCATTAGATCTTTGAAAGTTTTTTTATATGTAACACTTAAAAAATGATCGAATGATTTACCCTTTAAGTATTACAAGGTTCACGTGAAAAAGTAAAAAAAAAAATTCAAGAGCAATACTCCGTTAAAAATAATAATACGTATGCATTATGAATAAAGTACTTTTACATATTATAATCGTTAGATTTATATGCGTGATTAAATAGCTTATATAAATTAAATAAGTATTTTTTTAATATGTTGGTCGGTTTGGTTGACTCTGCAGGTTCCAAACTGGAAACCATAAACCAAACCATGACACCCGACTTGATTTTCAATCCATAAAATAAAGGCATTACTCTTAACCCTAATGAATTAGCTTGGTCTAACTCAGCATCCGAATTTAACCAAATTCATAGTCCATCAAAATCACAGGAAGACAAAACCCTTAAATCTTTCCTCATTAACTCACAAAAATATATCTGAGTTACGTATGTATTTACCAAAATCAAAATCCAAAATTTTGAAACATAAAAATGAATAAGCACATTGCATTAACGTCTAAAAAAGTTATTGGTCATTTGAAAATTGTGAGAGAAAGTTAGTTTAAAATTTAACAGTATGTTTTAAAGGAATTTTAACAACTCAAACTTTTAAAATTATATAAAATTATAATTTTATTATTCTTATATGCATTATAATATAACATAGATAAAGCTTAAAAGCTAACAAACAGTAATTTTTTTTTATTCAGGGTCACCTCTATGGTTGATATACACATCGTGAGGAAGCCATTAAAAGGGTATCGGGACAAAGTCTCGAGGTCCTTCAACTTTCAAGTAAATTCCAATCTCTTGAGAATAATGTGTATGTATGGTATCAGAGTGATCAGATGTAACATAGGAGTATGATACCCTGTACAAAGCTTACACTAAAGAAATGGTTCGGTTTATGCAGTTTACTCTAATCTAAATTGCATGTAGATGGAGTGTATAGTGGTCCTATTTGATTGGCTGAAGTGGCCGTGGCTTCAATCAATGGATGCCACTTAGCATCCACTATGCAATTTGTTTTGTTTGTTTTTCTGCTATCTTTGCTTATCAATAAAAATCCTAGAATCATATGTGGTCCGGTGTGTAAGCGTAATAGCTTCTATTCTCGTAGATGTCGGTTCGAGTCTTTCACGGTCAGATTTTTGAGACTAAATAACCTCTTTTTTGGCAAAAGGAAAACAATTATCTGGATGAGGATTGAACTTTAACAGGGCCGGCGCAAAGGGTGTGCAGGAAAGGTGACGGCTATACAATATAAAGAGAAGTCATTTTATTAGTTTTTTTTTTGAACGGTTAACTGCTTTCCACGTGTAAACCCACCCTTTCGGAGCTATGTCCAAAGGCCGACTACTTGACCACCGCTAGAAAGCGTAGCACACCCCTGATGCGCAGAAACTCCGTGGAATAGGTAAAACTGCGCCCCCTTGGACTCGAACCTGGGTAAAACCCTAGGTCAAGCTCCATGCACGTGGATACGATATTCTTCAACACATCGATGGCACTAATGCCCTTGAAAAGGATTCAGTGACTTACGAGTCATGGGCAAAGCTCGATATTGCAGTATTGCAATGATTTACGGCATGTTGTTAGATGATCTTTTGGAAAGAGTTCTTGAGATGGAGACTACCGCCTACAACGCATGGAACCGAATCAAGACAATCTTCCTCAGTAGAAAAAGCTCCCACACCACATCACTAGAATAAAGGTTCACCTCGTTAACCCTAGCCACGTGTTCATCACTTGAAGGTTATTTCTAGAAGCATAAAGATCTTGCAGAGGAGCTAAAAATGTGGAACAACCAATCAATGAATCCCGCCTTATCTTACAAATGATCATCGACCTTCCAAAGGAGTATGACACAACGACATCCCTAACTAATCATACTCATACCACTTGGGAGGATGCCATTACCATGGACCTTCAAGAAAAGCAACGTTATGATCGCTTCTCATGGTGATAATCAGACCCTTGGACATCCAACTGCCGGTCAAAACACGAGTCAATTTTTAGGTTATTACTCCTTTCCCAACTCTCGATCTCACAACCTATCAGATCCGTATGACGCAAGACAAGGGGTTACACTTGTGGTCGTTGGAGAAACAACTCCAGGGGCCAGTGTTACGATAAGGAAATCGAGAGAGATTCGTAAGAGAGGGAAAGTTTCAATTCATTATCGAGATGATTTACAATCTGTTACAACGACTATTTAACTACCATTAATCGCTAACTAATTGTTTACAACATTTATTCCTCAACAATCAACCATGATATATTGAGTCCTTCTATCTTACTTTCTAGAAATGACATAATCGACCCTTTTATTATTTATACGTAACAAAGCTTCCCCCATTAAAAGATTCTTGACCTCAAGAATCAATGTTGAATGCTGGAAATCTAGCAATGAACTCTTCAGATTCGACCCATGTAGCATCATGAACTGGAAGATCCTTCCATTCAACTAAAAATTTGACTATAGGCCGATTCCCACTCTTAGTTAACTTCCTATCCAAAATGACCAGAGGTTGATGAATTTGAATACCACCACCAGGAATCAAAATTTGCTGATCAGGAGGTCCAAAATCTTTCTTTAAGAGAGATACATGAAATGTTGGATGTAATTGAGATCCAACTGGTAATTGTAAAGTATAAGCAGCCACTCCCAACTTTCGAATTATTTGAAAAGGGCCATAATATTTGGGAGATAGTTTGGAATATTTGTGCATCCTCAAAGAAGTTTGCACATATGGTTGTAGCTTAAGATAAACCCAATCTCCCACATTAAAATTCCTCTCAGATCTATGCTTGTCTGCAAACTGTTTCATTCTATTACGTGCTCGTTCCAAAGAGTGCTTCAATGTGGTTAACATAGTATCTCTTTGAGTTAACCAATCATCCAACGAAGCTATTGAAGTTGTTCCTGCTATGTAAGGCAAATAGGTGGGTGGATCAATACCATAGAGAGCCTTAAATGGGGACATACCAATGGTAGAATGCCAAGTGGAATTGTACCACCATTCAGCCAAGGATAACCGCTGACTCCAATTACTCGGATCAGACATAGTCATACATCGAAGATAAGTCTCCTAGCACCGATTCAATACTTCAGTCTGGCCATCCGATTGAGGATGATATGCAGTTGATAAAGATCAATACCCTGTAACTTCAAATACTCCTTCCAAAAAAGACTCATAAAATTGGATCCCTGTCAGATACTACATTTAATGGACAACCATGTAACTTAAACACTGAATCCAACATAATCTGAGCAATTTGAACTGCTGAAAAAGGATGCTTGATAGCAATAAAATGGCCATATTTTGTCAGCCTGTCTACTACCACCAAAATAGTATCTTTGCTGCTTGATTCTGGAAGACCACTAATAAAATCCATGGAAATGTCTATGAATATGGATTGAGGAACAGGAAGAGGATTCAACAATCCTGGTGTGGCTACTGTTTCATAATTAGCTCTAAGAAAAATATCACAATTCTTAACCCATGCTTTAATATCTTTAGATGCCCCCATCCAGAATTTCTTTTTAAATCTTTGGAGAGTAGGTGTAATATCTGAATGACCCCCAACAGTAGAAGAGTGACAAGATAAAAGAATAACCTTCCTCAATGCTTCATCTTTACCAATCCACAGCTTGGACTTCCTTGTTAAAAAATTGCCATCCGAAGCCATATGCTTAACTACATCTCCTGCAGATAACCTCTTAATATAGTGTTGAGCCTGCTCATCTTGTGCCCAATGAGACTTAATTTGTGTCAATAAAACAGGTTCAAAAGAAGAAATTGCTAAAGCCAATAGTGTTGAACTATGGACTCGGGACAAAGCATCAGCTATTGTATTTTCCACTCCTTTTTTGTACACAATAACATAGTCATATCCCATCAACTTACTAAGCCAAGTACGTTGGAGAGGGGTAGTAATTTTCTATTCCAAAAGATATTTCAAACTCTTCTGATCAGTTCTAATAGTAAAATGTTTAAGAATCAAATATTGATGCCAATGTTTAACAGCTAGAAGAATGGCTACAGTTCTTTTTCATAAACAGATAAGGCACATTGTCTTGCTGATAAAGCTTTGCTGACAAATGCAATTGGATGCCTATCTTGCTTTAGAACAGCCCCTAACCCTTTTGAACTCGCATCAGTCTCTACCACAAATTCCTTAGACCAATCAGGTAACATTAAAATAGGAGCTTGTGTCAATGCTGACTTCAATGCTTCAAAAGCAGCTTGAGCTTCTGGTGACCAATGGAAAGCATCTTTTTTTAACAAGTTGGTCAATGGTTTTGCAATAGTACCATAGGAAGAAACAAACCTTCTGTAATATCCTGTTAGACCTAAAACCCCCTCAATTGTTTGACAGTAGTAGGGGTTGGCCATTGTTCAACTGCTTCTATTTTTTATGGATCAGTAGAAACCCCCTCTTTTGAAATCACATGGCCCAAGTACTCTACTTGAGAGCCTGCAAAACTACATTTGGACTTCTTTGCATTTAATTGAATTTCTCTGAACAATTGCAACACCACCCTTAAATCTTTCACATGTTGATCAATGCTTTTGCTGTATACTAACACATCATCAAAGAAAATTAACACTGACTTCCTGAGTAAACTTTGAAACACTGAATTCATCAAACTTTGAAAAGTGGCTGGTGCATTAGTCAGCCCAAAGGGAAGGACCAAAAATTCAAATAGTCCATGATGAGTTCGGAATGCAGTTTTATGAATATCTGCACTACTCATCCTAACTTGATGATAACCAGATCTCAAGTCCAATTTTGAATATACAGCTGCTCCTCCCAATTCCTCCAACAATTCTTCAATTAAAGGAATGGGAAATTTGTTCTTAATTGTTTGATCATTCAGCTTTCTGTAATCAATACACAATCTTCAGCTTCCATCTTTCTTCTTTAATAAGACTACAGGAGATGCAAATGAACTGATACTCGGTCTAATGATTCCCGTATCAAGCATCTCTTGGACCATCTTTTAAATAATATCTTTCTGGCCTACAGGATACCTATAAGCTCGCTGGTTAATAGTGAGTTGAATCCTATGAACACATGGCCTACTTGGAGGTAAACTGGTAGGAATGTCAAAGACATCCTTAAATTCTTCCAACAAGGCTTTGATATCATCATTGATATTTTTAACAACTACTTTGGCTTGATGTTGAAAAGTACCATAGATTCCTTCTTGAATACTAAACAATTGTATACTAGCCATAGAACTATCCTGTACCAATAAATGTGACAATTTCTCCATAGAACAAAGAGATATGCAATTCTTGTCTATTCCCTTCAACTCTATTACTTTAGAATCCACCTTAAATTGCATTGTGAGTTTCTTAAAATTGCAAATTATATCATTCAAAGATTGCAACCATTGTAAGCCTAAAACCATATCATAATTGTCTAAAGGCAACAGTAACACGTCAGTCTTAAACCAAACACCTTGCATTAACCATTGAAAGTCTTGACATAACTGATGACAATGCAAATCTTTACCATTTGCTACCAATACTTTCATTAAAGGAACTACTTTAATGTGACATTTCAATTTGGCTGCTAATTTAGAATTAACAAAATTATGAGTTGAACCTGAATCAATGAGTATATGTATTTGCCTTGTTCCTATAGTTCCCACTACCCTCATTGTAGAAAAAGAGGCCACTCAAGTCATAGCATATACAGACAACTGAGCTTCAGCCTCTTTTTGTAATTCTGGTAATTCTTGTTCTATATCCTTATACTCACTACCCTCTCCATCATCTTCTCCCAAAATTTCAATATTGTAAAGATGCTTGAATTTACAATTGTGAGTAGGTGTATACTTTTTATTACACCAAAAACATTCCCCTTTTCCCTTTTTTTCCTTAGCTACTTTAGCAGGAACTTTCTTAACATTTTTAAGCATCTTATTTGGTAAAGTTGGATTAACTATGTTCTTAGATCCTACTGCATTGTTAAACTTAGAACTAGAGGTAGATGCAGCATAGGAACTAGGGTTCTTTTTAATTTCTCTATCCCCAAATAAGATGGTATACACTACAGTTTGTTGTTTAGCCATAGCTATAGCATCCCTCATAGTTTTTGGTTTAAAGATTTTAACCAAACACCTAATCTCTGGTTTTAACCCCCCAACATAAAGACTAGCAACATATTCATCAGACAGTTTAACCCTATTCAACAAGGTATCAAACTCTTTAGTGTAATCATTTAATTGACCTGTTTGATTGAGATTCTTCAATTCTTCCATGGCATCTTCACATAACCTTTCCGAAAATTTGGTGACTGCAGATCTTGAATACTCCTCCCAAGGAATGTCTGTTATATCCCTGTCTTGGCTATCCATATAACCTTGATGCCATTCTAATGCTACTCCTTCTAAGTTGACCACAACATAATACACTTTCGTGTTCTCTGGTGTTCTATCCACCGCAAAGAAATGATTGCATTTGATGACCCAGCCTTCTACTTCGGTGCCATTGAATTTTGGGAAGTCCAATCTCCCTGTACGAACCAATCTTAGATCATGATGATGATGACCATGCCTATCATCACTCAACTTCTCATTGATCTCTGTCGTTTGTGAAACTAATTTCGTTATGCTTAATTGAAGCATCTGGATTGCCTCTGAATTCTGATCTAACACAAGTTGCTGAGCTTCAATCGTAATCTTGTTATCTTGTCCTAATTGTTCAATTTGTTCCATTTCTTGTTGTCTCGTCGCCATTGTTAATTAATCGAATCAAAATTTGGGAAAATTTATTGAATTAGGTCAAACTGAAATCAATCAATCCGACTTAATTTCTGTTTAGAATTGAAATTGGAACAATCAATTTCAATGAATCGAAACGAACGCACATGAAATGATGGAATTTGATCGAATCAATGATCAAATTCAGGGTTGAATGAACGATTGTAGCCGGATTGATGCGAAAACTCAGCTTCGATGAGGATCGGTAGCTCTGATACCACTATTATGATAAGGAAATCGAGAGAGATTCGTAAGAGAGGGAAAGTTTCAATTCATTATCGAGATGATTTACAATCTGTTACTGTAACATCCGTCAAAAACGGATTTACCAAACCCGCTCCGTTTATCAACCGAACAGTCAGTTAAAATTTTCGTTGCGAATTAAATGCCCAAAATAATTTTAAACGATACGTAATCAATTATTATGCGGGGATATGTATTTAGTTTTTGAAAATCTGTCAAAAATAACAAAATAAAAATGTTTTACTCATGCCGGGTTTCGAACTCGGGTCTGTACCGGTTCAAACAAACAGCTTATCACCTAGCCGAACAACCGCTCCGCCACTTTGATTTTCTGTTAACACAAGGAGACATTTAATTCAAATATTCAAGTTTCAAAGTTAATTTCAGTAAATTGCGCCCAATTAGCAGTCGTCGGAAATCCCGACGACTTCGCCGTTTAATTACGTTTACGCTCAATTCAACTGATGACTTAACTCCTACGACGGTTATAACCGACGTCTGAACCCGCGACATCAGCCATAACCGCCGGAGAACGGCTGACTTCGAATTAAGACCGAATTCAGACCCCATTCATCTCAATACTACCCTATAAATACACCCACAACTCGCCAGAAACCTTTCACACTCAAATCGCACCTTTTCTCGGCGAAAAATCACTCGCCGGAAATATTTGATTCATCGCCGGAAAACCGTATCATTAACCTTCGAGCTTTACTGAACCCCCTAAACTTTTACCGAAATCACCCACACCCTTTGCAAGCCTTCGGAAGAATCCCTGCTGCAAGAGACTCGTCGCCGGAAGAACTTGCTGCCACCGGAGTTCTGCCGGAAAACAGAGGAGAAACAGCCGGTATTTTTCACGCCTAAATTCCTTTCTTTTTACTTTTATCTCGACTGTATTTGATCATAAAACGCTAAAGAAATTTGAATCAACATTTCGAATCAATCAGTCGTCACTTCCGGTGGAAACCAGTGAAGAAGACGACGTTTGTGTAATGGTTAAGTATCATTAAAATCAACTTATTAATCGGGTTAGACACACAGTCCAGCGGTGGACTGTGTGCACATATAACGCAAACGTCTCGAGTTCGATTCCGGTTTCACACACGCCGCCTTGATAAAAATTCTTTTTTCAGCAAACTGAACCGGAGTCGCCTTAAGTATATGTTAAGTATATTGATAACCGAGTTTATAACCAAGTGAGACACACAGTCCAGCGGTGGACTGTGTGTCCGCTAACCCACAGGTCCCGGGTTCGAGACCTGTGGAGCGCACCGGTTTTGTGAATTAAATCGTTTTTAAAAATAAAGGATTTCTGTTTAATTCTAATTAATGTATATATGTAATTAAAATCGGATATATGACGGGTTAGACACGTAGCTCAGTTGGTAGAGCTGCGTGCACGCGTACGGGAGGTCTCGGGTTCGAGCCTCACCCGGCGCACAACAATATGCCTACGAACCGGTCAACGTCAGTCAAAGTCAAACAGTCAAAGTCAACTGTAGCAAAAATAAAATATTTTTTTATTATTTTTATTTAATTATTTTAATTAAAAATCAATTAAATATACTTAAAAATAACATTTTTAAGGTTAGAAAATAGCCTGAAGCTCACAAAAATACACCCAACAATCCTACTAAAATAGATTAATAAAATCCGTTTACTTACCAAACCATAATGCGATTTATCTAGGTTAATTTCACTCGTGGTTAACACCATTTCGCGTGCATTCAACCTCATCAACCAAACGCACCCAATGTGAGTGAATTCTTACAAACTCCCCTTTTTATTCATGTTTTGGGGTGTATCATGTGTCGCTTAAACTAATTCTCTTATGCAAATTCGTGCTATACCATTTTATGAACTAAACTAGAATGTAACTATTATTGGTTGTGATGTATTACATATTGTCAAAGTTATATGCAAATTTATTTAGGCCCATCAGTTCCTCGTGGGAGACGAGAACAACGCGTGCCTTAAAACTCATTCATTAGGCCCATCAGTTCCTCGTGGGAGACGAGAACAACGCGTGCCTTAAAACTCATTCATTAGGCCCATCAGTTCGTAAGAACAACGCGCGCCTCAAAACTCATACATTAGGCCCATCAGTTCGTAAGAACAACGCGTGCCTCAAAACTCATACATTAGGCCCATCAGTTCGTAAGAACAACGCGTGCCTCAAAACTCATTCATTAGGCCCATCAGTTCCTCGTGGGAGACGAGTCGAACAACGCGTGCCTCAAAACAATCATTTGGTGTTTGTGTGTTCAATATTCAATATTATGTGTTGTGTGAATAAATTTACATCTATATTTACTCATATGTGGTATGCACATTATTTATAATCAATTGGATAAACTTGTTCAAATGTTTTTCCATAGGATTCACTCGCCAACATTATGTTGATCCAAAAACCTTTTTACACATGATACAGGTGAACAGGTTGAAGCAAGGAAAACATAGGATATGCCTTAGAAGAGAACCAAGAAGCTTAGATTGATAGTTAGAACATGTTGTAATCATTTATTGTAAATTTCCATTAAATTGTATTAATAAATATGAAACATATAATAAATGTCATGAGCTTTGATGATAACCCAATCATGCCCCGGTCACCTTTTCCGCTGCGGGTCGGGGTGTGACAGTTACAACAACTATTTAACTACCATTAACCGCTAACTAATTGTTTACAACATTTATCCCTCAACAATCAACTATGACATATTAAGTCCTTCTATCTTACTTTCTAGAAATGACATAATCGACCCTCTTATTATTTATACGTAACAGCCAGGGTCGTAGTAGATATAACAATCAGAGGTCAAACACCACTTCCAGTGGTACTCCAAAATAGCCTTACGACCCCTGGATATGGTGGAATGAGCCACCACCTTGCCCATATCCAACCCAACCAGCCTAGTCCAGTCTATGGATAATCAAGCCACCCAATATAGCCCAGAAGAGTTGGGTCCCTCGGGTCAGCCCATACAATAGTAGCCCTCAGCCCATGTTGTGTAACATCTGTCGTAAAACGGGTCCTAAAAACCGCTCAATTTTGTAATCTATTATACGATCTTTTGTTTAGAATATTATGTTAACCGTATAAATGGATTTCGGTATATTAGTAATATAAATAATAATAAAGAAAATAAAAAATAAATATAAATAATATATATATATAATACTAAAAAGTTAGAATAAATAAAAGTAATATATATATATATATATATATATATATATATATAATATGTGCTGACCACGGGACTCGAACCCAGGTCGCACGGATATAAACACACACCACGCACAACATCTGTCTTACCCGAACCAAATAATCTGTTATAATCTCGTTACCTTTGAAACTAATATAGAGTCCCGCCCAGTAACGGGTGAACTCATCTCGGCAATCAATCAAATTGCCGGTTTTCTTTTCAATTAACTACCGAAAACCGTTCTAATCATGAGTCTTAACTCAATCATGAGTCAAACCTCATTCAATTAGGTCTGTAAACGTCCACCCATAACCGATTTCCACCAAAATTTCCGAAAACAGAAACGTAATTCAAGCAGTTGTCCTCATCTATAAATAAGAGCACTAAAACTCATGTAGAACGCACATACACTCACTTCAAACTCTCTGTAAGTTCTGTTATTCAAGATACACCTCGCCGGAAGTCTAAAATTCGCTGGAATTTTGCCGGAATATCACCGTAGTTCCAATCGGTATTATCTTCACCCTTTTCTTTTCTTTTTATTCTATTTATACTACGTATAAGCAATTAGAATTATAAAGAGTATCCTAGCAAATCAAATTTTGTCGGATTTAACAGTTATGATTTTAAATTGAAGAAGACGAAGTAAGTAGGTGTTTAAAAGAATTTAAAACTGTGTTTAACCGGGTTAGACACACAGTCCAGTTGGTAGGACTGTGTGCGTTTGAAGCTAAAAACCCGGGTTCGATTATGCTAAATGTCCGGTTCGCTCCCATATTCAAACCTTTTTAATTAAACTCATATATGAACTCTGCTGGTAAGTATATAAGATTAATAAAAATCTTATATCCTCCGGGTTAGACACACAACCCAATTGGTCGGGCTGTGTGCAACACGAATCAAATGTCACAGGTTCGAAACCGGTTCAGTGCACCGTCCTTGTAATTTATCAAACCTTTCTAATTAAATAGAATTATGGTTAAGGCTAATAAGTATATAAATATAATAAAAATCCAATATATTCCGGGTTAGACACGTAGCTCAGTTGGTCGAGCTGCGTACACGTAAGCGAAAGGTCACGAGTTCGAATCCCACACGCTACCTCAATATCCGACTGGTCCGATTCAAGAGAAAAAAACATATTTTTTATATTTAACCAAAACCTTTAATAATATTCCCTAAAAATATATGTATATATATTAAATTTTATTCACAAATCAAAATATATATAGTAATAATAAATCAATCTAAATAATAACGAACTAATTAAAAATACTAAACTTAACCAAAAGAATATATTTATCTAAATTATTATACGAATATCTAGGTTAGCCATTATCGTCGCTTGACATCTCAATCGTGCGTAATCTTCGTCGAATCGTAATCGCATCCACTGTGAGTGAATTCCTACAACTCCCCTTTTTATTCATGTTTTTGGGGTGTATCATGTGTCGCTTTTGGTTTATTTCACTGATTCAAACCTCGTGCTTTTACCATTATGTGATCTAACGTGCTATGTGATATTGTTGTTTATTGTTATTTGTGGTTACATTTTTCATTATAGTCAAGTTATCACATTAGGCCCATTTGTTCCCCGTTACTTACGGGTGGAGCGTCACGTTGCCTAATATATTAGATCGGCTCCGTTTGATTGAGCCTTGATCTCACAGCACATCGCTTATCGTGCTCACATGTACGTTGCTAGTTGATTGTGTGGTTTGTGATGCAGATTACATATACGTTTCTCATATTTGGTTAATGCACATTTTATTAAAAATAATAAACATATCATTTTTCCTAATGATTAAATGGGATTCACTCGGCAACTTATGTTGACCCAAATCTCTATTTTACACATGATACAGGTGAACAGGTTTGAAGAAAGGAATACATAGGACGTGGGCCTTAGAAGAAAATAAAACGTTACTTGAAAGCTTTGTTTAGAACATGTTGTGTTTGTATGGATTATGTGTTGTTTAAAATATTTTATTTAAATTTGAAATAATAAATATGAAACTTTTATAATAGTAAATGTCATGAGCTTTGATGAAAACCAAATCATGCCCTGACTACCATATCCGATGCGGGTCAGGGTGTGACATGTTGCTTATAACCCGTACTCGACCCTGCAACCATATTCGACCATACCAAACATAGCCCAAATACCAACTGCTTATGACCCTTTAACCCTACTGAACTCGGAAGTGCTCTTTCTGCCATGACATTCAACACTCTGGACTTTTAGCTATCTCACCTACAATTCTTTCTATGTTCTGGATACATGCACCTTGATTCCTAAATATCAGGTCAAACTCCTAATTCTTCTAATGCAATTCTCAATATCTATTCTCACCCTAAAGGACTATGGATCCTAACAGTTTATTTGTCCTATTTTGGTTCCCCTCATTCCTCTTCAAGAGCTCACTAATACCAGGTTGATCCTCTCCTCCATTACTATATCTTTCACTAGAGCCCTAGAACAGACTCTGACGGGGCTGAAATCTAGGGGATTCCCACTCCTGGTTCAAGTTTTGGCGTGGCTATCATCCAGAGTTGTAATTCTGGCCTAAAAATAAATTTTGGACAAAGTTCACATCCTCATCACAACCTATGGGGTAATCTATTATCTCGTGTCCTCACCTACACACCTCACACTTAGCACACAACTTAACTTGCATGTCGGTCACCACCTTCGTTAAGGACTCTACCTGTGCCACTAAAACAGTATAGCATCTACAGTATGGATACCTATGGAGGCAACAATAATGCCCCCAAAAGTTAGGCTCGTTATATACTAATGGCTAATTCCCCAATCATCTTCAAACACTCATCGACAGTTTTAGTTTTCATAATGTTACTGTAACATCCGTAAAAAAAACGGATTTTACCAAACCCGCTCCGTTTATTAACCGAACAATCAGTTAAAAATTTCGTTGCTTATTTAATGCCCAAATTAATTTTAAACGATACATAATTAATAAGTATATTGGAATATATAATTTATTTTTGAAAAACTGTTAAAAATTGTGGTTTAAAAATAAAAGGATGCTGCCGGGTTTCGAACCCGGGTCAGCCAGCAACTTCAGCAAAGACTTAACACTCAACCCTTCAACCACTGCGCCGCTTGTGTTTCTTGTTTATTATTAGAGACAATTAATACATATCATAAATCTCAATTTCAAAACTGACGCGCCCAAATCCGTTGACGCCGGAAAATCCGACGATTTCGTTAAACGGCGTCGGTTACCTTTGACTCAACGTAAACATTAACCTCGACGTCGGTTATAATTGATGTCCAGTCCGCGACACAAGTTATAACCGCCGGAAAATTTCTAACCGACGAATCAAGACGGAAAACAGACTAAATTCGTTGATGTTCTGCCCTATAAATACCCCTTCTAACCTCTGTTAACTTTTTCGCTCACAATCACCCTCTTTCCCGACGTAATTCCACTCGCCGGAGAACTGCTGTAACTCGCCGGAAAACCGAACCCTTCACCTCTGTGCCTTACTGAACCCCCAGAGCTCATACCGAAGCCACCCACACTCATCTCAAGCTCCCTGAAGACTCTCTGCCGCAGGACACACGTTGCCGGAATAATCTGCTGTCACTGGAGTTTCGCCGGAGAAACAGAGGAGTCCAGTTCGGTATACCTTACGCTTAATCTTTCATTCTTTTTATTTATCTCACCTGTAATTAACCGCAACACACTAAAAGAACATGATTTAATCGACGAATCAGTCGGACGTTAGTTCTGGTTAAATCCAACGAAGAAGACGAAGTTTCTGTTGTCTATAAGTTTAATTTAAATCAAGATATAACTCGGGTTAGACACACAGTCCAGCGGTGGACTGTGTGCACATAAACACGCTCACGTCCCGAGTTCGATTCTTGTCCCACGCATGCTTACCTTGATATAAATGTTCTTTTTTTTTACTAAACCGGATTCATTTCACATAGATGTTAAGTTTAATAAAAACCGGAATAATAACCAAGATAGACACACAGTCCAGTGGTGGACTGTGTGCGCGTTTAAAACACAGGTCACGAGTTCGAGTCCGGACTACCACACCGATCCGGACAATTATCAAACTTTTTATATAAGGCAGAAATGAAATTATTTAGTTTGTATATAAGTATAATAAAAATCAGAGTATTTAACAAGTTAGACACACAGTCCAGCGGTGGACTGTGTGTTAACCCAAACCACAGGTCCCGGGTTCGAGACCTGTGGAGAACACGGTTCGATACATTAAAATCGTTTTTAAAAATAAATGATTTTCAGTTTAATTCAATTAGTATATAAATATAATTAAAAACAGAAATATTTCGGGTTAGACACGTAGCTCAGTTGGTAGAGCTGCGTGCACGCGAACGGGAGGTCTCAGGTTCGAGCCTCACCCGGCGCAAACAATTTCACAGCCTGACCGGTCAACAGGTCAACAAGTCAACGGTCAACTGTCCTAAAAAGTCAACTTTTTTATTATTTTTATTTATTTATTTTATTTAAAAATCAATTAAAAATACTTAAAAATAACATTTTTAAGGTTAGAAAATAGCCTTAAACTCACAAAAATATATCTAATCATCCTACTAAAATTGATTAATAAAATCCCCTTATTTACCAAACCATTATGTTATTATCTAGGTTAGTTTCACTCGTGGTTAAATCCAACTTCGTGCGTATTCAACATCATCAACCGAACGGCACCCAATGTGAGTGAATCTTACAACTCCCCTTTTTAATTACACGTTTTGGGGTGTGTCATGTGTCACTAAAAATTAACTTGTTTATTTAAACTTGTGCCATACCATATTGTGATCTAAACTTAGATTGTTTATATTGTTTGTAGTTATGTATTTCATATTGTCAATTATATGCAAATCATTCATTAGGCCCATTAGTTCCTCGTGGGAGACGAGTTGAGCAACGCGTGCCTCAAAACAAATCCATTATTCTTCGTGTGTACATTATTTACTGATTAATTGTTTTTGTGAATCAGTTTACATCTATTTTTGCTCATGTGTGGTTGTGCACTTTATTTTATAATCAATTAAATAAACTTGTTCAAATGACTTTCATAGGATTCACTCGCCAACTTTATGTTGATCCAAAAACCATTTTTACACATGATACAGGTGAACAGGATGAAGGAAGGAAAACATAGGAAATGCCTTAGAAGAAAACAATGAAGTTTAGAATGTTGTTTAGGACATGATGTAATTATGATTGTATATTTCCCATTAAATTGTAATAATGAATATGAAACGTTATAATAAATGTCATGAGCTTTGATGATAACCCAATCATGTCCCGATCACCTTTTTCCGCTGCGGGTCGGGGTGTGACAGTTACCACCACCTATGGTGTCAATGAGGCGTTTGGTTACTTTAAAAGCTTCGTTATATAATTTCTTCACAATCCTCCAATCCTTTAAAACATGGTGAGGGCACTTATTGAAAAGTGCCTTGAAGCAACCCCATGTCTCATAGAAGGATCCCCTGGCAACTTAGTAAAAGCATATATTAAATTCCTAATGCGAGTAATTTTAGTTGGGGGAAAGTATTTCTAAAGAACATTTTTTTAGTTTTTTGATTTTTTTTAATTCTACCTAAAACGAAAAAAACATACTTAATATACAACCTAATACAACAGTCTCCCATCCTCACACTTAAAATCTACATTGTCTGAAGATGGCTAACAAATAAAAATAAAATAAAAGACTAGACAACGAAATGGAAAAGACTTAGTCGGTTAGGGTAAAAATCAGTATCAATTGCGTGCATCTTCAATCCAACCAGACGATCGTATAGCATTCCGTTCGCGATTGTAGATTGATAAGCTAGGGTTTCCCTATTACATAAAGACATAAGCTCAATATCCCGCCCGACTAGAGTTCAAGTACGGGTCGTACAATCCAAACCTGCACAAATCAGAAACAAAATCATAATATCGACTCTAAATGAAAAATCGACTCAAGACTAACTAACACAAACTTAACACGATTCAAAATACATAAATATATATGAATATACAATGAAACACATACCAAATAGGTACTAGGCGGAAAAATTAAGGAAACATGCTAACCCAACAAAACAGACACAAAACACAAAAACGCCAACCAAAAAACACAATAATATACATGGATACAAACTTTACACTTGGCTTAACCCCCAAGATCACTCATCTTTCAAATAATCATGGGGGATTCTTAAGATCCAACTCACCCATGAAAATCTCACTAGGGCTCCTAACAAAATCACACAAATAACAACCCTTCTTTCTCCAAAACTCTATATCTTTCCAACTCGACTTATACTCGCTCGTGGGATATTTATACCACGAATTACACACCAAAAGATTAGCCCCACACTTATTCTCCTTCACAATAGTAGATTCAAACTCGTCATACTCGTCTTTCTCTAACACTTGCCACGAACTATTCGCGTGTGGTCCTCTCCATTTACTTTTCAGCTCACTAACTAACAATCTATCCCAACACTTAGCCTCCTTCACTGGCATCCCACCTATGAGCATTTGCGAGTGTTTTGGTGTGCATGCTACCCAAATACATCTGCCGCCCAACCACATAAGTTGCATGCTTGGTGATGTATTGAATAATACATCTATTTATCTTGTAGAGTTTGTATATTTTTAGCACGTTTTCGTTTCGATTTGTCAATAATTTATCTACTTTTAATCCAAACACGTTTTGCAGGTTTTGGTTCGTGAAAACGGTTGGAAGGATGGGAAAAACGAGCGAAAATAGTGAAAAGAACCGAGCCAGGATGTGAGTGGATCGAAAACGAGAAAACGAAACGTAAAAGCAGGATTTCCACCCGGTCACGGGGCGCGACCGGCACACAACAACTCTCTCGCGGGGCGCGAGAGAGTGATAGTTATCCCCGGAATCAACACCCGGTCGCGGGGCGCGACCGGTCTACTCATACTCTCTCGCGGCCCGCGAGAGAGGCGTTTATCCAGAAAGTTTCAAAATCAGAGTTGTTTTGGGATTTGGTTGTTTATAATAGACTTATTATCATTGTTAACACATCTTGGGAAACTTTGGACGAACTAGGGCGGATTTGGAGCTATTTTCTAGAGATTCGAAGCTACACGAAGCAGATCTAAGCTCCAGGAATTGTGGTGGTGATCACGGGAGTTCAAGGCAGGAGCTTGTCATGGTTTATCATACCAATCTCCACTTTGATTTCTTTGTTTTTATCAATCATGCTATCTTTTTACCAACTTGGTTTTAATTACTTTTTAAACATGTTGTGAGGCTAGATTTTCTTTTGTTACCTAGGTTTTGGATTATGGAATTATGAAACTTTGATTTGCTTTAATTTAATTCATGGTTTGAATATTTAATTGGTAAAGGTTACAACTTTAATGATCTAGTTTAGGGTATTTGCATGATTTTGTTGTTTGATGATTGTTTGGTTGTTTTGCATAAACTTTGGTGAATGTCTTTCATGTAATAGATTTATGTTACTTTTCGTGTTCTTAGGAATTTGTGAGGTTGTCGGTAAATTTGGCCAATAAAACCGAGGAAACAATTAAATTAACCATTAAATCAAACTTGTCATTATATATAACTTGTTAATTGAGAAATTGCAATTAGTTGGCTGAATTAATATGGTAAATTGTTAGGTTAGGGTTTTGAGAAATTCCCGAGTCTAATTTCCTTGTCATAATTGAATAAGTTAATCTAAACTAGATAATTTTAGTTGATCTAGGTTAATTATTGAGAGGTAATTAATAATTAGACACTTTACTAATTTGAGAAGATAATTGAAAAAGAATCTTTAAGACCAGTAAACGAATAAAAAGGATAGGTTATTGTAGGTGTCTTCCTGAGAAGGGTCGGGGGTCCTGTCTAATAAACCTAAACTTTGATATGCTAAGATCCCGGTAAAATATTCAACCAGATTAATTATTGTTAAATTGAGGGAGTAGTAGTCTAAAAATCTAACCTAGGTAACTAATTCATTATCACTTGATAATAATTCTAATAAGTCCATAGAAGTTCATAGTTTGGCATTTCACTTTAGCAGTTTTAGTTAAATTGGTAATTTAGAATTATTAGTAAAAACCCCTCCTTTGAAATATACTTAGTGTGTAATTGAGTCTAAAATAGTAGTCTTACCAATTAGAGAGTTCTGTGGGTTCGATAATCCGGACTTGCTTCATACTATTCTAAAATTGATCGGTCCACTTGCCGGTTAGTAGTTTAGTGTAGTTTAGGAGTCTAGAGTATAATTTGAGTCTAGAATTAGGGTAATTTGTTCTGTTTTTAATTAACTACTTTTAGAACATCAAGTTTTTGGTGCCGTTGTCGGGGACTCTCTCATTGGCAATTGCGTTGACTACTCGATTTAGGCTTTTCTTTTACACTTGTGTTTATTTTGTTATTCGTTTGTGTCGTAGGAGTTTTAAGCTGCTTAATTATTTAATATTTAATTTTTTCTATTATAATTGAATCATTTGTGCTAACTGCTCATGTTTGTCGTGTTTCCGGTTTAGTGGATGCCCCACACGCGCTCGCAAGGACCTCCGCCTAAGCCGCCGACGGACACTCCATTCCCCCCCGCACCAAAGGTAAGTGTTTCTTCCTCAACTTTTTCAAGTTCATCTCATTCCTTCGTACCACCCGATTTCGATTTTACCCCTAAACCTTCATCACGCGATTCTCCATCACCCCGTGTAGTCCATAGAAACGTAAACCCACCACAGTAACCACCCAACTTCCACATGGCCGATAATAACAATCAGACCGTATACCAACAGGCCACCACCGGTTTCACCGGTGCAAACTCACCTATTACCTTACCCCCCATGAACAATGACCGAGCTTGGCAAATCCCTTCCTACATCATGACCGCCATCACTAACTCTTGCCAATTCCACGGTCGTGATGACGAGGATGCGCTCGCACATATCAATCGCCTTACCCGTCTATGTCATACATTCAATATGGAGGGCGCGCGTCATGATGCCCGCTTTCTCCAAGACTTTCCGTTCTCTCTAGGGGGTCGGGCTGCCATCTAGCATGACTCCCAACCACCCGACACTTTTTCTACTTGGGCCTTTTTACGGGATGCTTTCCACCCGCCAAAGCATCCCGCCTTCGTGATCAGATCCATTCGTTCCGAATGGAGCCTGATGAGCCCTACCATCTAGCTTGGGAGCGGTTCCAAACTTTAGTATCCCGTTGCTCCCAACATGGTCTATCAGACTAGGCACTTGTAGAGAAATTCTACAACGGTCTCACCCCTGAGACCCGGGCTCGATTCGACACCTCTGCTGGTGGCCACCTGATGGGAAAGAAAACAGTAGTCGAGTGCAATGACCTTTTCGAGAGCTTTGCCCATTCTGATGTCAATTACAGCACTGCCGGCAGGAATTCAATTCCTGTTTCACGTACACCTCTGGTTAACCGGGGTTTACACCAAGTTAGCTTGGAAACTACGGTAGCTGTTGCTCTAGATAGCTTCAAAAGAGAGGCCACGAAGGAGATACAGGAGCTGAAGAAAAAAGTAGACAGGTGTGAGGTGTGTAGAGGGGGTCATGACACGCTAGAGTGTCCCACGCTCACTGTTGAGCAGGTTGAGTTTATCACCGGTCAGAACCGCGGTCCTACGGATCCTTTCAATAATAATACTTCCAATTATAATCAAAACTGGCGGAATAATAATAATTATTATTATCGATCTTCCGGTAACCCCCTGGCTTCCAATCAGAGTCTTATCAGAACAGGGGGCAGGGTCATTACAATAGTGGAGGGTCAGGTCACACCAGTCAGTTTAGTGGAGGGGGTTCAAATCAGGAGGGTCAAACTAGGGGTGGAGGGTCAGGAGGTAGTCTAGATAGGATCGAAGAGTTGTTATCCCAATTAGTTGTCAAAGATCAGGCTACTCAGAAAACTCTCGCGGAACATGATCTGCTTTTGAAAAATCAACAGTCCGCACTCTTAGATCTGCAGCAGTCGGTCGGTAGTATCGCTAAACAGCTGCAAGAGCAGCCACACGGCCAGTTTGCGGGTAATACTCAACCCAACCCCGCGAACCAACACGCGAAAGCGATTACTACTCGCAGTGGTAGGACTCTGAAGGAGGTAGGTAGAGAGGGTGTAGAGGTAGAGGTAGAGGAGCGAGATGAAGAGGTAGATGAAGAAATCGAGATGGAGGCTCCACCCAGGGTGCACACCAGGTTAGACCCAGCAAGTCCCGCACCAGCCAGTGGACCTTCAGTTGGGAGTAGGGGAGAGAGGAAACCAGTAGAGGTTAGGCCATCACCGATCGTAGACACTTCACGCCTACCCTACCCAGCACGTCTGAAGCAGCAGAAATATGCCAAGGAATATGGGAATTTCCTTGACATGTTTACTCAGTTGAAAATCAATCTCCCGTTTATTAAGGCCCTCCAGCATATGCCTAAATATTCTAAGTTTTTAAAAGATCTTTTAAAACGTAAAGATAGGCTAGGGGAGCTTTCAAATATCCCATTGACTGGAAGATGTTCCGCCGTGGTTTTAAACAAGCTGCCCGAGAAATTGACTGATCCGGGTATCTTTACGATTCCATGACTATTCGGCGGCTCCATTGCTCCAGCTCATGCTCTAGCCGATCTCGGGGTGAGCATAAATCTGATGCCCTTCTCACTGTACGAGCGTTTAGGTTTAGGGGAGCTCACCCCTACGCGCATGTCTCTGTCATTAGCCGATCGGTCGGTTAAGTACCCGAGGGGAATCGTAGAGAATTTGTTGGTTAAAGTTGATAGATTTGTCTTTCCTGTAGACTTCGTTATCCTCGATATGGAGGCCGAAGAGAAGGTTCCCATCATCTTAGGTCGCCCATTTTTGCGCACCGCGAAAGCGCTCATAGATGTTCATGATGGGAAAATCACTCTTCGAGTCAGTGACGAGAACGTCACATTCGAGATCGCAAGGTCGATGCAACACCTGAGTGGTGGCGACAGCGATAGTGGCCCTTGTCACTTCGTATACTTCCTAAACTCATCCATTTCGTGTGTTGATCATTGTATAGACTATATTAGCGGAGTCGACTTAGTGAATGAGAGTTTAGTACCCGAGGAGAGTGATAGTGAGGATATAGGGGACGATGTATTCGAGATTCCCGAGACTCTAGATTTCTGTGAGGTGAGTGCCGCTACTGAGAGCACACCACTGTCGACCCCATCAGCCGTAGAGCTTAAGTTTCTCCCGTCTCATTTAGAATACGCGTTCCTAGGTGACAATTCGGGCTTACCAGTGATAATTTCTTCGAAATTGTCAACGGATGAGAAGGAGCGTTTAATCGAGATCCTGAAGTCAAATAAGGAGGCTATCGCATCGAAACTGTCTGATATCAAGGGGATTAGCCCTACCTTCTGTACTCATAGGATCCTCATGGGGGACGTCTTTAAGCCAGTAGAGCAGCCATAGCGCCGTCTGAACCCGAATATGCAAGAAGTTGTAAAGAAAGAAGTGCTTAAGCTGATGGAGGCTGGTCTCATTTATCCTACCTCCGATTCCGCATGGGTAAGCCCCACTCAGGTCGTTCCCAAAAAAGGGGGAATGACAATGGTCATGAACGAAAAGAAGGAGCTTATCCCATCGCGAACAGTCACGGGCTGGAGGGTATGCATCGACTATCGAAAATTAAACGACGCCACCCGCAAGGATCACTTCCCGCTCCCGTTCATCGATCAGATGCTGGAGCGTCTCGCAGGACAGCAATTTTATTGCTTTCTTGACGGCTTCTCAGGTTACTTTCAGATCCCAATTGCTCCCGAGGATCAGGAAAAGACAACCTTCACATGCCCGTATGGTACGGATGCGTATCGCTACATGCCATTAGAGTTATGTAACGCTCAAGCTACTTTCCAGCGCTACATGGTAGCCATCTTTCAGGACATGATCAAAACCTCCATGGAGGTTTTCATGGACGACTTCTCTGTCTATGGAAACACCTTTAATCAATGTCTTACTCACTTAGATGCGATGATGAAACGGTGTGTCGAGACGCGACTGACGCTCAATTGGGAGAAATGTCACTTCATGGTGACAGAGGGTATAGTGCTATGGCACAAGATTTCGCGAGCCGGGATAGAGGTTGATCCGGAGAAAATCGATACTATCAGCAGACTTCCCCACCGACTAGCGTCAAGTCCATCCGCAGATTTCTCGGTCATGCGGGCTTCTACCGATGGTTTATTCGAGATTTTTCAAAGATCACCCGCCCCATGACTCGACTTCTCGAGAAAGATATACCCTTCGTCTTCGATGACGACTGCTTAAAAGCTTTCACGATCCTTAAGGAGAAACTAGTAAGTGCTCCTATCTCGTCTCACCAGACTGGAGCTTGCCTTTCGAGCTCATGTGTGATGCGAGCGATTATGCTGTGGGCACCGTTTTGGGTCAGCGACGGGACAAGCATTTCTACCCAATTTACTACGCTAGTAAAACCCAAAATGACGCACATGAGAAATACACCACTACAGAGAAGGAGCTTTTAGAAGTGGTATTCGCGTTTGATAAATTCCGCTCTTACCTTGTTCTGTCCAAAACCATCATCTTTACGGACCATGCGGCTCTGCGTTTCCTTTTCCAAAAGAAGGACGCGAAGCCTCGTCTCATTCGATGGATTTTCCTGCTCTCCGAGTTCGACATCGAAATTAGAGATAAGAAAGGAGCGGAGAATGTAGCTGCTGACCATCTATCCCGACTAGAGGATCCGAGTAGAGAAGAAATTAGGGAAGAAGAGATTGGTGATAGATTTCCCCACGAGTCAGTAGAGTTTGTGACAGCCGAAAAGGAGAGAATGCCGTGGTTTTCCGACTTCGCGAATTATCTGGCGAATGGAGGGTACTGAAGGGGATGACCATGCAGCAGAAGAAGAAATTCTTTCACGATGTCAGGCGTTATATCTGGGACGACCCATTTCTATTCCAGGTAGGGGAGACCAAATTTTGAGGCGCTGCATGAGTCAAGAAGAGGGGGCAGAGATATTGAGGCACGTGCATGAGGGACTGACAGGAGGTCACCATGGTCCACACGTCACCGCACAAAAGGTTTTTGATTGCGGTTTCTATTGGCCGTCAGTTGTGAAGGACGTCCTAGAGTTCGTGAAGATGTGTGACCGTTGCCAGCGTACTGGCAACATCTCATCCAAGGACGAGAGCCCCAACATCCCATCCAAATTCTTGAAGTCTTCGATGTTTGGGGAATTGACTTCATGGGACCGTTTCCCCTATTTAGCGGGAACGGTACATCCTCGTGGCTACTGATTATGTCTCCAAGTGGGTGGAAGCTCAAGCTTTACCCACAAATGATGCCCGATTGATGGTGAGATTCTTAAAGAAATTGTTCACCCGCTTTTGTACCCCACGAGCGATTATCACGCACTTCTGCTATACCGTCATGGAAAAGGCATTGGCGCGCTACGGTGTTACTCACCGCCTCTCCACCGCTTATCATCCGCAGACTAGCGGTCAAGTGGAGAACGCGAACAGGGGGTAAAACGGATCCTGGAGAAGACAGTAGGAAAGAGTCGAAAGGACTGGTCCGGAAAACTGGACGATGCTTTGTGGGCGTTCCGTACCGCCTACAAGACACCATTAGGCACCACGCCCTTCATGATCGTATACGGTAAAGCCTGCCATCTCCTGGTCGAATTAGAGCATAGGGCACTGTGGGCGTTGAAGACCGTAAATCTAGACCTCACCGAAGCAGCCAAGCGACGATTCTTTCAAATTCACGAGTTAGAGGCACTTCGGGATGCGGCGTAGTGAGCGGTCGTGGAGTCTGAAAGAGAAAACAAAGGCGCTGCACGATCGACGTTTGAAGAATGTGAAGGAGTTTCAAATTAGTGACAAAGTGCTTCTATATAATTCCCGATTGAAACTGTTTGCGGGCAAGCTGAAATCCAAATGGTCTGGCCCGTACGTGGTAAATGAGGTTTTCCCATATGTAACCATCGAGCTGAAAGACGAAGCGGACGGAGGGACATGGAAGGTCAACGGGCATTGCTTGAAACATTATTTAGGAGGACTGCTAGATCTCACCGAGACGGAGGAGACTCCTCTCGAAGTTCCGCCTCAAACCGCGTAGATTCTCGGGTTTCGGCTCGAATGTAGAGTTTGTAGAGTTTTGTTGTCAGTTGCATTTTATGTTTATTTAATTCATGTTTCGTAATTTGTGTCTTTGTTTGTGGGTCGGTTTAGTTGGTTTTTGCAGGTCCCATCATGCATCAGTCATGGAGCACGGGCGATTACAGGTAGGTTTGATCAATCCGGTAGAACGAGTGTGATTCCGTGAACTAACAAGCTAACATGAGAGTTTCTAAAATTCAAATTTTTTAAGGCATAAAACCTGATAAAAGCAAGAAACTTTCTATGAAAACAAGCCTCTCGCGGGGCGCGAGAGGCACAAGCCTCTTCGGTCGCGGCCCGCGAGAGGCCAATAAGTTCCGGAATCATCACTCGGTCGCGGAGCGCGAGAGACTTAGTAGTTTTTCTTGCGGCCCGCGAGAGGCCTTATCTGCACATAAGAACCCTAGCCTCCACTTTCTCACAGAATTCACCACTTTTTTCAAATACTTTCCTTACGGTTTTCACCCCATTTTCACCATAACTTCGCCATTTTCAAACCAAATTCACCAAAATCACCCACATTTTCTTCCATAGATCATTGCTCACTCATTTTGACGTGATTTCCCCCGGTTTTTACCCTTCTACTCGCATTTCACCGGTGCTTTAAAAGTTCAATTTTTTTGTACTCATCTTACAGATCTACAACAAGGTACGGTTTTTTTCGCAACTCTTATGCTACCATTCTTTATTCTATAGCTTTTGTTGCTGTTATTTTGATGTTTGATACTGTGCTAGTTGTCGGTTCGGTTAAGTGCGGGTTGGGGTCAACTGGGTTGCACATGAGTTTTGATAGTAGTATTGGTTTTAAGTTGTGGATTGATTGTGTACATGCAGGGGGTATTTAGCGGGTTTGGTGCGGTCCATCATTGAGTGTGGGGACGAGGGTTGGCTAACTTTGTTTTTAAACGAAAATCTGCATTTTTTTAGATAGTCAATCGTTACTTCTGCCATGATTCAAACTGTTTTATCTGTTATTATACCCTCAATGTGGCCTCGTATCTCGGCACCTCGGTTTTAATTGCGGACAATTAAAGTGCCGAGAGGGGGGGTAGTGTTTGGTTTTGGATATGTTTCGGGGGGTTAGTAACATTTGATTAATCATGCATATAAGATTTGGTCTCGCCCGTACTCAATCTCCATTCGGGCGAGATTCGGTTTTTATCAAACTATAATGTTACACTCGCGTCAAATGTATCTTAATCATGAAGTAAATTGTTTTTCTGTGGCAAACCACGACCACGAATGAAATGCTATACGGTCGTTTGTTTTATGTGGTTGCTTTCTTTCTAAGATCATACATGTCTTACTTGTGCTTTATGCAGATGTCAGAAGAAGGTAGCTCAAGCAGGGCTGGCAGAAAGAGAAGGGGACCAACACCTCGTCAGAGAGGTGACCCCGCCGACGCGCCACAACAACCCTCTTATTTCGGTAGGCGCAGAATCAAGTATCGGTGAGATGGTGTGCCCCATGGGCAGAGCACGCGAATCGTGGACAGCCCTCTCTTGCAGTTCGATTTAGACTCCCACGAGTGGGAGAGGCTCTCAAACTTGGTCACTTGTGAGTTACTACCTTACAGGAGGATTGATTGAGGGTTGATTGATAATTTGGGACAGAGGGGTCGGATCGAGCAGCTACTAGGGGAAAAGTTCAGAAGGGTGCAAGCTTGTGGAGCAAGACAATACAAGGAAATCACTTACGAGTTCCACTCCACTTTCGAGTATCAACAAGGGAAGTTCAACGAAAATGACGCAGTTTCTTTTGCCTTGGGGAGGCAAGTATTTGAAATGGCAATTCCCAGTTTGCGGTGGCGATGCAAATAAATTCAGATGAGGAGGTTCAGTCGCCAGATTTCGCCACGAGCTTGCAGGGTGTCTTCAAAAGAAGGCACCCCCATAGTGTACAGACAAATGAACTCGCCAGATTTTGGGGCACCATCTCTTCTGCCCCGTACTCAAACAACATGGTGGCGAGCGATATCACTGATCCCATTCACCGATTCCTTCATAAGATTCTTGCGGCTACGTTGGTTGGGAGGGGGCAAGGGGACAATAAAGTCAACCAGGTGAGTTTATTTTGTCTGATGTGCATGGTAGAGGGACGGTCGGCAAATCTGGACATGATATTTGCTTGGTCAATGAAGAGAATGTGGAGGGGGGCCGGGGCAAGGGTTTATTGCGGACCCTTGATTACATGCTTGGCTGAGAGCCTAGGGGTGTTTGAAAGATACCCCCAGGACAGAATGAGAGAAGGCCCCGCCCCCTGTGTCATGAGCATCAGAGATCTCCAGGATGCCGGAATTCTTACCACCCGCCAAGGACCTCAAGTACAACCGCCTCCCGGATCCGAAGCTGCATCTTCTATGCAGGCGGGCATACCTACTCGATACCAGCGGCCAGTCACCCGCCAGGAACTGCCAGGACGGCAGTACTCTCTTCGGGAGTCCCGCCTGGACCCACTGACCTTAGATTCACTTTATGACAGGATGGAGAATGGGTTCGGGGATTTGATAGGTTATGTGGACCAGCAGTTTGGCGGGGTGCGCCAAACTATGTTAGAGAGTAGACGAATGCACGAGGCCAGCCAGAGGAGGTTAGAGGATGGGATGCGCTACATGATGCAGAATCTAAATATAGGAGCCCCGTCTTACTTTCAGCAGCCAGGCGGTCAGGCAGGTTCTAGCCAGTTTGCAGGGATGGAGGACGTGCAGCCATACCAGGTATTTGAGGCGTCCGAAGAATCTGAAGAGGATGATTGAAGCAGCCGAATATCTTTACCTTTATTTTTTCTTTTCTGCCATTTTTAGTTATTATGGTTTGTACTTTTAAACAAGTTATTTTGGGTTAGTTGGTTGGTTGGGTATGTGTTGATAAACAATCTTGCAAAACTATTAATTTATTTGGCTTTATTATTATTATTATTATTATTATTATTATTATTATTATTATTATTATTATTATTATTATTATTATTATTATTATTATTATTATTATTATTATTATTATTATTATTATTATTATGTTTTGTAAGTGTGTGATGCTAGGTTGATGTTATCTGTTGTTCCGTTCGCATGAGACCATTGAGAGTGGCACATTAAGCGCGTTCGGTTTGGAGAGCATGAGTGGTTAGCCTGGCACATCGACAGGCTTGCACTACCAGCTAAGTGGCTTCCTTTTCTGTATTTTATTTTTCTTCTTATTTGGTTTGCTTGTTTTTAGTTTATTTTGAGTAGTATTTGTCTCGTCCTTGCGTTGGGGACAATGCAAAACTTTAAGTGTGGGGATGGGATATTAGAGTAGCGTTAGTAGTGTAAATAGCTAAAAAAATAAAAAAAATAATAAAAAAAATCCGAAAATGTCTTTCTAAAAGAAGTTTGCATGAAAATTAAACAGAAAATGATATAAAATTTAACTTTTATTCGGTTTCAAATAATAATAATATGAGAATAAAAAAGGGGTGAGTTTATGTCTAATTTGGGATGTGCGAGTAGGCTCGCTTTTTTTATTTTCTTTGACCTTAATAAACCTTAATAGTCGGTCTACTAGTGGGTACTCATCTAGGAGAAATGGGAAATTGAAACCACCAAAAATAGTATAAGGAATGCCGTTATAAGCTAAAATATTTAGAATTTTTAATCATGTAAAAAGAAAAAAAATAGAAAATGAGCTTGATTGAAAAGTAGACGAGGCCTATGGAATCTCCCTTGGGGATGGTGACTCTGATCGAGAATCCCTCTAGGATTAGTTGAAATTTTAAGTATCGAAGCCCACGTTGTCGCTCTCGGGGATGGTAACTCTGGTTGAGACAGCCTCTGTGTTAGATATGCAAAAAGAAATCAAAATGCTCAAATGAAAAAAAAAAGAGAAAGAAAAAAAGGAAACTGCTTGATTTTAAATTCTTTATATTTTTGTATAAAACGGTTAGAAAAGGGTTAAATAATTCGTTCCTTTTGTTTCATAAACTTGAGGTGGGATTAGGGATACTGTGGACTCTAGTGTGAGACCCTAGGTGGATTGACTGCACTTAAATTAAATTTACATGATGAGAGGTTTGAACCGAATTTTGAGTTTAAGTGGATCCAATACTTGCAATCGCGATTAACTTGAATCTTGTTCCCTAATGAAAATAATAGTAATTTTTTAAATCGAGTAATTGTTGGGTTATGATTCCGTATGCACAATTCTTTTTCGAGGGCGAAAAAACAGCAAGTGTGGGGATATTTGATGTATTGAATAATACATCTATTTATCTTGTAGAATTTGTATATTTTTAGCACGTTTTCGTTTCGATTTGTCAATAATTTATCTACTTTTAATCGAAACACGTTTTGCAGGTTTTGGTTCGTGAAAACGGTTGGAAGGATGGAAAAACGAGCGAAAATTGTGAAAAGAACCGAGCCAGGACGTGAGTGGATCGGAAACGAGAAAACGAAACGTAAAAGCAGGATTTCCACCTGGTCGCGGGGCGCGACCGGCACACAACAACTCTCTCGCGGGGCGCGAGAGAGTGATAGTTATCCCCGGAATCAACACCCGGTCGCGGGGCGCGACCGGTCTACTCATACTCTCTCGCGGCCCGCGAGAGAGGTGTTTATCCAGAAAGTTTCAAAATCAGAGTTGTTTTGGGATTTGGTTGTTTATAATTGACTTATTATCATTGTTAACACATCTTGGGCAACTTTGGACGAACTAGGACGGATTTGGAGCTATTTTCTGGAGATTCGTAGCTACACGAAGCAGATCTAAGCTCCAGGAATTGTGGTGGTGATCACGGGAGTTCAAGGCAGGAGCTTGTCGCGGTTTATCGTACCAATCTCCACTTTGATTTCTTTGTTTTTATCAATCATGCTATCTTGTTACCGACTTGGTTTTAATTACTTTTTAAACATGTTGTAAGGCTAGATCTTCTTTTGTTACCTAGGTTTTGGATTATGGAATTATGAAACTTTGATTTGCTTTAATTTAATTCATGGTTTGAATATTTAATTGGTAAAGGTTACAACTTTAATGATCTAGTTTAGGGGATTTGCATGATTTTGTTTGTTTGATGATTGTTTGTTTGTTTTGCATAAACTTTGGTGAATGTTTTTCATGTAATAGGTTTATGTTACTTTTCGTGTTCTTAGGAATTTGTGAGGTTGTCGGTAAAATTGGCCAATAAAACCGAGGAAACAATTAAGTTAACCATTAAATCAAACTTGTCATTAAACCTAACTTGTTAATTGAGAAATTGCAATTAGTTGGCTGAATTAATATGGTAAATTGTTAGGTTAGGGTTTTGAGAAATTCCCGAGTCTAATTTCCTTGTCATAATTGAATCAGTTAATCTAAACTAGAAAATTTTAGTTGGTCTAGGTTAATTATTGAGAGGTGATTAATAATTAGACACTTTACTAATTTGAGAAGATAATTGAAAAAGAATCTTTAGGACCGGTAAACGAATAAAAAAGGATAGGTTATTGTAGGTGTTTTCCTGAGAAGGGTCAGGGGTCCTGTCTAATAAACCTAAACTTTGATATGCTAAGATCCCGGTAAAATATTCAACCAGATTAATTATTGTTAAATTGAAGGAGTAGTAGTCTAAAAATCTAACCTAGGTAATTAATTCATTATCTCTTGATAAAAATTCTAATAAGTCCATAGAAGTTCATAGTTTGGTCATTTCACTTTAGCAGTTTTAGTTAAATTGGTAATTTAGAATTAGTAAAAGCCCCCCCCCCCCCCCTTTAAAATATAGTTAGTGTGTAATTGAGTCTAAATTAGTAGTCTTAGCAATTAGAGAGTTATGTGGGTTCGATAATCCGGACTTGCTTCATACTATTCTACAATTGATCGGTCCACTTGCCGTAAGTAGTTTAGTGTAGTTTAGGAGTCTAGAGTATAATTTGAGTCTAGAATTAGGGTAATTTGTTCTGTTTTTAATTAACTACTTTTAGAACATCACTTGGTCCGTTCGATGTATCTTTCTTGGGAATCCCAACAACTTTCTTGGTTACCATTGCCTTGATCTGACCACTAGTCGTGTTCACATCTCCCGACGTGTGGACTTTGATGAAGACCTACACCCACCAACAACCACCTCATACCTATACCTTTCTCGAGGACCCTCCAATACCTATCCACACCTTCACTTTTCCAACACCATCCTCACCTATAGTTACCGCCACCTCCTCACCACAACTCCCTCCCACCCCACCATTCCCTCAGCTGAAGCTAACCCTCTCTCCACCTCAAAACAGCCCAGCCGTTCCTCAAACTAACTTGTCCATTCACCAAACAAGCCAACCCATTATGGTTATACGGTGTATGTGGTTGTTTAGACATAAATTTAATTGTGTTGGCTCTTTAGACAAGTACAAGGCTCATTTGGTTGTTAACAAGAAGCCCCAAACTGTCGATATTATTTGCCTTAACACTTTCGTCCAGTTGTAAAACCAGATACCATTTGTACCATGTTGACTATGGCTTTTTCTAGAAATTGGTCGATTAACCAACTTGATATTAAAAATGCATTTTTGCATGGCAATTTGCAAGAATCAGTGTACACGCTTCAACCTGCACGCTTCATTAATCAAGCAACACCGAATCTAGTATGTAAATTAAAACGGTCACTTTATGGCTTAAAGCAGGTACCACAGGCATAGTTCACTTGCATCTCTAATTTTATTCTATAAGAAGGGTTTCAAAGGAACCACATGCGATAATTCGTTATTTACTATCGGCAAGGCTTGAACATGACATATTTACTTTTATGTTTAGACGACATTATAATCATGACCTCATCCGAGTCACTACTCCGAACTATCATCAAGCCATTATCCAGTGAATTTGTTATGACTAAATTGGGCTTTTTACATCATTTTATTGGTATTCATGTCACTCGAGACAACTTTAGTATATTTTTGTCTTAGTCTCAATATGCTAAAGATATACTTCATCAAGCAAATATGACCAATTGCAAGTCCTACGCAACACCAGTGGATACGTCCTCTAAACTTAGTATGAATGTGGGCTGGCCTCTTTCGGATAACACTCCGGATCGAAGTCTTGCTGGGGCATTACAATATCTTACTTTTACAAGACCTGATATTACATATGTTGTCCGATAGGTCTGTTTGTTCATGCATGCACCCACGGATGCACATTTTAACTTCATGAAACGAGTTTTGAGATACATACAAGGAACTCTTGATCAGGGTGTTCACCAAACGACCTCTCCTATCGGTCTATTACTCCTTATTCTGATGCAGATTGCGGAGGTTGCCCATACAATCGACGTTCTTTATCTGGATATTGTGTATTTATGGGAAATAGTTTACTCTCTTGGTCGTCTAAATACAACCAACTATTTCTAGATCTAGTGCAAAAGTTGAATACAGAGGTGTGGCAAATGCAGTCGCTGAGACAACATGGCTTCATACCCTTCTTCTCGAACTTCACTTATGAATGCAAAGAGCAATCTATCTTTCAGAAAATCATGTTCAACATCAACAAACTAAACACGTCAAGATTGACATTTACTTCGTCCGGGAAAAGGTTCGTTTAGGTCATGTTCGTGTGCTTCACGTTCCCTTTTCGCCTCAGTATGTAGATGTATTCACTACGGGCATTGCAAAACAATTATTCCAAAACTTTCGTGACATTCTGAGTGTTCGTTCCAACTCCGGCTCACACTGAAGGGGAGTATTATCCGATATATTATTTAGTATATGTTTGTATTTATTGTTATTATTGGTAGTTAGGAAAATATCATAATTTCCATATTTATAGGCCTAACCTTCAATAAGGAGGTGATTATTGTACAAATTCATTCAAGGAAATACACATCTCATTTTAGAACCTTTATGTCCATATCACTAAACACAATTAAGGCCTATAGTATTGCAACGTAGAGTGGTCTAGATAAATAATATAAGGAGGTGATTATTGTTCAAATTCAGTCAAGGAAATACAAATCTCATTTTAGAACCTTTATGTCCATATCACGAAACACAATTAAGGCCTATAGCATTGCAACGTAGAATGGTCACACTTAAACGTTTAGAGTGAGTTGTACCCGAAAAAATAAGACAAAGTACATGTTATTAGAGCATCTACATCGGTGGAGATGTGGCTACATCTGTTGCAAAAACCATCCAAAATCCATAGCTATACTTGTAGTAATATAAAGCGAATTCGTAGCTAAATTCTGCAGCAAAATCGGGAACAAAAGCTAGCCTATTTCTGTAGCCGAACTGTAGTGAATTCGTAGCTAAATTTTGTAGCAGAATTGGTAGCAAAAACGTATCAAATTTCTCTAAGCTAACATTCATAGCAAAACAATGTAAAAGGTAGCAATTTTTCGTAGCCAAACCATAGCAAAGTTGTAGCTAAATTCTGTAGAAAAATAGTGGCAAAAATGTAGCAAATTTCTGTATCTAACCTTCGTAGCAAAAAACAACTTCATAGCTAAAAGTAAGTGGCAAAATTTCGTAGCTAAAAATCCATAACGAAATTCCGTAGCTAAAATAGCAACGCCCCTTCTGTAGTTAAAGTCACCGCTAATAATTTCTGTAACTAAAGTTCATAGCAAATAAATTAGCGACAAGACTTATGGATATGAATCAAATCCGTAGCAAAATAGATATTTGCTATATTTTTTATACAAATTTAACAATAGCAAATACCTATTTATTTACTAGTGATATAATATTCTTCAAAGTTTGAATATAAAGATATTTTCGTTTCTAGAAACAAGAATCACTCACACGTGCACATATTGTCGACGTCGACTATTTTCATTGCTGTTCTTTAACACGACAATGAACGTAGGTCAAAGTTACATTTTTTTCCTTTCTAGAATCAATTATTATTATTATTATTATTATTATTATTATTATTATTATTATTATTATTATTATTATTATTATTATTATTATTATTATTATATTATTATTATTATTATTATTATTATTATTATTATTATTATTATTATCATTATTACATGAAATTATGAATTAACGTAATTAGTATGGTTTGAATATACATATTTTTAGGTTTGGCTTTGAATGGAACTTTTTCGTTGTATAAAAAAATTCGATTATGTGTTTGGTGTGTAGTAAATACTTGCAACATGTTGTGGATTAAAAAATGATAAAAGCTTTGATTTAAGATTTAAAGTTTACGTTTAAAAACCATAAACACCAAGAAAATATATAAAATAGCATTTGCGTGCTTTGTTATATTATAGGTGCTTAAAAATAGATTAATTATTATCACTCTACAATTTTGAAATAGACTAATATGACTACAAAAATATGAAGTAGATAATAATAATAATAATAATAATAATAATAATAGTTTAAAGCCAACGTGAGGCTAGGACCACTTGCTAGAGACATATGCTATTTTGAAAGAGAGTTCTCAGGTTCAAACATGAATAAAAGTGATTGATTTAGGAATGTTGGTGTAATAGAGACGCGATAAATATTGTATATATAAAAAAATATTCTAGTTTAAGATTAGTTATCTTAGTGTTAGCATAATAACTTAAATCATTTTATATTTAACATGTTAAATCTATTTATATTTAATCTAACATCTGAAAATTATAATAGATGTGAAGAAAATAACAATAATACATACTTTAAAATCTTAACAATTTAATATCGAATGTGTAAGTGAATTAATTCTTACACTAAAAAATACTACAAGTTAAGCAAATTTTATATCACCTTAAAGTATTCTTGGAGGTGTATTATACGGACCATCTTACATGTCATATATAAAAAAATTAAAAAATGTAATTTACTCTAGAAAAATTAGGTCAGGGAAATAGTGACGAGAAAGAGGATTTACCGACTGAAAATGCAAATACTCACCAACTACCAACGAGAAATGCCTCCATTGGCAACCTCACCAAACGCCCTTCCCTTTATTTTACTTGGTTTTATAATCAACGCACTTCTATTTGAATAAGTAAAGGAATTTAGCAACTATGATCTAAACTAGAAGAATTAAACTTGTACGTAGGAATAGCAATGGACCGTGTTTGGACCGGATATTGGTAATTCCAGGCTTTTATTCGGTTGTAATTCTTTATCTCATACTTGGCCCGTTACATGTCGGATATAGGGCATACTCGTGAGTATTAGGTATACCCATTAATTTCTTAAAAATACCCGTTGGGACAAATGTGCAATTTTTACTTTGATGTTTATATAATTACTATTTTAATGACTATAACAAATGAAAATATGATTAATAACTTACATATCAGATTTAGATCACGTATACCAAATTAATCAAAACGATTACTTAATTAACTAGTTTTATAAGGATCACCTAATTGCATAAACATCCACATAAAGGATGACAGCTTCCATATCCAATATACATGCTCAAAAATAAGTTATTTGTTTACTAAGCACCTGCCAAATACATATCCACATGTGACTAGAAGACTAGACCCTAATATTATAGAGAAGGTAATAAGTACATGTACTAGCTTTATATATATGGAAATTTATAATATGAGACTTTCGGGTATTATTCTGGAAATGGCCGGGTATCACTAAATCCCATACCCGTACCCGGATTTTTTCTTTTTTTAAGCCCATACCCATTGGCTTTCGGGTATACCTGGCCCGTATGTTTCGGGTTTCAGGTATACCCGTCGGGCTTGGGCATTTTTGCCATCCCTACTTGTACGTTATTGCAGGTAGGAGTATTTTAGATCGGAGTATCCGGCTTTTAGATATTTGGAAATTTTAGATAGTAAATATTAATATCCGAATCTGTATCCAAAACTTCGCATATCCGAAGTTTTGGATACGGATTCAGATATTTAAACGAATATCTGAATTTATAAAAAATATAAAAAATCCATTTTGTGTATTGATTAAAACTAAACCTATATTCAATTTTCTAGATTTCCAACATTGAAAACAAAAAAAAAACATTCATACATTCACATCTGAATCCGATTATTTACTATTTTTTACTATATTTCAACTAAATATAATGCTCATATAATATATATTACTATTTTTTTAGTTTTTGGATATCGGATAAAACAACTATCCGAAATTTTAGAAATCCATACCCGAATCGGAAAATTCGGATTATCGGATTTTTAAATAACAGAACTTTCGGATATCCGAAATTTGGATATTTCCTGTTCGGTTTTGAATCCGGATTTTTTTAAACACTCCTAGTTGTAGGGATGCTTGTTTTCACATTTTAGAAAAAAAAAGTTAGAAACTATTAACTTATAATCGTTTAGTTTTTTAAATACGATAATTGAGTGAATTCTTGCTAAAACTTTATTTATAGGGAATGATAGATAATTAATATAAACGAGTTTTGTTAATCATGAACCTTGACGATTATGATTAAAATTGTAACTACCAACAATCATGTTTTAGGCTGTCCAGTTGATTATACAACTTGGAACATGACAAAAAATGAACAACAAATAGGTTGACATATACAGGGGCGGACTTACCTTATTGGTAGGGGTAGCCTTGGCGCTCCGATAGTAGTGTAAATTTTTGAAAAATTTGATATTTTTTGATTTCGTTACCTCTTTTCTATAAAACGTTGCCCCTACGAAGATTTTCTGGATCTGTCACTTGACAAATAACTCATTATTATTTAACAATATTTTGAAAGTACTAAAGTTTCTCTGTATCTCCGACACATGTTATCTTAGACTATTGTTGTCTTTAAAAAACCCTTAAATTTCGGAGTATCTCACAGTTCCAAACACAACCATCTAAGATATCTTATAGTTTTACCCATGATTATAATATATTCAAAATTATGTCTTATTGAGTGAAAAGAATCCATGATCCTAACTTTCATTTTCGTTTTCAACTATGATCGCCCCCATACAATCATTATAGTTTTACTCTTGATTCTAAATCGTTTCACTCAGAATGATGATGGCTGTAAATGAGACGGTGAAAAATATCTTTCTTATAAGCAAAACCAAATGCAATACAAGTGTAACTTTTATAGTATGATGTGGAAGCATACCAAGTCGCTATATTGTAAGACTCGTATGTAAGGTACGAAAGTAACATTCTGAGTGTACGTATAGTAATGCCCTTTTACTATCTTTTTATGTTAAATAGATTTAATTTTTTTATCAGAAAAATAGATATAGATAGCTAAAAAAATCTTTTAGATAGATTGTGTAAAGCATAACTAAATAAATTAGATTTATTTAATTCGTATGTCTTTACATGAAAATTGAAAATTAAGGTAAAGAAGAAGTAAATGACTAAAAGAGTAACATTTGTAAAAAAAAATCCAATTAAAAAGGAATATTGCATTTGTAAATTTAAGCGTCATCTGCATTTTTATTCATTTTTGTCGATTTCTAAATTTTGTAAACGAATGCAATTTTTATGTAGATATATGCTTCGGTCAGTATTATTGTTGTTTTCGTTAATTACGTATTTCATTTTTATGAATTCTTACAACGGGTCATCTTTCTTTTTTTTTTCCTTTTTTTTTAATAGTACAGATAATTACTTTATATTTCATTTTAAAGATTTTAATAACTTAACATTTTAACCGAACCGCTTCTAACCAAAGCTAATAGGTTTTTAAAGATAGATAACCGAATATTTCAATTATTGTTTTGATTACGCCTCCGCTTTATAGAGTATGTGGTTCCTTCACTGTTGTTTCTTCAACAACATGGGACAAAGAAACAATGGAATAGATGAATTCTTTGGAAGGCGAAGGGCTTTTATAGTCATTTCTTTTATACAAATTTGTTTTCTCATCCAATATAGGATGGGTAAAAATGCAAAAATTCCATAAATTTGAGGATTTCGTGGAATTTGAAGGCTAAATGAATTGATTAATGTTCTTTACATGTATTTCTTAATTGTAGTTGCAATATGTGATCAACCATAGGGATAAGCTTGTTAGTTGTGATCAACCAGCATGCTGCATATGGTGAATTATTTTAAGCATCTCACATTGTAGCCATTGATCAGACTAGAACCCAGTTTTATCTCCTTTCTCCATCTTGACCACCAAGCTTTGACTCAGTTGCGGATCTAGAAAATCTTCATAGGGGTAACGTTATATAAAAAAAGGGTAACGAAATCGAAAAACGTCAAATTTTTCCAAAATTTACACTACCGTCGGAGCACCAAAAGGTGTAGCGAAGGCTACCCCTTCCCCTAAGGTAGGTCCGCCCCTGCTTTGACTCATATCCAAATTAGCCTTAATCAAGTCATAATCAATGCCACCAATTCCATGTCAAACCCCTAATGCTGATATTTTAATGGGAATTAAAGTTGACCCTCTTTGACCGCATGGGTAACATTAACAAATGCCCAAATTTGAGAAGGCATTGATTTGTATCACCGCTATAATTTAACTAATAATACAGTATTTGCCTCCTTTCTCCTTTATGATGGGAAATAGAAGAATATTTCAAATGTAGCGTTTTATGATCCTATTTGCTAACATGGTTTGATGGGATCATCTAAAAGCATCATATAATGATAGAAAGAATCTTCTTCTCAAAACACAAGTGGTGTTGGAGTAATATAAACAACCCTCCTACCATAAATGAATGATGTGACACTTACATTGTTTTCCCCCTCCAGCCCACCCGTTTTTAATAGTTCATACACAAAAACTGCCTAACACGTAAAAACACCATGATGGTCTAAGCTGCTCAATCACCTTTAAAAAAAATATAAAAATATTCATGTATGCTTTATTAGCTTTATTTATAAATAAAGAGTAAACTGCCAAAATAGTCCCTGAGGTTTGGTCATTTTTATCACCTTAGTCCAAAGCTCAAATCTTTTGAATCTGGGTTCTTGTAATTTCAATTTTGTTGTCATTTTCATCCAAATCAAAATCTGATAAGATTTTTCAGTTAACATTCAGTTTTTTTTTCTTTTTCTCTCTTTTAATGAAGGGCAAAATTATCTTTTGATATTCTATTATAACAAATTAAAATTTTTTTTACCATTTTGCCTTTCATTAAAAGAGATGAAAAAGGACCTATTAGGCCAAAGCATGCTATACCAAACGTCGTGTGAGCTAATCCCACTTTGAGTTGTCACTGTGTCTACACCTGGACACCCTCCTACCATACATCTCGCAATCATATTTCACAGTTTTCATTCGGGTGATGCGAGTGTTAATCCGCCAACACCAATGTGAATCCTACTAAGCCCAATAGTCATGGGGGCCCACATGACTATACAGGCGATGGTATGGGGGACATTGGAGGCCCAAACATGAGCAAACCCAAGACATCCTATGGATGTAGTTGCATTATTGATAGTTATGTTATTTTTATTCTTTTAACGACACATGACACCTAAAAACTTCTTAACTCACAATCTTCCTATGTATGTTCCTGTAGATGTCGGCTAGGCAACTACGTGGAGGTAGAAAGTCAGGAAGATCCAAGGAACGCTTGGCCACTCAAATTGCTAAACAAATGGCCGCGGTACTTCCTGACATCGTGATTTAAGTTCAACAAGCTCTCACCGCAAATCCTATCAACCCTCCCAATCATGAAGACCAGAACGTCATCAACCCTCCTTCTAAAAAGTGCTCCTACAAACACTTCAAATCTTGCGATCCCCCGAAATATGAAGGGACCGAAGGTGTTACCGCCCTCCTTCACTGGTTTGAGGAAATGGAAAACACTTTCCTCAATTGCGATTGTCCCGAGGATCGCAAGGTACGTTACGCAACTGGGAGACTGTTTGGGGTAGCCCTTACCTGGTGGAACACAGAAAAGGGTAAGCGAGGAGTCGAAGATGCCATGGCCTTAACATGGGAAGAGTTAAGGGAACTCATTACAAGACGCTTCTGTCTAAGAAGCGAAATCAAAAAGTTGGAAGATGAATTCCACTCGTTGAAACAAAAGGAAGGAGATCACACTTCCTACAACAAGAGATTTCTCGAACTGAACCAAATGATCCCCAACTTGTTCACCCCACTGTACCGCTTAGTCGAACATTACATTCGAGGTCTTCCCTCGAAAATTCAAGACTCGGTTCTAAGCACTTCGCCTGCAACACTTGAAGCCGCAATGGAACTAGCTACCGAACTTACTGAGAATCGCATCCGAAACGGCAAATTCAAGGATGAGAAAAAGAAAGCCCCCGTTGAGGCCCAAACTCCAAACCATTCCGTCTCCTCTTCGAAGTTTGCTGGTAAGAGGAAACGAAACAGCAGAAATTTTGCTGTCACCCAAACCAACCCTCCTATCACTGCCGCACCAATTACCCAAATTGCTCCCTCAGCTGCACCATTTAAAAAGCCAAACACCGGCCCATACCCAAAATGCAACCGTTGTCAATACCATCACCTTCCCGACTTCGCCGATAATTGACGGTTTCTTCTGTTTTAACCGAAGAATTTACCTCAACGTCGGTTATAACCGATGTCTGAACCCGCGACATCAGTCGTAACCGCCGGAGGACAGCTGACTATGAATCGGGACTGAAATCAGACCCCATGCGTCTCGATTCTTCCCTATAAATTCACCAGCAAGCCTCTGATAATCTTTTCGCTCGCAATCACACCAAATCTCGACGCATTTTCACTCGCCGGAATTTTTCTGCCATCACCGGACTTTCGCCGGAAAACCGAGACTCACATCAACACGGTAAATACCTCGACTCTCTTTGTTTCTTTCCATTGTTAGACCATTACTAACGTAAATCCACCATCCAGAATCAATCCCAGACGACGTTGTCGGAATTTCTGCTTTCGCCGGAAAACTTCTGAAATGTCCAGAATCACGCCGTGAGCCGGTATGATCATTTAATCCTACTGAAAAACGTTGCTCAGTAGTTCAATTTCACATCTAACCCATCCAAACTGTTAATTGATTCTAGCAGCCGAAGTCCACAAAACAGAGCCGACGAATCTTTGTCGGAGTTCTGTGAAAGACACTGATCGGTACATCCTTTCCCCAAACTCTCTCCGTTCATTACCCTTCAATTACTTATAATGCTTGTTAATCGAATTAGACCTGAAACAGTTGAAATACCATATTCTGTGTTCTTGAGCGAAGAAGATGAAGTTGGTTATGTTATAAGATTAATAAAAATTAGTATTATGAACGGGTTAGACACACAGTCCAGCGGTGGACTGTGTGCAAACAATTACATACAAGACGCGAGTTCGATTCCTATCACAACCTTAACCTCTGAAATAAAAATGTTTTTTTTAGAAACCGAACCGGGTTAACTCAGTAAGATGTTAAGTATAATAAAAACCGGAATATTAACCAGGTTAGACACACAGTCCAGCGGTGGACTGTGTGCAACACTAACTCGCACGTCCCGGGTTCGAGACTGGATAACGGCACCGGTTCAATGTAATTAAAATCCTTTTTAAAAATAAATGATTTTCGGATTAAGTTAAATAGTATATAAATATAATTAAAAACAGAAATATTTCGGGTTAGACACGTAGCTCAGTTAGTAGAGCTGCGTGCACGCGTACGGGAGGTCACGGGTTCGGTCAACGGTCAACGGTCAAAAGTCAACATTTTTTTATTATCTTTATTTATTTATTTAAATTAAAAATCAATTAAAAATACTTAAAAATAACGTTTTTAAAGTTAGAAAATAGCCTTAAACTTACAAAAATATATCCAAAGATCCTACTAAAATTGTTAATAAAATCCACTTACTTACCGTACCTTTTCGTTATTAACTTGGTTAGTTATTTTCCTCGTCGATCAATCCTCTAAATTAGTGCGCAATCAACATCATCCACCGAACGCACCCAATGTGAGTGAATCTCTACCAATTCCCCGTTTTAATCACATTTTGGGGTGTATCATGTGTCGCTATTTATTTATTATAATTAAACACTTGTGCATCCATCATGTTCATGATCAAATGTGTTGCCAATATATATCTATTGTTTGTGTGGTTGATGTTTAAATTAAAGTTATCATTTTCAGTACATACATTTCATAGGCCGCCGCTCCCCATTACCTATGAGCGTGAGCTGTTCCCCATTACCTATGAGCGTGAACCAGGCGTTGCCAACATAAGATCGGCTCCGTTTGATTGAGCCTTGATCTCACATACATTAGCATAGGCCGTCCGTTCCCCATTACCTATGAGCGTGAATGGGACGTTGCCAACATATACATTGTCATTCTTATTATATACTTAAGCAAGGTGGTTTGTGATCGTTATGTTTACATACATTTGTTCATATATGATTATTGCACAATTTTCCTATATTAATTACCATAATGAATCTATAACAAATATTTTTAACAAGGTTCACTCTCCAACTTTTGTTGACCCAAAATTTCCCATTTTTACACATGATACAGGTGATCAAGTTGAAGCAAGAAACATATAGGGCGGCCTAGAAGAATAAACCAGTTTAGATTTTGAATAGTTTTAATTAATTTTTCCTTTCCTTGTATTGTATGAATTTGACTTGGAACTTTGAGATGTAATTTGAATTTAATAAATATTAAACATATTAGTAAACATCATGAGCTTTGGTGATAACCCAATTATGCCCCGACTCTTATTCCGCTGCGGGTCGGGGTGTGACAAAAACCAACATTTTTACAACTGAATCAGAACAAGTCACAGAATGTTTATAAGAGTAATATAATTCATAAGTTTAACAGATTTGACACACAGCCCAACTGGTTGGGCTGTGCGCACTCAAACCGAAGGACCCGAGTTCGACTCCGGGTCCCTGCAACCGGTTCGGCCATATAAACCATTTTTAATAAAACCAAATAAGTTTAAAAAATTAATTAGTATATAAATATAATTAAAACAGAGAATATTTCGGGTTAGACACGTAGCTCAGTTGGTAGAGCTGCGTGCACGTATACGAGAGGTCCCGAGTTCGAACCTCACTCAGCGCAAACAAACACACAGTCCGACCGGTCAACGGTCAACAGGGTCAAAAAGTCAAAATTTTTATATTTCTTTTTATTAATTTATTTAATCAGAAAATTATTTAAATACTTAAAAATAATATTTTTAAAGTTAGAAAATATCCTTAAACTCACAAAAACAAATCTAGAAATCCCATTAAGATTAAGAATTTAAAAGTATTAAACTCAAATAAAATCCATTTATTTACCGAATCATTTCGTTACTATTTTAGGTTGGTTTTTCCTCGTCGATCAAATCCTAAAATTCGTGCGCATCCAACGTCATCAAATAACGCACCCAATGTGAGTGATACTCTATCAATTCCCCGTTTTAATCATGTTTTGGGGTGTATCATGTGTCGTTTAATTCCTTATTATATTTAAACACTTGTGCATCCATCATATCTGTGATCAAATGTGTATCAAATGTGTATCAATTGTTGTGTGGATTATATATGTAGTTTGGATTTATCATTTTCAGTGCACGCATATCATTAGGCCCATCAGTTCCCCGTGGGCGACGGGTTGAGCATCAGGTGCCTCATACGATCGGCTCCGTTTGATTGAGCCTTGATCTCACATTCATCATCATACATATCATATACTCATTCAAAGTGGTTTGTGTTTGTTATTTATATATGTTTACTCACATGTGATTATTGCACAAATTTTCAATACTAAATAAAACAAGAAATTAATAACAATGTTTTATCAAGGTTCACTCGCCAACTTTTGTTGACCCAAAATATCCCCCGTTTTACACATGATACAGGTGATCCAGTTGAGGCAAGAAATACATAGGAAGGCCTAGAAGAATAAATCAGTTTAAGCTTTGGATTGTTTACATAGTTTCATTTCCTTGTAATTGTATGGATTTTGATTTGGATATTTAAGTTGTAATTTGAACTTAATAAATATGAAACATTTTAGTAAGCATCATGAGCTTTGGTGATAACCCAATTATGCCCCGACTCTTATTCCGCTGCGGGTCGAGGTGTGACAGACTGGTATCAGAGCCATGACTATAGGGATATAGGATAGGTTATTAGACCCTTAGAGCCTATACTATAGTTGATTAAAATTTTAAATTGTTTATGCGTTACATACAAAATTCATGATGTTTATATGCTTTATGTTTATTGTTACACTCAATGTTATGCAAGCATGTTCATAAGTACATATTATTATACAATGCTCATCATGAATCATATCCTCATAACATATCATATCCATGAGAGCACACACCTCACAATTACCATGATTTTGCAATGATTTTTGTATTTTCAAATCACATCAAAGTGAGTTCTCATGACGGGCATGTAGTAACTGGAAGGGTACGAGTACCGGTAGTCGGAACGTCCTGTCTAGGCTTGGCATTCGTAAAAATCCAAAATAAAGGACCAGTTTGCCTACATGGGGACTAACGATGAGAGTACGAAGGACCTATTAGGCCAAAGCATGCTATACCAAACGTCGTGTGAGCTAACCCCACTTTGAGTTGTCACTGTGTCTACACCTGGACACCCTCCTACCATACATCTCGCAATCATATTTCACGGTTTTCATTCGGGTGATGCGAGTGTTAATCCGCCAACACCAATGTGAATCCTACCATCGCCTGTATAGTCATGGGGGCCCACATGACTATACAGGCGATGGTATGGGGGACATTGGAGGCCCAAACATGAGCAAACCCAAGACACCCTATGGATGTAGTTGCATTATTGATAGTTATGTTATTTTTATTCTTTTAACGACACATGACACCTAAAAACTTCTTAAACTCACAATCTTCCTATGTATGTTCCTGTAGATGTCGGCTAGGCAACTACGTGGAGGTAGAAAGTCAGGAAGATCCAAGGAACGCTTGGCCACTCAAATTGCTAAACAAATGGCCGCGGTACTTCCTGACATCGTGATTCAAGTTCAACAAGCTCTCACCGCAAATCCTATCAACCCTCCCAATCATGAAGACCAGAACGTCATCAACCCTCCTTCCAAAAAGTGCTCCTACAAACACTTCAAATCTTGCGATCCCCCGAAATATGAAGGGACCGAAGGTGTTACCGCCCTCCTTCACTGGTTTGAGGAAATGGAAAACACTTTCCTCAATTGCGATTGTCCCGAGGATCGCAAGGTACGTTACGCAACTGGGAGACTGTTTGGGGTAGCCCTTACCTGGTGGAACACAGAAAAGGGTAAGCGAGGAGTCGAAGATGCCATGGCCTTAACATGGGAAGAGTTAAGGGAACTCATGACAAGACGCTTCTGTCCAAGAAGCGAAATCAAAAAGTTGGAAGATGAATTCCACTCGTTGAAACAAAAGGAAGGAGATCACACTTCCTACAACAAGAGATTTCTCGAACTGAACCAAATGATCCCCAACTTGTTCACCCCACTGTACCGCTTAGTCGAACATTACATTCGAGGTCTTCCCTCGAAAATTCAAGACTCGGTTCTAAGCACTTCGCCTGCAACACTTGAAGCCGCAATGGAACTAGCTACCGAACTTACTGAGAATCGCATCCGCAACGGCAAATTCAAGGATGAGAAAAAGAAAGCCCCCGTTGAGGCCCAAACTCCAAACCATTCCGTCTCCTCTTCGAAGTTTGCTGGTAAGAGGAAACGAAACAGCAGAAATTTTGCTGTCACCCAAACCAACCCTCCTATCACTGCCGCACCAATTACCCAAATTGCTCCCTCAGCTGCACCATTTAAAAAGCCATACACCGGCCCATACCCAAAATGCAACCGTTGTCAATACCATCACCTTCCCGATAATCCCTGCCAACATTGCACAAGCTGTGGCCGAGCAGGTCACACCATCCAAACTTGTCGCACACTTCAGCGAATGAACCGCAATCAACCCCCAACCCAAACCCACCATCAGATAGTGGGTCAAGCCCAACAACCCTTAATTCTACCATCTGCACAACACATAGCCCAATCCTACTACCCACCCAACTACCCTATGATGCAACCCATGCGAGCTTGTTACAACTGAGGAGACCCAAACCACTTCAGGAACACATGTCCACGCTTGGTGAACATCATCCATGCTCAAGCCCAAGCGAACCCAGTAAACCAAGCCAACCAAGCTCCTCCACCTGCCAGAGGAAGAGCTTTCAACATCAATGCCAACCAAGCTAGGGCTGACAACAACGTGGTTAACGGTACGTTTCTCATCAATGGTAGTTATGCATCCATGTTATTCGATACTGGCGCGGATAAGAGTTTTGTGTCCTTAGAATTTCGTGTTAATCTCATCGAATCTCTGACGGTGGAAGTTGCTGACGGAAAACCCGTCTCATTAGATTCTATTATACGCAATTGTACTCTCACCCTAAACGATCACGATTTTCCAGTTGTCCTCATTCCTATGAAGTTGGGAAGTTTTGATATTATAATCGGTATGGACTGGCTCAGCCAGCATCACGCTGAAGTAGTGTGCCGCGAAAAGTTCATTCGCATTCCTCTGGCAGACGGTCAGACTCTACGTATTTTTGGAGAAACCCCTTCGAAAGGACTCAAATTAATGTCCTGCCTTCAAGCCCGAAAATATCTCCGCAAGAACCATGTCGCATTCCTAACTCACGTCGTCAAAAAGGGAAACAAGGAGAAGAAACTCGAAGATATACCAGTTGAGAAATAATTCCCACAAGTCATTCCCGACGACATCTCAGGACTCCCTCATGTGAGGAAGAGCTTTCAACATCAATGCCAACCAAGCTAGGGCTGACAACAACGTGGTTAACGGTACGTTTCTCATCAATGGTAGTTATGCATCCATGTTATTCGATACTGGCGCGGATAAGAGTTTTATGTCCTTAGAATTTCGTGTTAATCTCATCGAATCTCTGACGGTGGAAGTTGCTGACGGAAAACCCGTCTCATTAGATTCTATTATACGCAATTGTACTCTCACCCTAAACGATCACGATTTTCCAGTTGACCTCATTCCTATGAAGTTGGGAAGTTCGATATTATAATCGGTATGGACTGGCTCAGCCAGCATCACGCTGAAGTAGTGTGCCGCGAAAAGTTCATTCGCATTCCTCTGGCAGACGGTCAGACTCTACGTATTTTTGGAGAAACCCCTTCGAAAGGACTCAAATTAATGTCCTGCCTTCAAGCCCGAAAATATCTCCGCAAGAACTATGTCGAATTCCTAACTCACGTCGTCAAAAAGGGAAACAAGGAGAAGAAACTCGAAGATATACCAGTTGAGAAAGAATTCCCACAAGTCTTTCCCGACGACATCTCAGGACTCCCTCCTGTGAGAGAAGTCGAATTCCGTATCGATCTTGTACCTGGCGCTACACCAGTCGCAAAATCTCCTTATAGGCTAGCCCCATCCGAAATGCAAGAGCTGGCCAGTTAACTGCAGGAACTGACTGACAAAGGATTCATACGTCCTAGCTCCTCGCCTTGGGGTGCACCTGTTCTTTTTGTGAAGAAGAAAGATGGAACGTTTCGCATGTGTATCGACTACAGAGAACTCAACAAGTTAACGGTTAAGAATCGCTACCCACTACCTCGCATCGATGACCTCCTAGACCAACTTCAAGGCGCCACCTGCTTTTCAAAAACCGACCTTCGTTCTGGTTATCATCAGCTCAGAGTACATGTAGAAGACGTCCCAAAGACCGCCTTCCGGACTCGTTATGGTCATTACGAATTCATGGTCATGCCATTCGGTTTAACCAACGCCCCCGCTGTCTTCATGGATCTAATAAATAGGGTATGCAAACCCTACCTTGACCGCTTTGTCATAGTCTTCATCGACGACATCCTCATCTACTCCAAGTCTAAATCCGATCATGAACGACACCTTCGACTCATCCTTACACTCTTAAGGACTGAGCTAAAGCTTGTGGATGACTTATGTAACATCCGTCGAAAAACGGGTTTTCAAAACCCGCTTCGTTTATTAATCAAATATCCAGTTATAATTTTTCATTGCGTATTTATTGCTCAAATTAATTTTAAACGATACATAATTAATAAATATATTAAAATTTAAAAACCATAATTTATAAATAATATTAAATAGTTAGAAAAAAATAAAATGGGGACGCCGGGTTTCGAACCCAGGTCACCCACAAACTCAAACACACAACACACCGCTCCGCCACACACTGACTTTGTGATAAACATTAAAACAAATAACACTTATAATAAAACTCGAAAATCAAATTCACTAATCGGCGCGCCCAAACTAATCGCCATTGGAAAAATAGGCAATCCGCGATTCTTGCCATTTTCCTTTTGACCAAAACACGTTAACCGACTTCGACATCGGTTATAACCGATGTCTGACCCTCAATTTTAGTCGTAACCGCCGGAAAACCCTTAACCGCGAATCAAGACCCAAAAACAGACCCAATTCACTCAGTTCTTCCTATAAATACTCACTCAATCTACCGGAAATCCTTTCGCTCAGAACCGCACACTTGTTCGAAGTTGCAATTCTTCAAAAGCTCGTCGCCGGAGATTTCCAATTTCGCCGGAACTTCGCAGGAATCGATCGTCAGAAAACTGTATTCATTCCTCGACCGGTATATCTGTCTAAACTTCTCTGCTATCTCTTGATTCATACCTTAATTGTTCAAACAGAGGTTCTAAACTGTTAATCAATATACTCAGCCGAGAAGTCACAAATCGGAGCCGACGAATTTCGCCGGAAAATCTGAAGAAGACACTCTGTGATTGGTACATCTTATTCCTTAATTCCTTTCTTTTACTTCAATTCAATCAATCATAAGCGTAGCTGATCAATTAAACAAACAGTCAATTCACTGTTCGGTAATTCGATAAGCGAAGAAGATGAAGTTAAAACATGTGTATAAGTATAATTAAAAACGGATATTCAAACGGGTTAGACACACAGTCCAGCGGTGGACTGTGTGCACAAACAATGCACACGTCCCGGGTTCAAATCGCACACGTTACCGAACTTCAGAATTAAAACCAACATTTTTACAACTGAATCAGAACAAGTCACAGAATGTTTATAAGAGTAATATAATTCATAAGTTTAATAGATCTGACACACAGCCCAACTGGTTGGGCTGTGCGCACTCGAACCGAAGGACCCGAGTTCGACTCCGGGTCCCTGCAACGGTTCGGCCATATAAACCATTCTTAATACAACCAAATAAGTTTAAAAAATTAATTAGTATATAAATATAATTAAAACAGAGAATATTTCGGGTTAGACACGTAGCTCAGTTGGTAGAGCTGCGTGCACGTATACGAGAGGTCCCGAGTTCGAACCTCACTCAGTGCAAACAAACACACAGTCCGACCGGTCAACGGTCAACAGGGTCAAAAAGTCAAAATTTTTTATTTCTTTTTATTAATTTATTTAATCAGAAAATTATTTAAATACTTAAAAATAATATTTTTAAAGTTAGAAAATGTCCTTAAACTTACAAAAACAAATCTAGAAATCCCATTAAGATTAAGAATTTAAAAGTATTAAACTCAAATAAAATCCATTTATTTACCGAATCATTTCGTTACTATTTTAGGTTAGTTTTTCCTCGTCGATCAAATTCTAAAATTCGTGCGCATCCAACGTCATCAAATAACGCACCCAATGTGAGTGATACTCTATCAAATCTCCGTTTTAATCATGTTTTGGGGTGTATCATGTGTCGTTTAATTCCTTATTATATTTAAACACTTGTGCATCCATCATATCTGTGATCAAATGTGTATCAAATGTGTATCAATTGTTGTGTGGATTATATATGTAGTTTGGATTTATCATTTTCAGTGCACACATATCATTAGGCCCATCAGTTCCCCGTGGGAGACGGGTTAAGAATCAGGTGCCTCATACGATCGGCTCCGTTTGATTGAGCCTTGATCTAACATTCATCATCATACATATCATATACTCATTCAAAGTGGTTTGTGTTTGTTATTTATATATGTTTGCTCACATGTGATTATTGCACAAATTTTCAATATTAAATAAAACAAGAAATTAATAACAATGTTTTATCAAGGTTCACTCGCCAACTTTTGTTGACCCAAAATATCCCCCGTTTTACACATGATACAGGTGGTCCAGTTGAGACAAGAAACACATAGGAAGGCCTAGAAGAATAAATCAGTTTAAGCTTTGGATTGTTTACATAGTTTCATTTTCCTTGTAATTGTATGGATTTTGATTTGGATATTTAAGTTGTAATTTGAATTTAATAAATATGAAACATTTTAGTAAACATAATGAGCTTTGGTGATAACCCAATTATGCCACGACTCTTATTCCGCTGCGGGTCGGGGTGTGTGAGTGAAACTTATAACTCGGTTAATGAACTCTTTACGAACTCCTGGTAATGCTAACAGACTGTGATGCACCGGAAGTTGAACTTCTCCAACGATATGCAACCGGTGACGGAGGAGTAAGTCATAATTCCGGTGAATACTACCTCCGAGAGAGTTTTCAACCGGTTAAAACAGCTCGATCCGCAATCCAAAGCTCAACCGCTTGAAATGCGACTTCAAATTGATCACACGGAATCGCTTCACACTCCGGATAAGCTTTTCCGGCAGCGGCTTCGCTGTACGCGCCGGGGACGCCTTGGTAGGCTACTCGAAAGTGGAGCGTGCATCGGAGCTGGAGATAAGTCGGTGATTGTTAACGATTTAGGTATTTTTTCAACCGGTACTAGATCTAGGGTTTTGTGACCGTTTACGCCGGTTATGTTATCGGCTCCGCCGGTTTTCTCGGTGTTTTGTTGTTGTGAGACGACTTTGCTTGCGAGAATTGCGCATGAGCTTTGCCAGTCGGCTCGGCTCTTTCCGACGCCAGCGGTCGCCGGAGTTGCCGGAGCCGCTGGTGGTGGCGGAGCAGACGGAGGCACGGCGGGATTAGTGATTGAACCGGTGTTTGGAGCTGAGTCGAAACGGCGTGCGGCTGAGTTAACGGTGAAAGCGAGACGGTGACGGTGGTGGTGGCGGTTAGGTAACAGTGAGGGTGATGGTGACGGTGTACGGAGTATGGATTTGAAACTAATTGTTGAAGATGGAGCTAACGACTGCATGTTTTGGTACCGTTAGTTTCTCTTAGGATGGCGTTAATTGGTAATGGGAGTACGAAACCGGCGGTGGTTACGTAACGGTGACGGAGTTTTGTGAAGCTTGGTGAAATAGAGGGCCAAGCTGAAAATGGGGATGAGAGATTTGGGTTTTTATATTTGGGGAAGGGAAACGAGTGGGGGACTTGAAAAGGTCAAGCTCACACCTACCACCTCTAAATATTATAACGTCACCAATATTAATAATGTGTATTTGTGTATATTTTATTGGGTAATGTTATACAAAAATCAATATATTTTTTTTTTATAAAAATCCTTTTATTATTTTTGCACTTGAAAAAACCAACATACTTTTGTTTTTTTTTTTATAGAAGTCCTTTCACTTTTTTTTTCACATAAAAAACCAACATACTTTACTTTTTATCTTATAAAAATTCTCCTAACCATTTTTTATACAAAAAACAACATACTTTTTACTCTTGTATCATTCACATCCATTAAAATGTTAAACTTAACAAAAAAATCTCTTAATTATGATCGAATGAAATCAATAAAACATCATTTGACAAATTATGTTATACTTTTAACAATTTTGAATTTATACATACCATTTTATATGTTTTGTTATTTTATTTTATTTTGAGTTATGTTATCCACACTCGTGGATTTTATTATATTGTTTTCCAAATAATATTTATTGTTATCAATTTATAGAATTTAAAATGCAAAGGAAAAGACAAACATTAAACATACTTTGGTTTACCATATATACAATTTAAAACATTAATTCATCTAAATTCTTTTCTAACATGATATTAATAAATAAAAAATTATAATTCACAATTTTGTTCAAATTTAACATTTGAGGAATTTTATATGCAAAAAATTGTTTAGGGACCTTTATGAGACAAAAAGGAAAATATGTTGGTTTTAGTGTGAAAAAAAGTAGAATGACTTTTATAAAACAAAAGGTATATTGGTTTTTTTTATGGTATTTCCCATTATTATACAAGATTATAATATTATTGACTTGGTTTATAAAATATAAATATTAATACCTTGCGGTTTGGATTTTGAAAGCGTGAACCGAACTGGTTACATACATTATTGCAATGCTTTCGGGTCGAATGATAATGCGTGCCCTTTATTCTCTTTCACACAAGATGTCAAATTCTAATTCTAATACATGTGTGTACATGACTATCAAAATATTTTGGATATTCATCTCGACTAGATTTACGTTAATATTGTCACTAAATATATTAATATAACTAGTATATTAATATGTAATATTATATATATTCACTTTTAATTTTGTTTATTCGTTTTTCTTAATGTACTAGAATACAATGATGTTTTTCTTAATGTACTAGAATACAATGATGCCGCTTTTCAAATATATCCTTGTTTACTAAGCTTTTCTTAATGTGTTGTTATGCAAAGAATTTATTAGTTAATTGGGTTAGTGGTTAGTATGTTACTTTTAAACTAATTAAATATGTAAATGGTTGTAGTAAACACCATTAATTACTTCTGGATTTTTCATTTAAAGTTTTGATAATGGACATTGGGCATACTTCATAAGAATATTATCCATATGTGAAAATTTTATTATTATGTTAATTTATGTATAGTTTTTAGATTAAGATAAAATAGGTTAGGTATTCACAACTTTCATGAAAATATGTAAGAAAGTATCACTCATTTGTACAAAATTTGCTTTGTTATTATACATCTAGTTTTTAGTTAATTGTAGGTTAGAATTCCTTGACGTTTCTATTCTAAAAATATATATATTAATATCTTTTTGGTAGTGTTTATTTTATTCACGCATATATATATATAGTTCATACCTACAACCTCTATCTCTATGACATGTGTCATCTTTTACTTGGGTGCATTTTTCTTTGTTTTTATACTATATTTTTCTTTTTGTTAGAAATAGTTGTAGTAAATACCAAATACCATTAATTACTTCTGGATTATTCAATTAAATTGATATAACGTAGGTAGAGTATATGAATTTTGATAATGTATTTTGAATTCTTTTTACATCCAATTAAACTGATATAAAGTAGGTAGATCATATAAATTTTGATAATGTGTTTTGAATTGTTTTTTACCCATTTGTACTTATTTGACTGCATTACTAGAAAAAATCATGTTTTGCAATATTTGTTCTGTAGTATTAATTTTATTCACGCATGTATAATTCTTACCTACAACCTCTTTGACATACATCTTTTACTTGGGTGCATTTTTCTTTGTTTTTTGTATTATATTTTCTTCTATTGCTATTATGAGAGAAGCAATGGCAGAAAGTGTTTTTGAAAGTAACAGATTAATGTGAGAGGGGGCTCTATTACTAATTTAGTATACTAGAGATGGTTTTATATTATTTTGCTAAAAGTTTTAAAAATCCAATAAAATTTATAATATTAGATAACTCATGTATAAATTTATCACATTTATACTTCCTCTTTATATGGTTTTGATGTATAATGAGAAAGATAATAGTATATGATTGCGGCGCAGCTTGTTGCCCGTTTATCTGCCACTTGTTTGTAATTTGTTACTTTGGTATTTTAATAAACAAATAACAATAAAAAAAAATACAGCTTCTATTTAACGAGAAAATATGAAACTCAAGTATTTGAATATTGAAATGTATGTAAATCATGAGTTTGTAGATAATTATTATCAGTGAAATGATTTATTACATGAAATCGTGAAATAAAATGAGAAAAGTTACAATTTTAATTATTTAAAAAATATTTACGTTTTTACTTTTTTTGAGTCACTATAATCCATCTTATTATTTACGGTTTTGAAATAGTTTTATTAAATACAAAAAAATAATGATGATAAGCTTGCAAGCGTTTTTAAAAATAAATTGTAAAGTATGAGATTGTGGTAAAACAGTGATTAAAGTCTACTATTTATATTAATGAAATACTAAATATTTTATAAATTTTATTTTAGGAAATAGGGATAATGAGACGTGATACATATACCATAATATATACAAAATGTTACATGTTTAAAAATCATACTATAAATAGCATAGACGTTTAAAAAAATAGGATTTAAAGTTCTTAAAACTACACTTTGAGTGTCAAGACGACTTTTTTTATTTTTTTTAAAGGCAGACAACCTCTTTAATTAATAGTGGGCGCTTAGATGTTCAAATTTAATGTTTATAGTTTTATAACATCTTTTGTTTAGCATGATAAGTTACTTAAAATAATTAAAATTAAGTTTAATATTTAAAAAGTTAATTTTATTATAAAGTCTGAATAACGGGTGGAAATTATTATTATTCATACATATAATATAAGACTTGAGAGAAAAGATTTGATGTTGATTAATGATGAAATTATTCATTGTAATACAGATTAGGATGAGAATAAGGATAATGATATACATTTTAAATAATTAGTTATGAAAACTTTAGTATTAAACATTGAAAGATTTATGTAAAAAACAATTAGGAAAATAAACACACTTTCAAATGATGTGAAAAATTAAATGTTGATTAAAAAATAAATAAATAAACACATGTCTAAATAATTAACTCTATATGAATTGAAACCCACCCAAATATTCAAATTCGAACTATATATTTTATACAAATAAACACACTAATTATATATATTTTTCTTAGAATTCCGTTTATTTTAGTCCTGATTGTATGTATTCAGGGGCGGACATACCTTATACGTAGGGGTAGTCTCCGCTACCCCTTGGTGCTCCGGCGGTAGTGTAAATTTTGAAAAAATATGATTTTTTTGATATTTTGTCGATTTCGTTACCTTTTTTTATGAAACGTTACCCCTACGAATATTTTTTAGATTCAAACTTTTGAATTCAAATCGGTTTTTTATCTCTAAAGAATAGAAATTTAAATAACCCAATTTCTTTTATGAACACCCTTTTTATTTAGTTTGGTAGTGTGTAAGATGTAGATTATTCCACCTCGTCTACTATTATAACGTCCCTAGCTTTCAAATATCTGCTAGAAAGAGCCCCTCAACTTTGTATTTTTATCATCCTATATCATGGAATTCGTCTTTCATGTCATAATTTTGTACTTATTTGATATATTTTTCTTCATGACGTTGTTATCGTTTCAAGAACTTTTCAATTTTCATCACTCCTTAATCCTCATATGCACTTTGCTTAGAATTGTTATACAAATCGATTTTCCTACTTTTCTTGCAAGATTTATTTTTATCGTGCGAGTCACACAACTAAAAATAAATTTCATTTTTTCTTCTTAGATACAAATTTATAAATTTTGTACTTAACTTTTAATTAATTAAACTAGACATCCGTCATGTTTGATATTTGTCAGATGTTTTGTCGATTTTGTCAGCGCATATATGCTTAGACATATGTTACTACTTTGACAATGTTATAAATATAAACACGTGTGTCAAATATTACCTTAAGATATATGTATGTTTCGTGCTTCAATATCTTTGTTAGTATTTAAGCTCTTGCAACTACGTTCCATTGCCTCTGTCATGCTTGTTACAGATACAAACTATCTTAAGTAATGAATGGTTGACCTCATCCTTGTTCATAATTTAGGTTGTTTACGATGATTTTTACAAGTCTAAATATTTATATAATTGAAGTTTTATAAAACATATTTATATTAAATAATGAGAGTTATTTTAAAATCAAAACAAATCAACCAATATTGGTTATACATAATGAGATGTATAATGACAAATGATTAACTTTTTAAACAATTGATTGTAACACTTCTCAAACAAAAAGAAAATACATGCTTTTTATGATAAAAGCTTGCTAAGAGTAAAAACATTGTTATTTTTATAGAAACAATAAAACATAATCCGGTTGGTGCATGATTTAACCGTGCCATCTTTGTTGTCACTCTCCTCCTGGGTTTAACTAATTATAACATAAACTTACAAATTTTATTAGCTTTAATTTTGGCAATGCAACTTCGCTCTTTCTATCCATTACTCTAAAACATATAATTTGGTGTCACCGCTGCTCTAAAACCTTCTTTTCTTTTTTTCTTTTTTATTAAAAAATAAATTAATTGTTTTAATTTAAAATATATAAAACATTTAACTAAATATAATAAAAGTTACATAATTAAAAATATTGTAGTCTACTATGATTAGATAATAATGCATTGTTGATATTGAATGGTGGAATAAAAATCTCATCTTTTTGAAAATCAGACATTGTGTAAAAATGTTGGGAGGATAAGAATGTAAAAGTTTTGAATAGAAATAAGAGTGGTGATTGAAATTGCATTAAAGTTGATGGCATGTGTGTATATATAGATTATGTATGATTAATAAAATAGAAAACAAATATTTAAGTTCTAATTGTTGGCCAAATATTAAAATTGATGGTATGTGTGTATATATAGGTTTTGTATGATTAACGGTAATTTATCACATTTAATTCATTGGTTTTCATTATCCTAATAACCTATCCGAACGATTGATGTAGGTGTTATCATTCGGGTAGAGGCCATTGAAAATCGATAAATGGCCTCACCTTCTTAGAAGTGTGCATCTAAAATTATCTATAATTAGTTATCCAGGTATCATACTCTGGAGTTTTCATAAATTTCCGAAACAAAAATCACATTCTACATAAACTTGTTTCTCTATAACTATTAGAATTTGAATTGTGTGTGCCTATTAATTAATTGTTGAAGAAAATATATATTAAAATAATAAAAAATATATTCTCAACATGTGATTTTATAGACTCCAAAAGTGAAAAAGATTTCCTCAAGATGATCTAGATAATATATTATAGGCAGAGCGGACCTACCTTATGATAAGGGATAGCCTCCGCTACTCTTTTATGTTCCGGTGGTAGTGTAAATTTTAAAAAAATTTGATCTCGTTTTATGTTTTTTCGATTTCATTATCCATTTTTTTAAAACGTTATCCTTATAAAGATTTTCTAAATTCACCACTAATTATAGATATAGGTATATTATCACACACACATATGTATCTATGTATTCGTTAATAATTTGATTTTATTTAATTCTTTATGAAAATATTCGATAAGAAAATACTATAATAATTTCCAACCCATTTCCCCCTCACTCTAAAGCGATGTTTGTGGAATCTATCAGAAAAAAAGGGGCAAAACATATAGGAAAAACTATGGAAATTACAATAAGATTCAAAGGAAAAGCCTAAGAAAATGAGATCATCCGACAAATTGTAAAAAGTGTTGCAGGGAACACTACTCTAAGGTACCCTGACCTCTTTCAATCCTGGAATGTAACATCGCTTTTTTTATCTATTACCTTAAAACATATAATTTGATAACATCACTATTCAAAAACCTTCTTTTCTTTTTATTAAAAAATAAATTAATTATTTTAATTTAAAATTTATAAAACATTTAACTAAATAACATAAAAGTCATATAATTAAAAATAGTGTAGTCTACTATGCGGTGGAATGAAATCTCATCTTCTTGAAAATCAAACATCGTGTAAAAATATTGGGAGGATATGAATGTAAAAGTTTTGAATAGAAATGAGAGTGGTGAGAGAAATTGTATTAAAGTTGATGGCATGTGTGTATATATAGGTATTGTATGAATAATAAAATAGAAAAACAAATATACAAATCTCAATTGTTGGGCAAATATTAAAATTGATGGCATGTGTGTGTATATATATATATATATATAGGTTTTGTATGATTAACGATCACTTATCATATTCAATTCATCGGCTTCCATTACCAAACAACCTATCCGAATAATTGATGTATGTGTTGTCAGTCGTGTAGGGGCTATTGAAAATCGATAAGTGACCTCACCCCTTACAAGTGTGCATCTGAAATCATCTATAATCAGTTATCCAAGTGCCATACTTTGGAGTTTTCGTAAATTTCCTAAACAAAAATCACTTTCTACATAAACTTGTTTCTCTATAACTATTAGAATTTGAATTATGTGGTATATTAAAAATAATAAAAAAAAGTATTCTCAACATGTGATTTTATAGATTACAAAAGTGAAAAAGAATTTCCTCAAAATACTCTAGATATTAATATGTTAGAGGTATAGGTATATTATCACACACACCTATGTATCTATGTATTCCGTTAATAATTTGATATTATTTAATTATTTATGAAAATATTCGATAACAAAAAACTATAATAATTTCCAACCCATTTTCCCCTCACTCTAAAGCGATGTTTGTGGAATTTATCAGAAAAAAGGGTAAAACATAGGAAAAACTATGGAAATTAACATTAATTAACAATAAGATTCAAAGGAAAAGCCTAAGAAAATAAGTTCATACGACAAATTGCAAAAAGTGCTTCGATAAACAAAGACTTGCTTTTTCTTTCAAGTGTATTTTACTGATTTTTCTAACTAGGAATTTTACCCGCCGCATGTTGCGGTAATTTTGAAACGTATAGTAATTTAAATTTAACCATCGAATGAAAACCTATTCTATTTGACCCTAGTTGTTTCTGAACAAAATTTACGTCGAAAGATAGACCGTCTGAAAACGTACATAAAAAATAAGCATGAAAACGCATTATATTTGACTCGACTCTTTTCTGAACAAAATTTACGTCTAACACTGTAAACGTAGTATTATATCTGACCCAACTTGTTTATGAAAAAATAATTGTGTCGAAAGATAAAACCAGCTTGAATATTTGTCATCGCGTGAATAGAAATTAGCACGTAAGAAAATACTATTTTAGAGTCAACTGAAAATGTACATAAAAATAGGCATAAAACTTTATATTTGACCAAACTCGTTTAGAAAAAAAATTTACATTGAAAATGTGAACCAATTTGAATTTATATTGACTTTCGTTTTAGTATTATTGTAAGACGTACTCGCACATCATAAGGGGGTATCAAACTGAACAAAAAATACAGGTAAAAAATGTTGAATGATGCCCGTGCGTTGCGTGATGTTAAGTCGCCAAATCTAGATAGAAGCACAAAATATTATCGTGGAAAATAGTAGTTAAGTAGAAACGATAACAAACTCATGTATAAAAATTGACATCTAAATGATGATAAGAAAAAGTAAATTTTAACACCTCCAAATAAGTAAGTCATACGGTTCAGTAAAAACGTTTAAACGTAAAACTAAATTTAAATAAAGTTTAGTAACAGTATAATAACTTTATTAAAGTCGACGACAAACTTGTTAACATATTACAAAAGAAAAGGCAAAACCTAATTAATTAACATGAAGGGATGGAAGTGTAAAATTAACACTAAAAGACATTACCATAAGCAGCTAAATTTGTTAGGTTAATAATAATAAGTGGGTTACCATCCGTGCTTCGCAGCGAGTTTGAAATATAAATAAAAATAAGTAAATTACGAGAGCTAAAGTTGTTTGATGTTTTAGTTAACGAGCTAAACATGTCATTGTTATAGTTGAGAGGCTAAACATGTCATTATTATAGTTGAGGGGCTAAACATGTCATTATTAAAGTCGAGGAGCTAAAGTTGTTTATTATTAAAGTTGAGGGGTTAAAGTGTTTGATGTAGTTAAGTGGCTAAACATATCGTTAAAGTTGAGAGGCTGAACATGCCATTATTAAAGTTTAGGGGTTAAAGTTGCTTATTATTAATGTATAAGAGTGGGAGACATAATAGAATAACTGTTGGTAAGTAAGATAAAAATAAAAACGATAGATAAAATGTGAGAGGTTTTGCAAAATGAGAGATTAATTTTAAAAAATTACGATTTTTAGTTAAACTATAGTGTAGAAAATGATAAAGCCACCGTGAAAACTCTTAGACGTGAAAAGCATCACAAAAAGTGCTATAATAATAATAATAATAATAATAATAATAATAATAATATTATTATTATTATTATTATTATTATTATTATTTAAAACTAGTATATTATCCCTCACGTTACGACTCTATCAATACATTGTTGACACTCGATAGAGTTCTAAAGAGGCTAAAAAGTAATTTTATTGAAATTTATGGTTTGTATGAAATTGGATTTAAATAATCCTAACTTTCTCAATTAGGCAGATAATAATACCAACTCATGTTATTTGCCGATAATAATCCGAACTAGTCCACTTTTGGCCGATAATAGTCCGCTGTTAAAATAGCTTAACGGAATTAAGTTTTTTTTTCCGAATTACAAAGCGATATTTTAGGGATTTTGATCAGAACGAGGATACAAGTCGATTTATATAAACTTACATCTAAACGGTGCTTCAAACGACTTGATTTTTGTTAATTGGAAGTTTAAACACCCAAATTAAAGCACCTTTTCGTTATTTGGGGCAGTATTTAAACGTGAATTTACATCAATCAACTCATATGCTTGTTCTAATCAAAAGCCCTAAAACATTGGTTTGTAATTTGAAGAAAATACATAACTCCGTTAAGCTATTTTTAACGCTGATTATTATCGGCTAAAAGTAAACTAGTTCGGATTATCATCAACAAATAACTGAGTTGAGATTATTATCAATCAAATTGAAAAAATTTAGATTATTTAAATTCTTTTTCTAAAGTTTATTAAGGTTTAAAAGTGGAAAAGTAAATTAATTAAAGCGAAAGGAAAAAGAAGGACTTATTAAAGTAGAGAGTGTGTAAATGAAAACATATAGTAAACAAAATAGTCTTGTAAAATAAAAAGTCAAAGCGGCCACATGATACTCTGTGATTGGCCCTAAGTTATTAATAGTATGTTTGGTTAACCTTTTCAAACAATAATAACTAACAATAACATTCACGCGCGTTGCGGAGCAGTATATCACAAACATCAAATGGATTAGTTTAAGCATTATATGACGCGTTAACTATATGAAAACACGCGTTTCGACGTATCCGATTGAACTCAACGTAACCTATGTAAACATTGTAATTGGATCAAACATAAAGTAAATCAAATTTATACTGTACAATCATAACGTATTATATGTGACCTGACTCATACATAAAAAATGTAGCGAGTATACTGGAAAGATGACATGTATAACCAAAAGAGATGAATTAGAGCTTTAGTAAAAATGGAAAAAAAAAAAAGAGAAAACCACAATTTGATTCCACTCATTACAAACAAAATTTACTAAACATCACCTAACTCGTTTAAAAAAAATTACGTCGAAACATACACCAACTCAAATTAAATCAAAACGTACATAAAGATATGCACATAAAAATGCTTTTATAAACGAAAACGTATAATATTTAACCTGAATTCTAAAAACGTTTATGTCAACACATAGAGCAAATCGAATTTATACCGGCACATACATAATAATATGCACGTGAAAAAAAAAGTTTTTTCTTAAATAAAGGAGGTATAACTGTAAACTCTAAACAAATTATTAGTACAAAACTTAATAGGTTAAAAACGTTCGTAATATTGTGCCACGTAGCACTAATGTCAAACCATTTCCAGCGAACACCAACATTAGAAGAGCTTGTAAAAATACAATAGATAAAAAGGTAGAAAATAGCACCAAACAAAAACATACATAATATCGTTGAACCACGCACGTCCGTTGCGTCGTGTTAATGCGATGAAATTAGACAGAAACGCAAAACATAGAAAACAATAACTAAGTTGATCTAAGATCCGCGCGTTGTGACGAACTTGTCAAATGGAGAAAAATAGACGTGTTGCGACTGGCTTGTCAAACGAGAAAAAACAGACAAAAAAACGTTGAACCCCACACACACGTTGCTGCGTGTTGACTCGCAAAATTTAGAACGAAGCGTGAAATGAAAAACTTGCGAAAAAAAAATGAAAAGTATGGGAGACCAAAGTTGAAAATTAAAAAGTATTGAGGTTAAATTGAAAAGTTGAAAAACTTAGAGTTAAAACTAAAAAAGTTAAAGTGGTTTAAAGTGAAAAGTGCAAAACTTTTTTGAAAAACTCCCCATCCACAAATTACAACTACACAAAGAAACTAAATGTTGTTAATTTATAGTTTTTAAATGGTTGCCTCATGGAAAGAAAAAAAAAGCATATATTGAACGATTCAAGTAAAACTTTTATCGAATCATAGATAAAATAAGCACGTTGTAGTGGTTTATTTAAAATTTTATAAATATAGGAATTTTAATTGTGAATATAAGACTCGACCCAGCATTGTGTTTTTATTTATAAAGCTAGTTTCAGCTAGTTTTTAATTGACCCGTAAGAGTACTTGGGTGCCCCCATACGGGTTGCTTGGATAGTGTGGCTACATCGCTTCATGCCCAACAGGTAGTTTAATCGGCTAGCTGAATCACGTACTATCTGTCACATCGGGCTAAGACTTGAATGTTCCACAATGATCATGTGGAAGATGAGGTAGTGGCACGGGTTGCATGGATTCACAAGAACACTGTTGCAAGTGGCTTTGTGTCTCGATGGGTTCAAATAGGTGAGATAAGGTGAAATAGCGTAATTAGGTGATTGTATGGTTTATTTACGGTTTGGAAGGATTAAGGGATAACGCCCCTTGCACCCTTATATTATAACATATAGATTTGTGTTGTATTTGTATTCATTATGTCAAATTAAGTCAGTGATAGATCTATCCAAAAAAAATCCAGCGGCATTTCAATTTATTTTTTTAGGGATCAAGGTATCCTTTGTATAAAACCGGATTTTTTACACTACGAAAACTGTATGGAGACGGGATTGAGGGGTTGCTCGTGCTACCCCTTCTAATACACTAACTTCGCCCTGCATTAGGTTATATTATTTTATATTAAATACTAGGATATAACCCTGTGTATGACACAAGTTGCATAATATAATTTTATACAATAAAAAGATATATATTTAAAAAAAAACTCATGTACGCATTAAATAAAATATAATGTCATATATTAACACATATAGTCATCAATATTTATCTTTCAATATTATTTACTTTTCATAATATTTTACTTTGTTTTTTTTATTTATTACTAGGTTAAAAACACATGTATTATATGTGGTTGAATCCCACCTTTTATGATAAATTCAAATTATGAGATACAATAATTTTAGTTAATTTTATGCACATGCACGCTTATATATTTCATCATTTTTTTTGAATTACACCGTAAAAAACACTAATTAAATTCTCTTTGAATGGAGTACAGAATTGTTATAATTAAAAAGGATGTTCTTTCTACATGTTGATACAATGTGCGATACATGATGTGTTTAAACCAACTATAACAGTACGCCTAACTTTACAAATGTAAAACTAGGTTGTCTATATTTGACATTTGAAAAAATTATGCGACTATAATTGTCACACCCCGACCCGCAGCGAAATAAAAGTTGGGGCATAATTGGGTTATCACCAAAGCTCATGATATTTACTAATATGTTTCATATTTATTAAAGTCAAAATTACATTCCAAATAATCCAAACATGTACATACAATACAAAGAAAATAACCAAACAAAATAATTACAAGCTCTAAATCATTTTATTCTTCTAGTCCAATTCTATGTGTTTCTGGCTGCAGCGGGTTCACCTGTATCATGTGTAAAAATGGGGGGTTTTGGGTCAACATAAGTTGGCGAGTGAACCTTGTTAGATAAACATTTATTATTTATTTTCTTGTTTGTTTATCAATGAAAAATTGTGCATAATCATAAATGAGCAAATGTAAATAATCAAACAGCAGCAATAGCAGTCACAACTATAACATACAATAACATGTGATAGCAATTAACATATTAACATCATACGATAAATAACATGAATAAAACTGTGCGATCAAGGCTCAATCAAACGGAGCCGATCGTATTGCATGTACTGAAAATGATAAATGTCTGTGCGATCAAGGCTCAATCAAACGGAGCCGATCGTATGTTGGCACGCCAGGTTCACGCTCATAATGTAATGGGGAACATGCTCAACGCTCATAATATAATGGGGAGCGGCGGCCTATGAAATTGCATGTACTGAAAATAATAAATTGAATCTAACAATAACCACACAAACAGTTGAAACAAGCTGAATACACATTTGTTCATGATATGTTGTATGCACAATGATTTAAATATAATATATAGCAAGACACATGATACACCCAAAAACGTGATTAAAACGGGGAATTTGTAAAGATTCACTCACATTGGGTGCGTTTGATTGGAGATGGTGAGATGCGTACGAGTTGGAAGAGCAGAACAATCGAGAATTAACTAACCTAAATAATAACGGAAAGAATAGTAAATGAGTGGATTTTATTAAGGATTTTAATAGAATTTTTAGATATACTTTTACGAGTTTAAGGCTATTTTCTATCTTTAAAAACATTATTTTTTAAGTATTTTTAATTGATTTTTAAATTAAATTAAATAAATAAAATATAAAAATATGTTGACCTTTTGGGTTGACCGTTGACTTGTTGACCGGTTTATTGTGTAAATTCATGCGTTGGGTGAGGCTCGAACTCGTGACCTCCCGTACGCATGCACGCAGCTCTACCAACTGAGCTACGTGTCTAACCCGAAATAATTCTGTTTTTAATTATACTTATATATTAATTCAGCTTATTCAAAATTCTTTTATTTTCAAAAACATTTTAAATCATCGAACCGGTGCCATGTACAGGTCTCGAACCCGGGACCTGTGCTTTAACGCTACACACAGTCCACCGCTGGACTGTGTGTCTAACTTGGTTATTATACAGATTTTTATTATACTTAACAACTAACGTGGTTTATCCGGTTCAGTTTTAAACAAAAAGGCATTTTATTACATAGAGGGTGCGTGTATCAGGGATCGAACTCGGGACGTATGCGTGCTTTTGTTCGCACACAGTCCACCGCTGGACTGTGTGTCTAACTCGTTCAAAATACCAATTTTAAATATTCTTATATTGTTAGCGCAGTTCATCTTCTTCGTTGGTTCTTACAGACCGCAGATTACACCATTATATCTTGTTAATTCGATTGTTAAACATTGCACAGACTAATATGAGATAGCAGAGATGATAATTAGAAGTAAACATACCGGTGAACGATTTATTATAGAAGTCCGGCAAGGCATCGGTCTCTGTTTTTATGAACTTCAACTGAGCAAATCAATTAATCGTTTTGATTGGCTAATCATGGAATTGAAGTGCTAAACAAACGTTAACAGTGTGTTTGAAGGTCCTTACCGTTTCACAGACGAAAATAAAGATTTTCAGAAATTTTCCGGCGAACTGGAATTATCCGATAACAGCGTTTGAATTTGATTTCAAGTGAAAGGTTTTAGTTAGAAATAGCTTAACAATTGTTAGACTACGACGGTATTGAAGGACTTACCGTTTTGATGAAGAATACGGTTTTTCGGCGAACTTGCAGAAATTTCCGGCGAATAGAATAAACTTCTCCGGTGGACTGCAAAGTGTGCGGAAATGTAATTGGAGGTTTGTGGAATGTTTCTGAGTCGCGAAGGAGTACAAAGATGGAAGTAAAACTGGAATTGAAGATTTTCGGTTATAAAAACCGATCCACTTCTAGAATTCAAGTTCATTCAAGGCAACTTGATTAAAAAACGTCGGTATATCGGTTATACTCATTGAACCGTGAGTATTCAGATCGCCTTTGCGCGTTTGATAACCGATTTCAGTTACAATTGGCGTAACCGATTTATTTACATTCGTCTATAAGATTTATTTGTTTCCTATAGATGACAGAAAACAAACAAGTGGCGGAGTGGTTAAGTGTGTGAGTGTTAAGTCTTTGGAGTTACAACCTGGCTGACCCGGGTTCGAGTCCCGGCAGCCCCATTTTATTTTTAATTGTTTTATTTATACTTTTTATCAATTATAACTTTTATGGTTTAGTTTGTTTATTAATTATGTATCATTAAAAATTAAAATAAGCAAAAATAGGCAACGAACATTTATAACTTGATATTCGATTACAAAATGGAGCGGGTTTGGTAAAACTCGTTTTCGACAAATGTTACAGTATCCCCTACTTTTAGAAATTTCGTCCCGAAATTTAAGTAGTAGAAGTAGTAGGAAAAAGATGCGGGTATTTTTCACGCATTGAGTCTTCACGTTCCCAAGTAAACTCAAGTCCCCGTTTCGACTCCCAGCGTACCCTAACAATTGGAATGCGACTTCGGCGTAGACGTTTTTCTCCGAAATCTATGATCTCTACTGGTCTTTCAATAAAATGCATAGATTCATCAATCTGAATATCTTCCAGAGGAATGTGGAGGTTTTCATCAGCAAGGCACTTCTTCAAGTTTGATACGTGGAATGTGGGATGAATCCTGTTGAGTTCTTCTGGTAGATCAAGCTTGTATGCTACAGGTCCTACTCTTTCGAGTATCTTGAAAGGTCCTACGTAGCGTGGTGCTAGCTTGCCTTTTTGACCAAAACGAACTGCTCCCTTCCACGGTGATACTTTTAGAAGTACATGATCACCAATGTTAAACTCTAAAGGCTTCCGTCGTTTATCTGCATAACTCTTTTGACGACTTTGAGCCGCTAGAAGATTATTTCTAATTTGATGGATCTTGTCTGTGGTTTCTTGAATCAATTCCGGACCAGTGATTTGAGCTTCCCCAATTTCGTGCCAACATACTGCAGATCGGCACTTACGACCATATAAGGCTTCAAAAGGTGCCATGCCGATGCTTGAATGATAGCTGTTGTTGTACGAAAATTCGACTAACGGTAGATGAGCGTCCCAATTTCCCTTGAAGTCTATGACACATGCTCGAAGCATATCTTCAAGAGTTTGAATGGTACGTTCAGATTGACCATCAGTTTGAGGATGATAGGCGGTACTGAGATCTAATCGCGTACCCATAGCGGCTTGTACTGCTTGCCATGTTCGTGAAGTGAAACGACCATCACGATCAGAAATAATGCTTAACGGTACACCATGTCGGCTTACGATTTCGCTAATATAAATACGAGCTAGCTTTTCGTTCTTGAAATCTTCGCGGATAGGAATAAAGTGAGCTGATTTTGTAAGTCGGTCAATTATTACCCATATAGTGCCATACCCACCAGAAGTGCGAGGTAACCCGGTAATGAAGTCCATGGTTATATTTTCCCACTTCCATACAGGTATTTCAGGTTGGACCAGAAGTCCTGAGGGTCTTTGGTGTTCAGCTTTCACCTTGGAACATGTAAGGCACTTAGAAACAAAAACAGCAATATCCTTTTTCATTCCAGGCCACCAATAGGTATATCGTAGGTCTTGATACATCTTATCGGCTCCTAGGTGTATAGAGTATCGCGTTTTGTGAGCTTCATTCATAAGGATTTCACGAAGATTGTTGTGGTCAGGAATCCAGATACGATCTAGGTAGTACAGAATACCGTCAGATTTAGTTTCAATTTTAAGTTCAGCTCCACAGGACATCTCCTTTCGTACATCATCTTCCGTTACTGAAACATGTTGGGCTTCTCGAATTTGATCTTTAATGTCAGTTATGATTTGCGAACATAGAAGACGAATGGAGTTCGCATAACCCTTTCGACTAAGTGCATCAGCCACCACATTTGCTTTGCCAGGGTGATACCGAATTTCACAGTCGTGGTCATTTAGAAGTTCAACCCATCTTCGTTGCCTCATGTTTAACTCCTTTTGATTGAAGATATGTTGAAGACTCTTGTGGTCAGTGTATATTTCACACTTAGTACCATAGAGATAATGTCTCCATATCTTAAGAGCGAACACAACGGCTCCAAGTTCTAGGTCATGGGTGGTGTAGTTCTTCTCATGCGTCTTGAGTTGTCTCGAAGCATAAGCTATAACTTTTCCTCTTTGCATCAAAACGCAGCCTAATCCTTGCCCTGACGCGTCACAATAAACCACGAAATCATCACAACCTTCAGGAAGAGTGAGGATTGGTGCATCACAAAGTTTTTGTTTAAGGGTTTAGAAGGCTTCTTCTTGCTTGGGTCCCCATATGAAAGGTTTTCCCTTATGAGTTAAAGCCGTGAGTGGTACAGCAATGCGAGAGAAGTTTGAAATGAAACGACGATAATAACCAGCCAAACCAAGAAAAGATCTTACTTCAGTTGGTGTACGTGGAGCTTGCCATTCATGTACCGCTTTGATCTTTGAGGGGTCGACATGTATTCCCTTGTCATTGACTACATGTCCGAGGAATTGCACCTCTTTTAACCAGAATTCACATTTGGAGAATTTGGCGTAAAACTTTTCATTCTCTAGAAGTGTAAGGATGAGTCGAAGATGACGCTCATGATCAGACTTAGACTTTGAATAAATAAGAATGTCGTCGATGAAGACTATAACAAATCGATCAAGATAAGGTTTGCAGACTCTGTTCATTAGGTCCATGAAGACTGCTGGAGCGTTGGTTAAACCAAATGGCATGACCATGAATTCATAATGGCCATAACGAGTTCGGAATGCGGTTTTTGGGACGTCTTCTTCATGTACTCTAAGTTGATGATAACCAGATCGAAGGTCGATTTTTGAAAAGCAGCTGGCACCTTGAAGTTGGTCAAGAAGATCATCAATGCGAGGTAATGGATAGCGATTCTTGATTGTTAATTTGTTGAGCTCTCTGTAGTCGATACACATACGAAACGATCTGTCTTTCTTCTTTACAAAAAGGACAGGTGCACCCCAAGGCGAGGAGCTAGGACGTATGAATCCCTTGTCAGTCAACTCTTGTAATTAACTGGCTAGCTCTTGCATTTCAGAGGGGGCTAACCTATAAGGAGACTTTGCAACTGGTGTAGCACCAGGTATAAGATCAATACGGAATTCGACTTCTCTAACTGGAGGAAGTCCTGAAATGTCGTCAGGAAAAACTTGCGGGAAATCTTTTACTACTGGGATGTCTTCAAGTTTCTTCTCCATGGTTCCCTTTTTGATGATATGAGCTAAAAACGCAACATAATTTTTGCGAAGATATTTTTGAGCTTGAAGACAAGACATTAAGCTAAGCCCTTTCGACGAGGTTTCTCCAAAGATTCGAAGAGTCTGACCGTTTGAAAGAGGAATACGTATAAATTTTTCGCGACATACAACTTCTTCCTGATGTTGACTGAGCCAGTCCATACCAATTATGATGTCAAAACTTCCTAACTTCATAGGAATAAGGTCAACTGAAAAGTCGTGGTCGTTTAAGGTGAGTGTACAGTTGCGTATAATAGAGTTTAATGAAACCGGTTTCCCGTCAGCAACTTCTACCGTTATGGATTCCATGAGCTTATCACGATTTTGGTTTAGGATAGGTTCAAATTCTAAGGACACAAAACTTCTATCCGCACCAGTATCAAACAACATGGATGCATATCTACCATTTATAAGGAACGTACCGTTAACCACATTGCCGTCAGCTCTAGCCTGATTAGCATTGATATTGAAAGCTCTTCCTCTTGCAGGTGGAGGAGCTTGGTTCGCTTGATTCACCGGGATGGCTTGGGCCTGAGCATGAATAATGTTTACCAACCTTGGACACGTGTTTCTGAAATGGCTTGGGTCTCCGCAATTCTAGCAAGCCCGCATAGGTTGAACCATAGGATAATTGGGTTGGTAATATGTTTGGGCTAAATGTTGGGTGGGTGGTAATAGTAGGGGTTGTTGGGCTTGACCCATTATTTGTTGGTGGGTTTGGGTTGAAGGCTGGTGGCGGTTCGTTCGCTGAGGCATGCGGCAGGTTTGAACAGTATGACCTGCGCGACCACAGCCGATGCAATGTTGGCAAGGATAATCAGGAGAATGGTGATATTGGCAATAGTTGCATTTTGGTAACGGGCCAGAGTAGGGTCTTTTGTATGGTGTAGGTGAAGGGGCGACTTGGGTAATGGGTGCAGCAGGAATAGCGAAGTTGGTTTGAGTAACGGCGAAGTTTCTGGTGTTGCGCTTCCTCTTGTTAGCAAACTTAGAGGAGGAGATGGAATGGTTTGAAGTTTATCCCTCAACAGGGGCTTTGTTTTTCTCTTCTTTAAACTTACCGTTGCAAATTCGATTCTCGGTCAGTTCAGTGGCTAGTTCCATAGCAGCTTCAAGTGTTGCTGGTGAAGTGCTGAGAACTGAATCTTGAATTTTCGAGGGAAGTCCTCGAATATAATGCTCGATCAAACGATAAGTTGGGGTGAACAAATTTGGGACCATTTGGTTCAACTCTAAGAACCTCTTGTTATAGGTGATATGATCACCCTCCTTTTGCTTTAAAGAATGAAATTCGTCCTCCAACTTTTTAATTTCACTCCTAGGACAGAAACGCCTAGTCATGATTTCCCTTAACTCCTCCCATGTTAAGGCCATTGCATCATCAATTCCCCTCTTCCCCTTTTCAGTATTCCACCAGGTTAGAGCTATCCTAAATAGTCTCCCGGTGGCGTATCGAACCTTGCGATCTTCAGGACAATCGCAGTTGAGGAAGGTGTTTTCCATCTCCTCAAACCAATGGAGGAGAGCAGTGACACCTTCAGTCCCTTCAAATTTAGGAGGATCACAAGACTTGAAATGTTTGTATGAGCACTTGCTGGTAGGAGGGTTGTCGATGTTCTGATCATGTTGTTGGGGAGGATTAGTGGGAGTTGTGGCGAGAGCTTGTTGTACTTGAACCACAATGTCAGGCAGTATCGTGGCCATTTGTTTCGCGATTTGTGTGGCCAAGCGTTCGTGAGACCTTCCTGATCTTTTACCCCCTCGTTGTTGTCTGGACGACATCTACAGGAACATACATAAGAAGATTGTGAGTTTATGGATTCTTTTTAGGTGTCATGTGTCTTTAAGAAAATGAAAATAACATAAATATCAATAATGCAACTACATCCATAGGATGTCTTGGGTTTGCTCATGTTGGGCCTCAAATGTCCCCCATACCTTCACCTGTATAGTCATGTGGGCCCCCATGACTATTGGCTTGGTAGGATTCACATTAGTATTGGCGATTTAACACTCGCATCACCCGAATGCAAACCACAAAATATGTTCACGAGATGTATGGTCGGAATGTGTCCAGGTGTAGACACAATGACAACTCAAAGTGGGGTTAGCTCACACGACGTTTGGTATAGCATGCTTTGGCCTAATAGATACTTCGTACTCTCATCGTTAGTCCCCAGGTAGGCAAACTGGTCCTTTATTTTGGATTTATACGAATGCCAGCCTAGACAGGACGTTCCGACTACCGGTACTGGTACCCTTCCAGTTACTACATGCCCGTCATGAGACCTCACTTTGATGAGATTTGAAAACACAAAAATCATTGTAAAAGCAATCATGAAAATGATGTGGTGTGTGCTTTCATGGATATGATATGTTATGAGAATATGATTCATGGTAAGCATTATATGATAATATATACTTATGAACATGCTTGCATAACATTGAATGTAACATTTAACTTAAAACATATAAACATCATGAAATTTGGCATGTAACACACAAAAATCTAAAAAAAATTTCTAATCAACTATAGTATAGGCTCTAAGGGTCTAATAACCTATCCTATATCCCTATAGTCATGGCTCTGATACCAATCTGTCACACCCCGACCCGCAGCGGAATAAAAGTCGGGGCATAATTGGGTTATCACCAAAGCTCATGATATTTACTAATATGTTTCATATTTATTAAAGTCAAAATTACATTCCAAGTAATCCAAATATGTCCATACAATACAAAGAAAATAACCAAACAAAATAATTCCAAGCTCTAAATCATTTTATTCTTCTAGTCCAATTCTATGTGTTTCTGGCTGCAGCGGGTTCACCTGTATCATGTGTAAAAATGGGGGTTTTTAGGTCAACATTAGTTGGCGAGTGAACCTTGTTAGATAAACATTTATTATTTATTTTCTTGTTTGTTTATCAATGAAAAATTGTGCATAATCATAAATGAGCAAATGTAAATAATCAAACAGCAGCAATAGCAGTCACAACTATAACATACAATAACATGTGATATCATACATTAACATACTAACATCATACAATAAATAACATGAATAAAACTGTGCGATCAAGGCTCAATCAAACGGAGCCGATCGTATTGCATGTACTGAAAATGATAAATGTCTGTGCGATCAAGGCACAATCAAACGGAGCCGATCGTATGTTGGCACGCTAGGTTCACGCTCATAATGTAACGGGGAACATGCTCAACGCTCTTAATGTAATGGGGAGCGGCGGCCTATGAAATTGCATGTACTGAAAATAATAAATTGAATCTAACAATAACCACACAAACAGTTGAAACAAGCTGAATACACATTTGTTCATGATATGTTGTATGCACAATGATTTAAATATAATATATAGCAAGACACATGATACACCCCAAAAACGTGATTAAAACGGGGAATTTGTAAAGATTCACTCACATTGGGTGCGTTTGATTGGAGATGGTGAGATGCGTACGAGTTGGAAGAGCAGAACAATCGAGAATTAACTAACCTAAATAATAACGGAAAAAATAGTAAATGAGTGGATTTTATTAAGGATTTTAATAGAATTTTTAGATATATTTTTACGAGTTTAAGGCTATTTTCTATCTTTAAAAACATTATTTTTTAAGTATTTTTAATTGATTTTTAAATTAAATTAAATAAATAAAAATATAAAAATATGTTGACCTTTTGGGTTGACCGTTGACTTGTTGACTTGTTGACCGGTTTATTGTGTAAATTCATGCGCTGGGTGAGGCTCGAACTCGTGACCTCCCGTACGTGTGCACGCAGCTCTACCAACTGAGCTACGTGTCTAACCCGAAATAATTCTGTTTTTAATTATACTTATATATTAATTCAGCTTATTCAAAATTCTTTTATTTTCAAAACATTTTAAATCATCGAACCGGTGCCATGTACAGGTCTCGAACCCGGGACCTGTGCTTTAACGCTACACGCAGTCCACCGCTTGACTGTGTGTCTAACTTGGTTATTATACATATTTTTATTATACTTAACAACTAACGTGGTTTATCCGGTTCAGTTTTAAACAAAAAGGCTTTTATTACATAGAGGGTGCGTGTATCAGGGATCGAACTCGGGACGTATGCGTGTTTTTGTTCGCACACAGTCCACCGCTGGACTGTGTGTCTAACCCGTTCAAAATACCAATTTTAATTATTCTTATATTGTTAGCGCAGTTCATCTTCTTCGTTGGTTTTTACAGACCGCAGATTACACCATTGTATCTTGTTAATTCGATTGTTAAACATTGCACAGACTAATATGAGATAGCAGAGATGATAATTAGAAGTAAACATACCGGTGAACGATTTATTACAGAAGTCCGGCAAGGCGTCGGTCTCTGTTTTTATGAACTTCAACTGAGCAAATCAATTAATCGTTTTGATTAGCTAATCATGGAATTGAAGTGCTAAACAAACGTTAACACTGTGTTTGAAGGTCCTTACCGTTTCACAGACGAAAATAAAGATTTCCAGAAATTTTCTGGCGAACTGGAATTATCCGATAACGGCGTCTGAATTTCATTTCAAGTGAAAGGTTTTAGTTAGAAATAGCTTAACAATTGTTAGACTACGACGGTATTGAAGGACTTACCGTTTTGATGAAGAATACGGTTTCCGACGAACTTGCAGAAATTTCCGGCGAATAGAATAAACTTCTCCGATGGACTGCAAAGTGTGCGGAAATGTAATTGGAGGTTTGTGGAATGTTTCTGAGTCGCGAAGGAGTACAAAGATGGAAGTAAAACTGGAATTGAAGATTTTCGGTTATAAAAACCGATCCACTTCTAGAATTCAAGTTCATTCAAGGTAACTTGATTAAAAAAACGTCGGTATATCGGTTATACTCATTGAACCGTGAGTATTCAGATCGCCTTTGCGCGTTTGATAACCGATTTCAGTTACAATTGGCGTAACCGGTTTATTTACATTCGTCTATAAGATTTATTTGTTTCCTATAGATGACAGAAAACAAACAAGTGGCGGAGTGGTTAAGCGTGTGAGTGTTAAGTCTTTGGAGTTACAACATGGCTGACCCGGGTTCGAGTCCCATTTTATTTTTAATTGTTTTATTATACTTTTTATCAATTATAACTTTTATGGTTTAGTTTGTTTATTAATTATGTATCATTAAAAATTAAAATAAGCAAAAATAGGCAACGAACATTTATAACTTGATATTCGATTACAAAATGGAGCGGGTTTGGTAAAACCCGTTTTCGACAAATGTTACAATAATGGTGAGTCCAAACCATTATAACGATCTGTCTAAAAACGGTTATAATTTGATAGAAACATATTGTATATATTAAACGGGAACCTTTGATTCCTACCACTAAAATTGCGAAACTTATAAAGATGCAGTCTTGATTTAGAGCATTCAAAATGGATCCTCTATTTTCGTATGAGTGTATCCTCTATATTTGTGAAACTGGTTGTAAATTGTTATGATGGAGGAGAGAGAAAAAGTTACTGTTAATCAGTAAATTTGAATGAGATATTGTTACCTCTATAATTTTTTAATATTTTTTAAAGGTGTCTGTGAGTGGAAGAGAGAGAAATATAGTGATAAAAGTATAAAAATATTATTTAATTAAAAAGAACAGATAAATGTTAGTATTTTTTATTATAATTATAAAAATAAAGTAAGGGATTTGATTAAAAATACTCTCAAAACGTCAAAACTCTACAAATATACTCCATAAATAAGTAAACCTAACTTAAAAGACAATTATACCCATGTTCCATTTAAACATGGAAAACGATTAAGTCCAACAAAGATAAACGTCACAGTCATCTCACGGTAAATCCTATTCGACACATTGACAAAATCGATTCTTTAAATTTACATCGTACAAGTTACTGCCAAAATATACGTGTCATCCCCATAATTGTCAAATCTAACCCTGTACTTTTAGCTAATTACGAAAATACACTTATCTTTTTATAGAAAAAAAGATTAATTTATGATTATCTAAAAAATAAACGTTTATTGTTATATATTTTTTTTTGTTTAAAGTTATTTATAAATAAACAAATATTTATTCTTATCTATTTTTTTAAATAATTTTATTTAATATGAAAGATAAATATAAAAATAAGATGAGAACGCACCAGAAAGAAAGACGTGTCCAAAAAGATTTTCATTTATTAGCACAGGAAAATTTAAATATTATTATTATTATTATTAATTAACATGAAAAATAAATAGAAAAATAAGATGAGAATACATCAGGATTTATTAGGTGTGTAAACAAGCCTAAATACTCGAGAGCTACCTGTTATCGGCTCGGTTAAAAGCCTCGAGCCTGAAATAAAAAGCTCGTTTAGGCTCGCGAGCCTAACGAGCGCCTACAAAATTTTAGTTTTTATATATATAGTTTAACAATAATGATAATAACATTGGTGAGCCGAGCTCAAGTCGAGTTTTGGCTGGTTTAAGCAATATTAAAGCGAGCTCGCGCCGAGCCTTTAGCTCGTTTGAAGTTGTTCTCAAAACAACTCGAGCCGAGTCGAACCAAGCCCGAGCTTTGGGTTTTACTCACGAGCCGAGCTCGAGCTCAATTAAGTAGGCTCGAACCGAGCCGAGCTCGAGCTTCTTAAAATCATTCCGAGCCAAGCTCAGGCTTGATCCGACTCGTTTACACCCCTATGATTTATTATTATAGGAAGATTTAAAATTATTATTATTATTTAATATGAGAGATAAATAGAAAAATAAGATTAGAACACTTTATGATGAAATACATGTCGAAAACGGATTTTCATTTAATAGTATATAAAAATATATACACTTTATTATAACACATTGTCAAATGTAAAAAAGAATTAAATTTCACAAAGTATAAGCTAACATGTGAATTAAAATAATACAACCAACAAACAAATAATTCCGCTCACAAAATATTTATAACTTCTTTACCTGAATCAGTTAAAACAAATTGTGATATATTTCCCTTTTGGAAAAGTTTATTTTCAACTTTACTCATTAACACCATCACGGCATCACTATATACATGATATGCCTCACAGGTTATTTAACTTTATAAGTTACAAATAGTATTTTAGATATGTTATCACTAAGTATGAAGTAATATATTATTTAAATCAAGTACAATTTAACATTTCAAATTTTTATTGCTTATTATTGCTTTTAAAATTTTTATTGGATAATTAAGATAAAGATAACAAACAAGAGCCTATGGTTGTGATTTTATATTTAAAAACGAGATTTACTACGAAATGATCACGAATCCGTCATACATGCTTCACGTGTAGCAAAACCTTTCATTATTCAAAGCATGTGTGTTACTTCACATAGCGAACAAATTGCTTTTATGTACATTTTATGCATGCAACACATCATAAAAATACACGAGAATGCACAAGCAAGTGAACGCTTTCACGCAAACACAATTAAACACACACACATTACATATACATGAACGCAAACGATCAATGTTGAAGTAACATATGGATTCAGGTTTTGGATTTGAGGGACTGGTTCTAACCTTTCTCAAATGTAAATCATAACAACATGAAGATAACCCGTTAGAAGGGGTTATGAGTTCGTAGCCTAGGCGGCCACCTCCAAAGTTTAAGTCAGTATCTATACATGTACATACGATAAAACTACATGTAAATTAATATTTATGGGTATGTGCTATGTGCAAACTCATGAACGTTTCATTATAAACCTCATATATTCAAGTATAATATACTTTTTAGCAGTGGCGGATCTAGCCTAAAAATTCAGGGACATCCCAATGTATTTTTTAAGATCATGGGTATCCTTTGTATAACGAAGACGAAGTTGAGGTTATTTTTACATCATGAAAACGAAGTTGAGGGGTATTTTACACTACGAAGACGGGGTTGAGAAGTAGCCCGCGCTACCCCTGCTAACACACTAACTCCGCCCCTAATTTTTAGTATTTTCACGTGTGGTATGCGTATATTTAAGAAAAAAAAACAAAATACAGTCTGGCTGGCTGGTGGCAGCCGGCATAGAAATGGAGGCAAGTTGGTCACGTGGAGGTTGTTCGAATATTGTATGCAAGTCAATCATATCCCAACAATACTCATGTGTACCTCCCACCTTCCTCCATTGTCTTGCTTACTTATTATATTTATTATTATACTTTTTTTAACACCTAACGAATCATTCAAATATGTTACTAAAGAAATTCACCATATTAAGATATACTCACCTCTAAACCAGGAAAAACCTTCACCTAAGGTCAAAGCCCGTGAACAATTGCCCGAAGGTACGACAATAGTCTCCGCCTACTAACCCAGTCTCCCATCATCACCATATGTCGCCGAAACTAATGAAGACGAGCAGAAATCGAACCTAGGTCATTTGAAACATCAGGTCTTTCTCTTACCACTTCATCACAGGTTCATTGACTATACTCTTTTATTTTATATAATAATAATTAATTATAGAGTGTATTATTGTACTAGTATTATGACCCGTTGGTGATGCGCCACGGGCGCGTTGCAAACGTTAAATGGATTAGTCTAAGCATTATGTAATGCGTCAACTATCGTGTTTTGGCAGATCCTATCTAACTCAATCTAACCTATATAAGCATTACGTTTGGATCAAAAATTAAAGTAAATCGAGTTTATATTGTATGAAACAAATGGAATCGAACCCGGGTTGTTTCGTTTAGTGAGATTCCACCTAACCATTACATCATCCTTACCTTTGCATCAAAACTTAGTGACTCCAAAATGTGCACTATCTTGTACATCAAAGCATAGGCCAACTAAAAACGTACATAAAAAATAAGCATTAAACGTATTTTAGTTGACCCGACTCGTTTCCAAGAAAAATTACTTCAAAACATGAATTTATGTCATTGTTACGTTGAAACTTGAATTTATATCAATATGTGCATAAAAATAAGCACGTGGTAAATAGTTTTTTTTTTAATTTACGTTAAAATATAGACAAGCTGAAAATAAAATAAGTATAAAAGTACATTATATTTGACCCGACTCATTTTTGAAAAGCTTCAAGTCGAAACTTAAATTTGTATTGTTTTCATCGAAACATGTAAATGACATTAGATATTATTTTAACGTATAAACATTTTCACCAATTACTTAAACTGTGAGATATATATCTTAAATATATTTTTATAAGTAATATGTATTTTATGTCAAACTAAGAAAACAATCATATCAAGTTATTTATCAAATTCAAAGTAAAAATCGTCTATTCAAGTACTAATACAAGCAGGGCCGGACCTATATTAGGCGGAGAGGTAGCCTCCGCTATCATTTGGCGCTCCGACGGTAGTGTAAATTTTGGAAAAAAATTGACTTTTTTTTAACGTTGTTTCGATTTCGTTACCCTTTTTTTATAAAACGTTACTTCTATGAATAATTTCTGAATCCGACATTGTATACAAGTGAAACATAATTTATGGTACGCATGGAGAGAAGGATCGGTGAAGGTGTAAAAGAAGCATAAATGCAAAAAATAAGGGATGCATTAGAATTTAAGATATATAGAATGGCTCAATCTATTCACACACCCCTGCTGTCTATTGGACACCCCTGAGCCCTAGACGGGTCGTCTAGGTCTAGACGCCCCGTATAGCACTAATTTTGAGGAGTCAACCTGGCAGGGCCCATAGATTTTAGTGTTTAGACGGTTCGTCTGGACCTAGACGACCCGTCTAGGATGTTGGGTTTTTTTGTTGGAAAATGGCTGTTTTGGTCACTATTTTGGTGTTTAGACGGGCCGTCTGGACCTAGACGACCTGTCTAGGATGTTGTATTTTGTTTTGTTTTCTTATTTTAATATCAATAACATTAATATTAAAAAGAGAAAATAAAAGAAAATAAAAATATACGCCGCATATAGGGCTAGACTGGGCGTCTAGAGTGGTCCAAAGACCATTTAACCCCTGTTTTGCCCCCAGTCTAGCCCTAACTCAGGGGTATAATAGTCTTTTAAACAACCCTAAACGCCCAGTCTAGCCCTGTACGCGGCGTGTATATTTTTTTGTTTTCTTATTTTAATATCAATAACATTAATATTAAAAAGAGAAAACAAAAAAAAAATAAAAATATATGCCGCACATAGGGCTAGAATGGGCGTCTAGAGTGGTCCAAAAGACCATTTTACCCCTGTTTTGCCCCCCAGTCTAGCCCTAACTCAGGGTATAATAGTATTTTAAACAACCTTAGGCGTCCAGTCTAACCCTGTACGCGGCGTATATATTTTTTTTTGTTTTCTTATTTTAATATCAATAACATTAATACATTGATATTAAAAAGAGAAAAATAAAAATAAAAATATACGCCCAGAGCTAGACAGGGCATCTAGGGTTGTTTAAAATATTATTATACCCCTGAATTAGGGCTAGGCTGAGGGCAAAACAGAGGTAAAATGGTCTTTTGGACCACTCGTATAGGTCCCCTATAGGTCTTGTATATGCCTCTAGGCCTATCCGGGACCTAAACCGCACATATAGTCCTATACGAGACCTATACTACACCTTTAGGCCGATACGAGTATTATATCTTATCCTATAGTCTCGTATCGTATTGTATAGTATCGTATCGTATAGTGTAGTATGAGTTTCGTCTAGGTATCGGATGGGCCTACAGATTTAGTATCGTATCATATAGTGTAGTATAGGTCTCGTATAGGTCCCCTATAAGTCTTGTATCTATCTATAGGTGTATACGAGTGTTGTATCATATCCTATAGTATCGTATTGTATCGTATATTATAGTATATAGTATAAGTCTCGTATAGGTCCCCTATAGGTCTTGTATATGCCTCTAGGCCTATACGTGACCTAAATCACACCTATGGTGCTATACGAGACCTATACTACACATACAGCTCCTATACGTGTTGTATATTATCCTATAGTCTTGTATCGTATAGTGGAGTATAAGTCTCGTATAGGCATCATGTAATTAATATTAGTGTTATTATAATTAATATGAGTTTTTTACAATTAATGTTAGTGTTATTGATATTAATATAAGTTTTTTTATAATTAATATTAGTGTTACTGATATTAAAAAGAGAAAACAAAATAAAATAAAAATATACGTCGCATATAGGGCTAGACTGGACGTCTAGTGTGGTCCAAAAGACCATTCAGGGGTATAATAGTCTTTTAAACAACCCTAGACGTCCAGTCTAGCCCTGTAGACGGCGTATATTTATAATTTTTTTGGGTTTCTCTTTTTAATATATGTGTTATTGATATTAAAAAGATAAAACAAAAAAAAAATAAAAATATGTGCCGCACATAGGGCTAGAATGGGCGTCTAGAGTGGTCCAAAAGACCGATTTACCCTGTTTTATCCCCAGTCTAGCCCTAACTCAGGGGTATAATAGTCATTTAAACACCCTAGATGTCCAGTCTAGCCCTGTATGCTACGTATTTTTTTAATATATGTGTTATTGATATTAAAAAGAGAACAAAAAATATATACCTATATACGCCGCATATAGGACTAGACTGAGCGTCTAGAATGGTCCAGAAGACCATTTTAGCCCTGTTTTGCTCCTAGTCTAGCCCTAACTCAGGGGTATTATAGTCATTTAAACATCCTAGACGCCTAGTCTAGCACGGGAAAATACGTATTTTTTTAATATGTGTGTTATTATAAATAAAAAATACCCCAACCTTCTAGACGCCCAGTCTAGACCTATACGGGGCGTTTAGGACCCTTAAATTTTGTGTCCGACAACCCACTCAGAGCCCTCTTGATTTCACTATCTAGATGCTCCGTCTAGGTCTAGACGACCCGTCTAAAAGGTGTCTAAATAGACAGGTGGGTGTGTGAATATGTAGACCCTATAGAATTTGCTTTTTCGTGTATTTTGCAAGTATTACGTGTCATGACATGTTATAAAATAAGATGTGGAAAATGATGAGGTGTTAATAGTTAAATGAAAAAAAGTGCATACGTGTCATGTTTATAATCCAACCAAGAATACCATTAATATATTGTTTGGTGTGATTTCATTTCAACCGTACAAATCCCCGATTTTCTACATATTTTACTATGTGTTGCTTATCCAAATGATTATATTGTTTAATAATAATAATAATAATAATAATAATAATAATAATAATAATAATAATATCCAAAGAGTGAAACGGGTGGGAGAGAATGTTATTCTACTATATTAAAATTTAGATTGAATCAAATCACTACAAATATATAAACGTTAGTGTAAACTAAAACCTAAAAATATTTTAAACGCGTTATTTGGCGTGTATTGCTTAAATTAAATGATTGATTTGCAACCGGATCAGGACTGGCCGCATAGAGGACTATTGGGTACAGTGACGGATCCAGAAAATTTTCAAGGGTAGCGTTTTATAGAAAAGGGGTAAAGAAAATAAAAAAAGTCAAAATTTTCAAAAATTTACACTACTGTCGAAGCGCCAAGGGGTAGCGGAGACTACCCTTACCAATAAAGTAGGTCCGCCCCTGACTGGGTAGTTGTCGATTTTCCGTTGAATCAATATACGGTCCTGTTTTCAGCTTAGAATAAACCAAATGAAACCCGGTAGAACAATATTCACAAGATAATGGCCCATGTTAGAACCTATATCCTGGGGGCTGGATTTAGAGATGGGCATAATCGGGTTTTATTATTACCCGGAACAGGTTCCAACCCGGAGCCGGTTCTGCTTGGATGTCATTGGAACCGGGTATGGTGTGGAACCGGGTCCGGTTCCTACCCGGGTTCACACCCAAGAATATGGAACCGTGTAGAATCGGGTATGGGTATTATGGAACCGGGTATGGTGTGGAACCGGGTATGGTGCGGAACCGGTTCCTGATAGTGTTCAGAACCGGTTCCTGACAGTAAAAGCCTGACTTTTACTGTTCAGAACGGTTCTGAACAGTAAAAACCTGACTTTTACTGTTCAGAACCGGTTCCTGATAGTAAAAACCTGACTTTTACTGTTCAGAACCGGTTCCTAATAAAATGTTACCGGTGGAACCGGTTCCTGATTAAAAAATCGTTTTTTTGTATATAAACCCCTTCCTACTTACCGGTTCCTGATAAATGTTATCGTTGGTGTTTTAATAAAGTTTGTGTAATGTTTCTTTCTATTGTGTTTGTTATGTTTGATTTTTATTATTAGTTACATTGATAAATAAAAATAGTAACAATAATCGGTTAAAATTAAAAAACAAATTAATCGGTTACAATATATAAAAAAAATTAACCGGTTACAAAAAAAAAAAAAAATTACTCAGAACCGGTTCTAGTAAGATTTTATTTCTTTGATCGTTTACTAGCGGCAGGTGCAACACTTTCCGATGAGTTTCTCTTAGGTGCGGGTACCTCGGTACAATCGTCGTCCGAATCGTTAGTCTCCACTTCTTCGTCCTCCTCTTCGTCAACAATTTTATGCTCTAACTCAACTTCATCTTCTAGACTAGTTTTATGTTGAACACGATCAACGGCATCCAAATGGTCCTTTAAGCATATTGCCATCTCTAGCGATTCCGGAGTTAGTCTTGTTCTTCTAATTGACAAAACCCTGCCACTAAGAGAAAACACACTTTCCGAAGCTACCGTGGAAGCTTGGACCATTAGTATATCACGAGCCATGGTGGCTAGAATCGGGTATTCGGATTCTTTCGATTTCCACCATGCCAAAACATCAAATTTCCTATACTCCTCGGTGGTCATAGTAAGCGAATACTGATTTTTTTTATATCTCCCAAGTTCACTTGTTGGTTCACTACCCCTTTGTTGTCTAGCGATCTCGTCTTTAACGACATTCAACATGGTTATAAGTGGATCCCCGCTTGTTTCATCGTTAGAGGCCGTGGACCGAGACTCAAACAAATTTGTATGATTTTTTTCACCATATTTTTTAAAATAATGATCATAAAGTTTGGCCATACACTCATGAATATTTTTTTTGTTTTTGCTTTTAAAGTTGGATCCTCCTCATTCATATCCAACTTGTCATAAATTTCATCAATTAAAGCTTCAACACCCGGTACGTTTAAAGCTGGATTTAAAGCAGCGGCACATAGAAAAACGGGTGGTAATTCTAAAAAATATTTTTAAAATTTTTGAATCATTGGTCTCGTCATATTCCTTAACATGTCACTAGAATTTTCAAACTTTTTAAAATTAGTTGTTATCAAATACAGTTGGTCCACAACTTTAGAACTAGTAGGATAATAAACACCGGAAATCAAAGTCGTTGTAGTTTTAAAAACTTGTAAAAAAGTACTTAGGTTATTTATATTTTCCCAAGCCGTGTCGGGAAAGGGGACGACAAGGTACTCATCACTTAAAGTTGTATGAAAAGATTTTAAAGTGCCCATTTGCTTTATAGCCATTTCAACATATGACAAGTTGAATTCCAACGAGTCGGTATATCCCAATTCGGTCCAATAATTTTTTGGTTGACATCTTTACAAAGTTTTTTATATTCTTGATATCTTTCTTTTCCACTTTTGAAAACATCTTGGAGCATAGCTCTAAATGCTATAATAAAATCCGATACAAATTGATCTTTTAAACCGGTTTGCACTACTAAGTTAATAATATGTGCAACACATCGTGTGTGAAAAAAAACACCATCAAGTATTGGTTTGTACTTCAACTTTAATTTTTCAATCGCCGTTGTGTTGTTTGAAGCGTTATCAAAGGATATTGAAAAAATTTTATCTTTTAAACCATATTTAATTATTGTGCCATTTATAATTTTATAAATATTTTCTCCCGTATGAAGAGAAGGAAACTCGTCAAACGCAATCGTACGCTTCATCATTTGCCATGTATCGGGATCAACCCAATGAGCGGTGACACATATGTACGATTCCGGTAAACCATGTGGAGCCGACCACACATCACTAGTTAGGTTTATACTAGTTTTTAAATTCTTAAAAAAAACAATTAAATCTTTTTTTGCATTTTCCCATAAACTTAAACAAAGACGTTTTAAAGTGCGACGACTTACATGTTTATAGCGAGGTTGTAGCGTCTCCCGAATAAGATTTGTTAGATCGGGGTCGTCGAAGTGTCCAAACAGCAACACTTTTTGTATCACCAACTTCGTCATCCGATTGCGAGCTAATTTTTGCTCATAACGAAAAATGGTACCATCTTTAGATAGTGGAACTTGACCGGATGTCATTTCCTTTAAAACTTTGCAATACTTATTAATATGCTTCGTTAACATTGAGTTTGATTCTTTGGCTAATAACGATCCACAATGTTTACATTGAGCTTTTTACGAGCCGCCACTCATCTCGACCAACTCCCAATTGCTCCAAACTTCCTTACTGCGATTATGAGACAATGTTCCAACCACATATGGAACCGATTGATCTTGAGGAACATTGTTAACGGATTGGGAATTTGCGTTTTTGGAACTCTTTGAGGCCATTTGTTGATTAGAATGTGAAAAAGAACAAGAAAGAAATGTAACAAGAAGAATAGATATGAGAAATTGTGTGCTAAACAATAGATTTCTAAACAATATATATAGAATCGGTTCCAACGGTCAGGAACTGGTTCCAACGGTAACATTTTTAACGGCTATAACCGGTTCCAACGGTAATATTATAACGGTCAGGAACCGGTTCCACGTAGGAACCGGGTACGGTTAGGAACCGGGTACGGTTAGGAACCGGTTACTACCCGATTCAAATGGTAAAATTGTGGAACCGGGTTGGAACCAACGGGTATTTTGAACCCGGAACCGGTTCTACTTAATCTCGGGTTGGAACTGGAACCGGTTCCAGTTCGGTTCTACCGGTTCGGGTTCGGAACCGGTTTTTATGCCCATCTCTAGCTGGATTGTTGCTCATGTGAATCCTATCATGCTATCACAGAATTAAAATTATGCATGGGGTTAAAATTGTTACAACATGAATACTAATTATTGCAATAAATTCTACTGCTCTTAGTCTTGCAGCCCACTAGTCGTATTGTTATGCTTGCCATTTGGGCCGGCCCAACAGGGTATTCTAGATTGCAACCCAGACTGATAAACCAATAGAGGGGTAGAAAAATAAAATTAGGTTGTAAGGACATGCGGAAAATAAAAAAATACAATCCATCATTTACCTAAATACTATTTTTTAACGGAAAATTTGGATCACTAATGTACCACTGGAGTATTATCGTGCTACTAGCGGAATCAACCAATCATATCCATTTACACTAGACAATAATGCCTTGTCCAAATACTAGAGGCCTAGAGGCGGACTAAGGTTTGGGCCTAGGGAGAAATGTTGGCTTCTCATTAGGCCCAATAATAGGGTCTTTATAATCTCGTCTGTTGAACCTTGGTTTAAAGGCAATTCAATGTTAGTTTGGATATGTTAGAGGCCCAAAATTTCTACCTTGGGTATAATGTGTACCCCATTTTAGAAACTAAGAATTGGAGTTGAGTTCATGTGTTTTCTAACATGCAGCCCCATATGTGCAAATGTTTGCAATGGACACAAATAAGTAGTTCAAACATACATAAAAATACAACATATGAATAGGAAACTTTAAGAACCACGAGTAGTTAAGAAAACATACAAGTTCTAGATAAACAAGTAAAAAGAGTTGCAAAATATAACACACAACTATGGATGTGCAACCTTTGTAATTTTGAATGAACATCACCACTCCCACATAAAACCAGTCTTTGAAGCTATCAAGAAAGCGGAAAAAAACATACTTCCCACGACGATTGAGAAGTAAAGCACGACATGCCATCCAAAATCCAGTCACAAAGCCACTAGCCTCACCAACATAATACCATCTTTCAAGTTCATTAACGTATTCACCTCCTCCCTCACTTTGACCCAACTAAGGGTGGTGCACCGGACTCTTTATCTCCAGAGCAATCTTTGTTTAGTGGAGGTCCACAAATTCCTACATTTCCGATGTATGTCGAAGATTCAAAGGACGGGAGTTGAGTGACAGATGGAATTCTCCCTGATAGGTTATTATATGACACGTCTAGATAATTTCACCAGTTCATCTGAGACATGCTTGATGGTAAGTGTCCTGAAAGATGGTTTCTTGATAAATCCAAATGGAGAAGATTTTTCATTTGATCAATTTTCGGTGGAATCTCCCAAGTAGAGCATTGTTTGATAAATTTAGCACAACGAGTCCATAGAGAACTATAAGTTCATATGGGTTTGTCCAGTTAAACTGTTTCTTGATAAATCAATGCTTTTTTACCAATTCTAGAGTGCTAGTAAGTTCTTGTACATTTCCTTGCCACCTCATCAATGCACGGTTAACATCCATGTTGATCGCTAAAAGAAGTACTCCAATGGTAATAGTGAACAATTTGGTTCGGTGGGTGTCCATCTTGAACCATCATAGAGAGATTGCTTAGACATGAGGGAATGGTTCCGTTAAGGTTGTTCATTGACAAGTCTAGAATCTGTAGATTTACTAATTGACATAATTGTAAAGGGATGGTTCAAGAAAAATTGTTTGATGATAGGATAAGAGCATACAAGTTGGATAACCTTTCCCCAATCCATACAGGCACGTAGCCAGAAAAAATGTTAGACCCCAATTCCAAAAAGGATAATGTGGCGCAATTCTTTAACGATAAGGGCAGTTCTCCTGAGAAGTTGTTGCTGAACAAATACATAGCCTCCATATTGATCAAATACTTAATAGAAATTTGATCTAGTGAATTGACTTCTTAAAGCATTTAATTCTTTTAACGTAACTGATGTGCATCCAGAAATATTGTTCAAGAGATTAGAAATTTGATAGTCACTGAGTTGTTTTCTAAACGCAATTCTTTCAACCCGCCTAGATTTCCAAGATATTTGGGAATCCCATGTAACTTGTTGCCAGAGAGATCAAGAATTTCCAATCTAGTGGTAGTTAACGGGAACAACCAATGAAACATGGATGAGTTGAGATTGTTGCTTCCGAGACCAAGGGAAACAATAGACGAAGAAGAAAAGTTGGCAGATGAATTGGAATATGGATGCATGACCTTCACATTCATCTAAAGATAAAAAACATAGTTTTTGAAGACTTAGAACCACATTTACCCAGTTATCTTCTTTGCCCAAAGAAATACCATCCATTTTAAGATCCTCCAATTAAGACATGTGATATAACCAATTTAGGTTTTCAACCATACAACTGTTGAGGGATCTAAGTGAAAGCACTTTCAAGTTCGTGAGGTTTTGAAGTTCTGGAGGCAGTGGCGGATCTAGAAAATTTTCGTAGGGGTAACGTTTTATAAAAGAAAATTGTTGCTAAGGTCAAGGTACCTTAATTCGCTCAAAGAACCGATGGACCTGGGAATGGTTCCATAGAAAGAATTGTCGGGAAGGTCAAGATACGTTAATTTGGTTAATGAGCCGCTGAACATGGGAATAGCTCCATGAAAGGAATTATAGGAAATATCAAGATGTTCCAAGTATTCGTCATTAGTTTTGTTGTATCAAAATGTGGTTGATCTTATATGATATATAAACACAAGTTCAAGAGTTCAAGATGAGGAACTTTAGTAGCTTGGTGACCTCACATTGGATGTGATATCTATTAAAGACAATATTCTCTTAGTCAATATGAGGTTTATTTTTAGATACAATTTGTAATTGTAATTATTCTCCTCCTTTAGATTAGCCTTCTCCTATGTCCATGTCGTTGCATTCTCCTTTCCATTGTAAAGTCTATGTACAGTCTATTTAAAGCCATTGTAACTCTGTATTGTATTCAAGCTTTTCTTAAATAATTTCAAAAGCATTATATGGTATCAAGAGCCTAAATAGCTCAAACGAGTTTTTTTTCCGGTTACCACTTCCGATCAACCACCATGGCATCTCAATCCATTGTCCAAATCAATACCGCCACCCACTTCAACACCACCCTAACATCCGACAACTTCTCCGTCACGGATGAGGATCTTATGGTTCACATATTGCGGCAATTAGGTGACGACTATAAAACCATTGCTACCTCCCTACGTCTACTTGACTCCAAGATCACTTTTCCTCTCTTGTTTGAAAAGCTAGTCGATTATGAACGTGAACTCAACCTTACAACAGTTTCCTCACCACCAATTATGGCCACGTTAATTACACCCAAAGACAACTACGTTCCGGACAACGCAACAACTATGGAAACTCCAACTACAAATCTGCCCGTAATCAATGGTCCACCGGATCCAATTCTAATGGTGGAAATCGTGGCAACCGTAAAAATCTTTATTGTCAATTTTGTCATTTTGCAGGTCATGAAGCGAAAGAATGTAGAAAACTTGCACGGTTCCTCAAGGAAAATCAAGTTACTATAGGAGATTCAATGACTCAAAACAAAGTCGCACCCACTGTTAATGTCACTACTTCCCCTCACATGTTCGACACCGGTGCCTCTCATCATGTTGAACCCGATCGTGCGTCTTTCCACTCCGTCTCTTACTGAATAAGGAGGTCCGGATGAAATTGTTCTTGGAAATGGTAACACTCTTTCCATCACCCATATTGGTCAAAGATCCAAACTTCAAATGGTTCACTTTCGTTACAAGATGTCTTATGTGTTCCTCATTTCAAAAATAAATTAATTTTAGTTGCCAAATTATGTAAAACTAATCAAGTTTCTGTTGAATTTTTTCCAACCCATTTTTTTTTGTCAAGGATCTTCGCACGGGGGCACGTCTAATGCGGGGAGATAACTACCTTGATGTCTACTATGCAAATTTACCTTCCTTACCCCAAATAAATGCGGTCTCAACCACATCGCCTCTCGATTGGCATCATAAACTTGGACACCCATCGGTTCGGATTCTTAAAAAAATAGCCAAATATTTAGGTTTACAATTCAAACTTTTAAATTTTCATTGTAATTCATGTTCCGTCAATAAATGTCACAAAGATCCTTTTGGTATGAACTCTTTTACCACTACAAAATCCTTACAACTAATTTACTCGGATGTTTGGGGACCCGTAGAAAAATCAATTTGGTTACACTTATTATGTAATTTTTGTAGACTATCACACTAAATACATTTGGTTTATCCAATGAAACAAAAATCCGATGTTTTCGTCCTATTCCCTCAATTCAAATTGCAAGTAGAAATTTTTTTTCAAACACCGGTCATTTCTCTTTTCACCGACAATGGTTGAGAATATGTCGGTTTAACTCCCTTTTCTACAATCTCAAGGTATCTCTCATTTCACAACCCCCCCCCCCCCCCCCCCCCCCCCCGCATACTCCGAACAAAATGGCGTAGCCAAACGCCGTCATCGTCACATTGTGGAGACAGGTCTAGCACTTCTACATTATGCCCACTTGCCCCCTCTTTTTGGTCACACGCCTTTCAAACTGCGGTGTATCTTATAAATCATCTCCCTACCTCAATCCTAAATTTTCAATGCCCATACTCCCTACTCTACAAAACCGACCAACTTATAACAAATTAAAACCCTTTGGATGCCTATGCTACCCGTGGCTACGCCCATATGCAAAATCCAAACTTCACCCACGTTCGGAACCATGTGTATTCCTAGGGTACTCGCCATCCAAATCGGCTTATAAATGTTATGATTACAAAAGTCACCGCTTGTATCACTCTCGCCACGTGGAATTCATTAAGTCTATATTTACACTAAAAAATTCCACTAACTCTCCCGCAAAACCTCTCGCCAATGTCACTATTGATGATTTTCTTGGATTGTCAAAATCCCAATCCTCTACCACTGTCCACGACACCCCTACTAAAGACCCAAAACCCCCTACATCACCTTTTTCATCATCAAATTTCCCTCATAACCCGACTGCCTCACCTATGGACCACCAACCACACCATACTCCTACTGGCCCAACATGCCCATCTACAACACCTCAGCCCAATCAAACCACACCCCCATCAACCAACTTGGACACCATTTCCCACCTTCATTCACCTACTCCTAACTCTCCTAGCGAAGTCCCAACCAACAATCAACCTCCTATATCCGACTTCACCCCCACTTCCCCTTCACCATCCTCAACCTCTACCGATGAATCCATCACTCACACACCCACTCCTACACCCTCCTCTCTACATACTCGCACTCGCAAACCAAACCCAAAGTACTATAACTCTACCTTTGTTAACCACACCACTACCCATTATATCCCTCCCACACTTGAACCATCAACTTACCAACAAGCCTTAAAAGACCCTGAATGGCGGAAAGCTATGGATGATGAGTTCAATGCCCTACTAAAGAACACCACATGGGAACTTGTTCCTCCCTCCCAACACAAACCTATCGGTTGTAAGTGGGTGTTTCATGTTAAACGACATCCTGATGGATTCATTGGCAAATATAAAGCTCGGCTAGTTGCAAAAGGCTTTCTTCAAGAATATGTAAGGACTACTTCGAAACGTTTAGTCCCATCACTAAACCCGTTACAATCCTCACCATCCTTACTATTGCATTGTCCGAAAATTGGCCTATTCGACAACTTGACGTCAACAATGCTTTCTTACATGGCACTTTACATGAGGATGTTTACATGACTCAACCTCCAGGTTATGTGAATCCGGACCTTCCTCATCATCTTTGTCGCCTGAAAAAGTCTCTCTACGAGCTCAAACAAGCACCACGTGCATGGTACATGGAACTCACTTCCTTTCTCCTAGAACTTGGCTTCTGCAAGTCCTTAGCTGATCCATCTCTATTTATCTATAAAAAAGACAGAATCGTCTCATATTTTTTGGTTTATGTTGATGATATCGTTTTAACCGGCAACGACGACACCTTTGTTCAACATATCATTCATGCCATGTCCAAAAAGTTTTCCATCAAAGATCTAGGCATGCTCCACCACTTCCTTGGCATCGAAGTTATCTCTACCACTAATGGTTTATTCCTATCTCAGCATGCTCATGTTCAAAACGTTCTTACCAAGTTCAAAATGGAAGGTTCTAAACCCGTTGCCACACCACTCAGCTCTACCGAATCACTCTCCCCAGTCGATGGCTCACCTAGTGTTGACCCTACACCATACCGTCAATTGGTGGGTTCTTTACAATACCTTGCCTTTACTCGACCGGATGTGTCCTTTGCCTTCAATAAGCTATCTCAATACATGCATGCTCCCACTCAACTCCATTGGCAAGCCTTAAAACGAGTTCTTCGTTATCTCAAAGGTACCATTCACCACGGTTTATTCCTAAACCGCGTCTCACCCATCACTCTCACAGCTTTCACTGATTCTGACTGGGGTGGAATCAACGATGGGGGTCGTTCCACCACTACGTATATCATCTATCTTGGGTCTAACATCATCTCATGGCGCTCATCGCATCAAAAATCTGTTTCTAGATCCTCCACTGAGGCGGAATATAAGGCATTAGCAAATGGTGCGGCTGAACTATCTTGGGTCCAGAGTCTCTTATTGGAACTTGGTTTACACATATCTAAACCCCCTACATTACTGTGTGACAATGCTGGTGCTACTTATCTATGTGCCAACCCGGTATATCACTCACGCATGAAACATGTGGCACTTGACTATCATTTTGTTCGGGAAAAAATCACTAATGGTTCGTTAAAGGTCCTTCACATACATTCGGCCGATCAATTGGCTGAAATGCTTACCAAACCACTGGGGCGGGGTCCTTTTCAGCATTTACGGTCCAAGATTGGAGTCTCCGATGGATCCTCCATCTTGCGGGGGCATATTAAAGACAATATTACATAATATTCTCTTAGTCAATATGAGGTTTATTTTTAGATACAATTTGTAATTGTAATTATTCTCCTCCTTTAGATTAACCTTCTCCTATGTCCATACCGTTGCATTCTCCTTTCCATTGTAAAGTCTATGTACAGTCTATTTAAAGCCATTGTAACTGTGTATTGTATTCAAGCTTTTCTCAGTAATATCAAAAGCATTATAATATCAACAAAATTTCCTGGTGAATTTGTATGTATTGGAGGATTTCCCTATCTATGATATCTTTTGTTCTCAATAAGGCAATCTTAAAAAAACATATAAAACGAATTAAACAAAATGTGAATATATGTAGACAATACTTGCAAGACAAATCATGGAATAATTTTATTGTCCTAAATTAGTAGACGAAACTCCAAAGCCTCAAGTTTTAGCGATTTATTTTTGCTAGATGTACATTTCAAAGACAAACTAACCGGCCAAAATAAATCAATCAACTCATTAAAATAATAAGATAGTAAGTTTTATAATAATGCGATATATCTAAAAAAAAAACCGAGTTTCCTGGACTCGCTAACCAGCCTGCGGCACCTCCCCTTAGAGTGTCGCATGAGGCAACCAGCTCATAGTTCTAAAGCCAACCAAAGGGTGGGTTCTGATCGATAAATTTTTGGCACCCTTTATTAGATATTAATTATAATATAAATGCATCCATATTAATCTAAGATAGTATTAATTTTCATTACTTTTTGAGGATGACAGGTTATAAAGAAAAGAAGTTTAATACGGTAATTTTATAATAATAATAATAATAATAATAATAATAATAAATAAATAAATAAATAATTTATGAAAAAGTTTACAATTTGAAAACGCAAGTTTAGATCATGTGTAATTGGCATTATAGGGTTGTAAAAGGGATTGATAACGCTCCCAACATCTCCGCGTGGGCATTATATGAGCATGAAGGGGAGGAACGTTTATAGTATAACGTCAAATGAGAAGAATAAATTTGGAAAAGTAATGATTGAAAGAACATTAAATGACGTTAACAATTACACATTTTTTGAAGAGCCGTTATGACGCCAATGTGGCGAAAAATGCCTCTTAAAGAGCATTAACCATTACAAACGGTTTTATAATTGTTAAGAACCATTATTGATTAAGGGGGAGGTTCATTTGAAAAGAAAATTTAATCGAGAAGAAAAGAAACAAAGAGTATAATTGTAAAGATTAAATAGTTTTTCTCTCATCTAATTTATTATTATATTTGACTAATTAATTAGCCATAAAAACAATCATCCTCCACATTAAAATTTTTGACTACACATATCAAAATTTATCCTACACTTTTTGAAAGTTATCCTACACATATTAAAATTTATCCTACACAGCTTATAATTTATCCTACACATCTTGTAATTTATTATACACTTTAAATTAACTTTTTCTTCTTTGATAAAAAATATATTTTTGAAAATAAGTTACAGATTCAATGTAGTTAGCTATTAAAAAGGAAGACTAATAATTAATGATCTATCTAAGTTTATCAATATACCCTTACAATAATATTTAATACAAAAATTAAATGAAGTAAATGAATCATTCTTATTGGTTGAAATTTCTTTTTTATTCTTACAAAAAATTACTTCTCATTTGAACCCTCTACTAAAGGGGGCATTTCGCTAAGGATGAGTTTTGTTGTCATGTTATCTAATAAACGTTTTTCCATGAATTTTTTTAAAGAATTATGAAAGTGGGTCTAGTATTCACAGGGTGCCATGCTAGCAAGGGTGTGTGGTCTCATGTATGATGAATAACGGGATTAGAAGGTTGCAGGGTTGCTTGCAGTATAGGATGGTGTAGTTTAAAGACGTGATAGGAAGTACTTTAACTGTTGACGGTCCTAGAGCGTTACACGCTTAAATGACAATGGGCCGGGAGAGTAGACGTGGCGAGTTATTACGTAAGTGTAATAAAGCATCTGTTACGTGATTCCGGTTAGATATCGTAGTATGTGTTAATACGTACATGAGATCGATTGTGCCCTTATAGAGTTAAAGTACGAGCTGAGTGACATTTAGAGAGGTTGTGTGGTTAATCCAAGAGAACGTGAGATGTTGATGAGATTCTAGGCAATTGTGTGTTTTAGATGCTTATATGTGAGAAGTAGCATCCTGGTGATGTTGATGATGTAGATAGTCGTTGTGTTGAGGCAGCGTTGCATCTTGATGATGTAGGCGGCCATTGTCTTATGGCAACGATGTGTCTTCATGGTGGAGGCTAGCCTGAGAGTCGTTGTCTTTATGGCAACGATGAGATGAGGATGTATGCATTTGTTGTCTGTTGACAACGATGCATCTTGGTCACATTTTTGTTATGTGACCGAAGTGTGTGTTAAGTTTCCACCTCATGTGATGTACGTGTTTACCAGTGGAATGTGATAAACGAAGGTGGTTATAATGTTGTTTCATTGACTACTCCGCCTTTTTCATGTTAGGATAAGTCTGGGGTGTCTAATGATGTAGGCTGTCGGTTCTAGTTGTGCATTTATCTCTGATGTTACATGATATGCAATGGGAACGAGCGGGTCATGGGTAACGAGGAAGCGGGTTAGTAACTGGTCGGGTTTGTTGCAAATTCTTGTATGGGTGGTTGCTGGATTGGGTATAATGTGGACGAGGGTGCCAACATTGAAAAGCTAATTCGTGTAAAATGAAGACTTCATTCTTTTTTTCCTTTGTATGTCAACAATTGTATATTATCAAAGTTGGAGCTGAATAAGCTGAGTCATCAAAGACAAAAAGCTAGGATCAAATGCTTAGTCGAAGGAGACGAAAACGTGACTTTTTCTTCCACTGGGTTATTAATTCCAACAACACTAAGAATATACGGAGTGGGGGCTTAAAAATGGGCGTTATGCGACATGTGAACGATACGTTAGCATGCGCCAGAAAAGTGGTGTGGTGCAAAAACGGAAGGAATGGTACGGGGCGTGAAAGGGTAATGTTATTCGACGCCTGACACACTTTTTATTATTATTTTTTTATTCAAATTTATATAAAATCTATTTAATTTAAAAAAACATTAATACTGTAAAACCCAATCTTATTTACATAAAGTTTTATAAAAATTTGCACTTAATTACATATAAAGCATTAATACGTCCACACAAAACTTCGAGCCTCATAAAACTTCGTAAGTAATTCGACAGTTTATCATGTTAACATAGTATGATTTAAAAATCCGAGTAAACAAAATGCGGAAGTTTGGCGTTTGGTTGTGTTCGATTTTTCATTAAGCTTGACCTCCATCCATTTCATCATAGCGATCACCTGTATATCAATTATCATCTTAAACGTTAGTTATATAACACTTGAAAGGTAGTTTGATAACCCAAATTAGTCAAACAACAAAGAATTTGTGAGAATACCCGCCGTAAGCTACGGCTAATCTGCCATAGCTTACGGCACACTTTATCAATTCCAGACAGAAGTCAGCAGCTGTAGCCTACGGCTGGCAGCCGTAGGTTACGCCTAATATGTCCTTTTTTTCAGAAAGCTCCATATCTTTCCGAATACTCGCCCGTTTCGCACGAAATTTGTTTCTATGTGTCCGTAAAACATTTACCAACATTCTTAATTTGTGAACCTATAACCTGGATTTATAAATTCACTTTTTAACGCCATCATTTCTCAATATATATATATATATATATATATATATATATATATATATATTTAATTATTTGACCCGTTTACATGTTTTAAGCAACTTAACACATAAAAACCACATCTTCTCGCAAAATATGAACTTTTAATACTTCTACTCCATTACCCGGATTATAAACTTTGCGTTTCACGCTTCCGTTAGCCGGTTTGCGTTTGCGCTCATTCATCCTATTCAATATTTTAATAATCGAACTCTATTAATCCGAATTCTCTTCAAGAACTCGAAATCTTCCAATTATGTCCCATTACCCAGGGTTTATCGATTTAGAACTCGCGTTCACGTTACCCGGTTTACGCTAGTCTTGATAACTTAATCCATTAACCGGATTTGTGCCGAAGTATTTACCCACGCATTCGTTACCGTATACATTATAACTTCGTTTTGACCCGTTTGGTTGTTCATGTGAAGTCCATCACTATTTAAACAAACCAAACTCATTATCATTCATTATTTTTACCCGTTTGGTTATTCATGTGAAATCAATCACTTTTAGAACAAACCAAACTCATTATCATTCATTATTTTGACTCGTTTGGTTATTCATGTGAAATCCATCAATTTTAGAACAAACCATACTTTATGAGTATTACACCATTATTCAATCATACATAACTAACGCATAATTCAACAAAATACTACGAAGCATAAAGCCACGTACCTTAAAGCTTTCCTTTGAGTCGATCATCGCTTCCGGATTGATCTCTCGACTTATCCCTCGAGTCGTCTATAGTATACAACCCGATTATTTATTAAATTATCATTATATTGATTATTTCCATCATATTACAAATAAATCAATTCATATGTTTCCCTTCAACATTTTTCTCATATAATTTCAGTATATTACGTCTCACTTAGGCATTTTATCATACATCTTATGTGCACGATTTTATGAAACTTCAACTTATTCAAGCAAGCATCTTTCTAACCATACATTCTTATTAACAAGAAGGTACATATGCTATAAACACTTTAACATCAAAATTTCAGTTAGTTATGAGTTCATTTATCCAATTTAACCTTCCAATCTCATGGATTCAATCATTTGTTAAAACCACTTACACCTACAAGTGCAAATTATTCTAACATTTGACTCTTGCTAAGGTATTTGCAATTTCAGTTAAAATTAAAACCTTAGGTCTATATTACACCTTACTTAGGTTATTCTATTAACAATTTCTTAAGAACTCAATCAACCAGGTTCTTTCATATGCATCATTATCATCTAAACGAAAATGACTACATACCTTATGTTAAGTATGATTAGATGAACGAAAATTCCTAATCATGCACGAATTTAGATCTCTTTTGGGTCTTCACTTTGTTGATTTTTGGTAGGACAAGGTTTTCCTTTCTTCTTTCTCTTCTGGTCGTCCAAGAACACACACTTGTGTGTGTGTTGGGTTTTTATTAATTCTTTTATTAAAATAAGTTTCCTAATGGTCTCTTTTTAACCTTTCATGTGTTGATTATTATAAAAGGAACATTTTTTCAATGTTTTATTAAACAATAACTAACCAACTTAAATTGTAATATCATTCATGTTTATAATATTTACCAATCAAGGTAAATATTGGTAAATATTAATGTTAAGTATTTGATATTTTTAGGGGCAATACTAATTAAACAAATAACATTCATAAAAAAACATTATATAATTTAAAAAATTAAAACAATACATAACTTAAAAAACGAAACTAAAAAACATACACGAAATAAAGTAAAAAAACATTACATAACCAAAATAAAACGTTAAATCTAAAAATAATTAAATAAAAAACCTAATTATCTGTCACGCCAAAACGTGGTTGAAATCACGGTTGTAAGCGTACATGTAATTGATAAGGGCTACTTGTATGATGTTATCTTCCGGAAGGTCACCATCGTCATTTTCCATTGTGTTGTGCACCGTCTCAGATGTTTCACTATCCAAATGGATATTCCTAAAACGCGAAGAAAGTGTCAATGGTTCAGGTTGTCACACCCCAACCGATGACGGAAACATCGGGATGAGACGAAAACTAGATTGCAAGAGGCTTCATAACGCTAATTGTGTCAAGTGTTTAATAATTACCTTTTTACATAGTTCAAATCAAATAATACAAAATTTAGATCCCGACACGTAACAAATATAATTTCATTTCATTGATAACGATTTAATATAAGATATTGAAACGAAATACATGTTTGAAACAAATACAATACAATAAGTATTTAAAGTTTAAATGCATTTCTAGGCAATCCTACTAGATTCCATGTGTCATCAAAATTCCTGCAACATGTATTAAAAGCATAGATCAATACAAAAGTATTGGCGAGCATACAAGTTTGAAATTAATTATAAGTATAAAAGCTGGTTTTGATTGTGACAAGTATATATATTCAAGTCGAATCGCACGAATATGTAGACCACTTTCGCATAACAATAACATATAATCGAATTCCTTAACTAGCATGCATAGTATTCTAAGCATAACGATATCATGAGAATACTAGTCAAAACTAATAAGCATAAACAAACTCAAGCATAACAAGTAGCATGTGTAGACGAGTTTAAACTAACACATATAACTCACATAAGCGTAACTGATGACACATTTGGTATTGCGAACACATTTAATTTTGTTTAAAATAAATTTTGTAATTTATACATGTTGCACCCCAAAATGTATTAAAGTGTAAAAAGGGGGTCGAGTATGCTCACAGTTTTGCAAAGTTTCCTTTGGTGATTCCGTGAAGAGTTGGAGGTTGGAGCTTCAAACATTCCTTAAAACACTTAGTGTTTTATTTTAGAACTCTTAGAGTTCTCTTCCTTTCTTGGAAGATTTGAGAGAAGTAGAGAGGTTGAGAGAATAATGGTTGGAACACTTAGTATCCTTTTAGAATTATTAGAATTCTTGATTTAGAGATATTGAGAGAATTAGAGAGATGGAGAGAAGAATGGTGTAAAGAAAATGGTAGAAGGAGGTTGGTATTTATAGGTAGAGAAGGTGGAAAAGGGTGAAATATGATTGATTAAAAAAAGTGGAAGATGATTGGTGGAGAAAGGAGGTGAAAATGGTGAAATATGATTGGTTAAAAAAGGTGGAAGTGGATTGATGAGGTGGAAAAGATGATTGGTATATTTCTTGGTATTTCTTGAGTATATATTATGTAATTGAGTATATAAAAAGTATAAAAGTATAGTTCAAGTATTGAGGATGTGCGTATGAGTGTTTATACATATAATTGTGTCGGCTTGCGTATAAATACGTATTTAAATGATCGGTTGTGTGAATAAAAAAATATGTATAAAATATGAATTTTATTAGGATTAATGCCTCGAGTTGTGAGATTGAAATTAAAATACGAATGTAAGGTTTCTAAAATTAGAATACGGATACGGACATTTTTAAAATAAAAATACGATGATACGAGGCGTTACACGAATAACGAATAACAATTAATAATATATATATACACACACACATATATTTTTATTATGTTTTAACGCCCCAATTATGATACAAATATTTATTTTCTAAAATAAGGATGCGAAAAAGCGAGGCGTTATAGTCTCCCCTACTTTAGGAAATTTCGTCCCGAAATTTGTTTAAGAGGGAGACTTTAGAATAATAGGGCATTTTGAAGCATGTATGGGTATAATCGCGAAATAGGTTGTGAGTGATTAAAGTTTGTATTACATAGTAGTGAAACACCGAATTTCTCATGGCACGTTTTACGAAAGTTTGGTAATATGGTAGTAACACTTATATATAGGAAGTACCCGCGGCGTATCCACCATGTTTATACTATATTACTTCTGTTTCGCTAATCGGTGTCATGTTACGTTCCGTATCACGATTAGGGTTTATTAACGTATTAAAAGTGAGAATGGTAGCATATATAGAGTCTCAAGTATATAAGTATAATTGCATTTAAGTATGAGAGAGTATAATGTATAAGTATAAATATAAGTGTAGGTGTGCGTATTCGCACATTCGTGTACAATACAGATGGTATATTTTAGTTTAACCAAGATTAACGGATTACTGGCATGTGAATAAACAGGTCAAACCATCGTGTACCGCAATGTAGACTCCCCATCATCGTTAAAACGAAGAGGGTGTGTAAAATAGTTTACTTAACATGACCTCAAGAATACGGGCGGGCGTCACTCCTATAGCGCTACACAAGCGCTATACATGTTAAGGTGTGACTTGATCAAAGTTAATGACGAGTCTACCACATAAACATGTGAATAAACAAGTCAAACCATCGTGTACGCAATGTTGACTAGTCAATATTGTTGAATCATAGTGTAAAATAGTTTACTTGGTATGAAATAGTTTACTTAACATAACCCCAAGTCTCAATGGCGGTGCGCTACTCCTATAGCACTACGCATAATGCTATACATGTTAAGGTGTGGTTTTATAACGAGTTTATCACGTATAGCGTTCCAGTAATCCCAAATCAAGTATGATGTTTAGTATGCACCTATAGAATCGTTGCGTGATAGATTTAGTATAAATGCGAAGTTTGTCGTGCATAAATTCGATTTTAGTATAGTTTGACATTTAAAAAAAAAAATGAAGGAATAAGAATTATATAGCATAAAATGTAAGATGGCATAAAAGATAGGCTTGTTAAAATGTTGGAGTGTTTCAGTTTTAGAAACTTCGACTATTCCAAAGTGAGTCGTTAGTCCTTTCGAATTAGGGAGACATGATTTGGCCTAATAGGTATAATACTCTCGTCGCCAAGCGATTAACGGTACTTTACCCTTCCAGTTAGTACATGTCTCTAATTTGATCGAAAAATACGAAACTTTGGCGAGATTGAAAATTGAGGAGCGGGACCAGTCATCAAGGTGTGGATGTCAATCCTGGCTTGACAATTTCGTCCCCAAATTGTGGTTTATTGAACGTATCAAGATATAATCTCGAATCATCAATAAAGAATCCACTAGATTATGAAATGAAACTCCCATCAAGATATGGATATCACTCCTGACTTGATGGTGAATTTCGTGCGAAATAACATGTAAAACGGATTGAAACTCGTCACTAATGGCGGGAATCACCCCTGTATTGATGAGTTATTTCGATTGTGGAACAAGAATATACTCAAAAGCGTGTGTTGTGTTTCATGTCTTAGGAAAGACACACTGTAAGTTTTAGGATCAAAAGGGGGAGAAGCATGATAGAAAGAATAACATTTTAGACAAGTATCACAAATGGTCAAGAGTATGGTACTTAAACTATAGACTAGATCGAACATGGCAATTCTACCTAATTCCCTATAGTTATGACTCTGATACCAATCTGTCACACCCCAACTGATGCGGAAACATCGGGATGAGACGAAAACTAGATTGCAAGAAGCTTCATAACGCTAATTGTGTCAAGTGTTTAATAATTACCTTTTTACATAGTTCAAATTAAATAATACAAAATTTAGGTCCCGACACGTAACAAATATAATTTCATGATAACGATTTAATACAAGATATTGAAACGAAATACATGTTTGAAACAAATACATGTTTGAAACAAATACAATACAATAAGTATTTAAAGTTTAAATGCGTTTCTAGGCAATCCTACTAGATTCCATGTGTCATCAAAATTCCTGCAACATGTATTAAAAGCATAGATCAATACAAAAGTATTGGCGAGCATACAAGTTTGAAATTAATTATAAGTATAAAAGTTGGTTTTGATTGTGACAAGTATATATTCAAGTCGAATCGCACGAATATGTAGACCACTTTCGCATAACAATAGCATATAATCGAATTCCTTAACTAGCATGCATAGTATTCTAAGCATAACGATATCATGAGAATACAAGTCAAAACTAATAAGCATAAACAAACTCAAGCATAACAAGTAGCATGTATAGACGAGTTTAAACTAACACATATAACTCACATAAGCGTAACTGATGACACATTTGGTATTGTGAATACATTTAATTTTGTTTAAAATAAATTTTGTAATTTATACATGTTGCACCCCAAAATGCCTTAAGTGTAAAAAGGGGGTCGAGTATGCTTACAGTTTTGCAAAGTTTCCTTTGGTGATTCTGTGAAGAGTTGGAGGTTGGAGCTTCAAACATTCCTTTAAAATACTTAGTGTTTTATTTTAGAACTCTTAGAGTTCTCTTCCTTGCTTGGAAGATTTGAGAGAAGTAGAGAGGTTGAGAGAAGAATGGTTGGAACACTTAGTATCCTTTTAGAATTATTAGAATTCTTGATTTAGAGATATTGAGAGAATTAGAGAGATGGAGAGAAGAATGGTGTAAAGAAAATGGTAGAATGAGGTTGGTATTTATAGGTAGAGAAGGTGGAAAAGGGTGAAATATGATTGGTTAAAAAATGTGGAAGATGATTGAAAAGATGATTGGTGGAGAAAGGAGGTGGAAAAGGGTGAAATATGATTAGTTAAAAAAGGTGGAAGTGGATTGATGAGGTGGAAAAGATGATTGGTATATTTCTTGGTATTTCTTGAGTATATATTATGTAATTGAGTATATAAAAAGTATAAAAGTATAATTCAAGTATTGAGGATGTGCGTATAAGTATTTATACGTATAATTGTGTCGGTTTGCGTATAAATACGTATTTAAATGATCGGTTGTGTGAATAAAAAATATGTATAAAATATGAATTTTATTATGATTAATGCCTCGAGTTGTGAGATTGAAATTAAAATACGAATGTAAGGTTTCTAAAATTAGAATACGGATACGGACATTTCTAAAATAGAAATACGAAGATACGAGGCGTTACACGAATAACGAATAACAATTAATAATATATATACACACACACACACACACATATTTTTATTATGTTTTAACGTCCTGAATTATGATACGAATATTTATTTTATAAAATAAGGATGCAAAAAAGCGAGGCGCTACACAGGTGGTGTCACCCATATTAATACAAAATTGCTGGAAAAGACGCCCCTATATGGTAGAATAGGTTTGTTTGTATAGGGGATGTTATTTATTTTTAAAAAGTACAAAATAAAAAGTTTTTTTTTTTAAATTTAACCATTGGCACACAACGGCTATAACCAACGTCAACCTACAACGTGCCACATCGCCACTTCAAATGCCCCACGCCGACGGAATTTACCCCGCCTTTAACCCCACACCGCCCTCTACCCCGTCAGCGGGCTAGTGTGCACAGCGTAAAGAGGGCACCACGCCATATATCCATGCCCTGTGGTCTAAATTACAGATAAATGGTTTACAAGTCAACGGGGGATGGGTTAACAATCCGAATGAAGTTAAGAAAATGTTTTATCCCACTTAGTCAGGGACAAATTAGATGAAAAAATGTTGCTAGACCGAAATGAAATGGTGAAGGGTTCTAGGTCAATTTCCCAGGGACAAATGCAGTGTGGGATTGCGGTTCGGATAAAGCACCAGGTCCTGACAGGTTCACATTTAAGTTCTCACTAAGTCGTGCTAGAGTCTTTTTGAACCAGGCTACAAAAGCTTGATGGGTTGATTTCATGTTTCAAGCTCAATTTGCCATGGTTGTAACACCTCGTTCATTACTTTGGTACCCAAGGTAAAAGATCCTTCTTCACTTAAAGATTTTAGGCCTATAAACTTCATTTGAAAAATATATTCACTCTTTGTGAAAACTATATATCTTTTACCACCCTTGTGGACCATGCTTCATGATAGAATAATAATGGAATCTTGAACTCTAATCAAAGAGTCAACTAGTTTGATGAAAGCATCAAAATATGTTTTATTTTTATTTGACTTAGCCAAGTTGCAAATCTTTACACTTGTACTCAAATTCTGATAAGGTTTGATAAAAACAAATCGAACCATGTGATCCGGGTATATATACTTCCAATAGGCAAATATCGATCAAACAGCCAAAGTCAACTCAACGAACTTATTTATGAGATTTTGGCCATTAAACGAAGAACATTTGTCACTTTAGTCTCGCTTATATTCGCTTTGTGTTATGTCAACAAGTATAAGTTCATCACGTGCTTACGAATCTTGTAGGTATCGTTATCTAAACAAGTGTAGATCGATATATTTATGTGAAGGTGGAATATATGTTAAGAAGCTTAAAAATATGAAAATGAAGGACACATGATATTACATACATAATACATTGTCTATAAATAGATGGTTAATTTCCTACACATTGTAACACGAGTCAAATAAATCAATAAATGAGTATGACGAGAGGTTCATACATGAAGAGAAGAGCGTTCTTATTAGGTAGCCAAGGATGATTTGTCTCATGACAACATACTCAGGGTTTTCGAAAAATGGCATCGTTAAGTTTTGGTTTATCAGGCAGTCATTCCTTAGATAACTTAATACGCTTTTCTATCTCATGTTAGATCTTCTCATCTTCCTACCAGAGCACACTTAGTGTTTGCGATTTTCAAAAATATTCTTATATGATACAGTTTTATCTATCATTATATTGATTCAAAGTTTTGTAATGATCGTCAAACATTTCATAAGCTATTATTGTAGTTGTTCTGCTCCTTCAACTTTTTTCATCTATTAAAATAAACACATGTGCTTGTGACTTACTTACCACAGGTTTGGTGCGTGTGACTTACTACAGGTTTGATTTGCTCAACATATATATATATATATATTCTTTTAGAAGACAACTTACTATTTTATTAAGAGTCGGTCCTAAAGATTCAAGTGAGTTATACGAGTCGAAAAAAAGGCCCTTAAACCCTAACGAATTATATAAACTAATTTTTTAAAGGACGATTAACGTTATAACAATAAACATAGCAGAGGAAATAAAAAACACTAGTCGAGTATTATTCAATTAGGCCCCTAGAAAAAAACGGGCCTTGACCGAGGGTGTGGCTCACCCATCCCTAGGGCCGGCCTGATTTTATTTATTGATATTGTATTTATTAATATATAAATAAAGTAGCTGAAAAGAGCATTCTTATTAAAATCTCCATTTCTGTCTCTTAAAAATCACTTTTTGTTTAACCTCTCATCACATCACATTCTTCATCTTTATCTCTATATTTTTTCTATTTATTTTTAAAGATGTGAATAGTGAATCTCTATATAGATATTCATCATAGCAAATCTTTATATTTGCAGACGTGAATGGAGATTCGAATGTAGAAGAAAAATAGGGGAAATCCGTAAAACTTAAAGATTGTGCTCATAATCGTCTTTTATGATTCATCGGCTACCTTTATTTTAGTCCAACACGAAACTTTTTGAGCATATTTTGGGCCCAGAAGTTAGCCCATTATATAGTACCAATTGATCGTAGCTTGTAATGGGCTAAGGAAACTGGCGAGCCCAACCAAAACTCAATATATTATCTATGTGTACGTAGAGATGGGCATAATCGGGTTTTATTATTACCCGGAACCGGTTCCAACCTGGACCCGGTTCTGATTGGATGTCATTGGAACCGGGTATGGTGTGGAACCGGGTCCAGTTCCTACCCGGGTTCACACCCAAGAATATGGAACCGTATAGAACCGGGTACGTGTATTATGGAACCGGGTATGGTGTGGAACCGGGGATGGTGCGGAACCGGTTTCTGACAGTATTGGGAACCGGTTCCTGACAGTCAAACCTGCCATTTACTATTGGGAACCGGTTCCTGACAGTCAAACCTGTTATTTTACTATTCAGAACCGGTTCCTGACAGTCAAACCTGCCATTTTACTATTCAGAAACCGGTTCCACATAAATGTTACCGTTGGAAACCGGTTCCTTATTAAAAAAATCGGTTTTTATTGTATATAAACCCCTTCCTACTTACCATTTCTAAACTTAACACTTACAATCATCAGCTTACAAAATCAATCAACTTCTAAGTTCTTTCAAATACCTATGGCATGCAACGATGAAGTTGTTACGGTCTTAGAGACGAAAAGAAACCCTGCTATATGGAAGAATTTTGATCTCTGTTTAATGTCCGACAGCCACAAGATGGCTAGATGCAAAGATTGTGGAAAATTTATGAAGGTCGCCGCCAACTCAACCCTTAAGAAACACACTGAGCGGCATTGCCCATTGACGAAGGCAAAGAAAAATAAGACGGGAGAAGGTTCCGGCACCGGTTCTTCAAATGCTTGATGTATCCCGTTTGGTTTGATGTTGTTAATAAAGTTTGTGTAATGTTTCTTTCTATTGTGTTTGTTATGTTTGATTTTTATTATTAGTTACATTGATAAATAAAAATAGTAACAATAATCGGTTAAAATTAAAAAAAAAATTTAATCGGTTACAATATATAAAAAAAATTAACCGGTTACAAAAAAAATAAAAAATTACTCAGAACCGGTTCCAGTAAGATTTTATTTCTTTGATCGTTTACTAGCGGCATGTGCAACACTTTCCAATGAGTTTCTCTTAGGTGTGGGTACCTCGGTACAATCGTCGTCCGAATCGTTAGTCTCCACTTCTTCGTCCTCCTCTTCGTCAACAATTTTATGCTCTAACTCAACTTCATCTTCTAGACTAGTTTTATGTTGAACACGATTAACGACATCCAAATGGTCCTTTAAGCATATTGCCATCTCTAGCGATTCCGGAGTTAGTCTTGTTCTTCTAATTGATAAAACCCTGCCGCTAAGAGAAAACACACTTTCCAAAGCTACCGTGGAAGCTTGGACCGTTAGTATATCACGAGCCATGGTGGCTAGAATCGGGTATTCGGATTCTTTCGATTTCCACCATGCCTAAACATCAAATTTACTATACTCCTCGGTGGTCATAGTAAGCGAATACTGATTTTTTTATCTCCCAAGTTCACTTGTTGGTTCACTACCCCTTTGTTGTCTAGCCGTCTCGTCTCTAACGACATTCACATGGTTATAAGTGGATCCCCGCTTGTTTCATCGTTAGAGGCCGTGGACCGAGATTCAAACAAATTGTATGATTTTTTTCACCATATTTTTTAAAATAATGATCATAAAGTTTGGCCATACACTCATTGAATATTTTTTTTGTTTTTGCTTTTAAAGTTGGATCCTCCTCATGCATATCCAACTTGTCATAAATTTCATCAGTTAAAGCTTCAACATCCGGTACGTTTAAAGCTGGATTTAAAGCGGCGGCACACAGAAAAACGGGTGGTAATTCTAAAAAATATTTTTAAATTTTTGAATCATTGTTCTCATCATATTCCTTAACATGTCACTAGAATTTTCAAACTTTTTAAAATTAGTTGTTATCAAATACAATTGGTCCACAACTTTAGAACTAGTGGGATAATAAACACCGGAAATCAAAGTCGTTGTAGTTTTAAAAACTTGTAAAAAAGTACTTAGGTTATGAATATTTCCCAAGCCATATCGGGAAATGGGACGACTAGGTACTCATCACTTAAAGTTGTATGAAAAGATTAAAGTGCTCATTTGCTTTATAGCCATTTCAAACATATGACAAGTTGAATTCCAACGAGTCGGTACATCCTAATTCGGTCCAACAATTTTTTGGTTGACATATTTACAAAGTTTTTTATATTCTTGATATCTTTCTTTTCCACTTTTGAAAACATCTTGGAGCATAGCTCTAAATGCTATAATAAAATCCGATACAAATTGATCTTTTAAACCGGTTTGCACTACTAAGTTAATAATATGTGCAACACATCGTGTGTGGAAAAAAACACCATCAACTATTGGTTTGTACTTCAACTTTAATTTTTCAATCGCGGTTGTGTTGTTTGAAGCGTTATCAAAGGATATTGAAAAATTTTTATCTTCTAAACCATATTTAATGATTGTGTTATTTATGATTTCATAAATATTTTCTCCCGTATGAGGAGAAGGAAACTCGTCAAACGCAATCGTACGCTTCATCATTTGCCATGTATCGGGATCAACCCAATGAGCAGTGACACATATGTACGATTCCGGTAAACCATGTGGAGCCGACCACACATCACTAGTTAGGTTTACACTAGTTTTTAAATTCTTAAAAAAACAATTAAATCTTTTTTTGCATTTTCCCATAAACTTAAACAATGACGTTTTAAAGTGCGACGACTTACATGTTTATAGCGAGGTTGTAGCGTCTCCCGAATAAGATTAGTAAGATCGGGGTCGTCGAAGTGTCCAAACGGCAATGCTTTTTGTATCACCAACTTCGCCATCCGATCGCGAGCTAAATTTTGCAAATGGTACCATCTTTGGATAGTGGAACTTGACCGGATGTCATTTCCTTTAAAGCTTTGCAATACTTATTAATATGCTTCGTTAACTTTGAGTTTGATTCCTTGGCTAATAACGATCCACAATGTTTACATTGAGCTTTTTGCGAGCCGTCACTCATCTCGACCAACTCCCAATTGCTCCAAACTTCCTTATTGCAATTATGAGACAATGTTCCAACCACATATGGAACCGATTGATCTTGAGGAACATTGTTAACGGATTGGGAATTTACGTTTTTGGAACTCTTTGAGGCCATTTGTTGATTAGTATGTGAAAAAGAACAAGAAAGAAATGTAACAAGAAGAATAGATATGAGAAATTGTGTGCTAAACAATAGATTTCTAAACACTATATATAGAATCGGTTCCAACGGTCAGGAACCGGTTCCAATGGTAACATTATAACGGCTATAACCGGTTCCAACGGTAACATTATAACGGCTATAATCGGTTCCTACTGGAACTGCATTACCGGGTACTGGTGGAACCGGGTACTAGTGAAACCGGGTACGGTAGTAATCGGGTACGGGTAGGAACCGGGTACGACCCGATTCAAATGGTAAAATTGTGGAACCGGGTTGGAACCAACGGGTATTTTGAACCCGGAACCGGTTCTACTTAATGTCGGGTAGGAACTGAAACCGGGTCCAGTTCAGTTCTACCGGTTTGGGTTCGGAATCGGTTTTTATGCCCATCTCTATGTGTACGTACACCATAAAGGGGGATAGTGCCAGCCTGACACTCCCCTAGTAGTTGATTCTTTCTTTATTTAACTTTTAAATCTTCATGTTTGCTAATATACGTGTTTAGCCTATCTGTTTAAAAAAAAGTATTTTTATTGGGTAATTTTATTTATACGCGTGTTTACTCCCTTTGCTCTAACTTTAGATGTGTACGTGTTTAGTCCCCCTACTCTAACTTTGGATGTATACGTGTTTAGTCCCTTTCTCTTATACTTTTAAGTAATAAATTATCGCTTTTTTATTTTGTGTTTTACTTTTAAACATTTGACTTCGCTTTGGATGTGTACGTGTTTAGTCCCCCTACTCTAACTTTGGATGTGTACGTGTTTAGTCCCTCTTCTCTTATGCTTTTAAGTAATTGATTATCGCTTTTTTATTTTGTGTTTTACTTTTAAACCTTTGACTTCGCTTTTATACGTGTTTAACCTCTCCACTTTTTAGAAGAATTTTTTTTTTATTTGCTAACTCCGTTTATATGCGTGTTTAGTCCCTCTGCTTTAAATTTGGTAGTGTACATGTTTAGTCCCTCTACTTTTATTGCTTTTAGTATTTCACCTTTTAGCCTTTTTCACCTTGCTGTCATAATAAATCAACCCAGGGGAATAATGACCATTAGCTATTGGTGGACACCGCTACTACTTTTGGACTTTAATAATACTACTTTATAATTCCTAAACTTTATTAAAACAAAAATTATTTGACATGCGTATTTTTATCTATGTATCGATGTAATTTATATTGAGATCGTGTTATAAGTAGTATGTATAAGTAGGCGAAATACAGACCTGCATGTTATTGAATTGAGAAATATTCCGTTTACCGCCCCGCAACGTGGGCGGGTCATAAACTAGTTAGTTACAAAGGTGTATTTATATTTTTTTATACGAGGATATAACTTAATGAAGTGGTCCTATAGTTCCGGGGAAATCTAAGTTTAAGAGTTCGGGTCAAGTCCGACGACCTCATTGTTTCGAAGGATATAATCCTATAGTTCCCAAGACTGAGCTCTAGACGTCACAAAGGCATAAGCCCCAACTTCTCGAGCTGAGAGGAGGCCCAAACCACCTAGACGCATTGACAGAGATACCAGACGTCACTGGAGGTAACCAAAGGAGGGGCCGCCACCCACGATTATGTCTTCTATAGCCTCCTTAAGGCCATCATCGAACCGAGATACCGCATTCTCCATCAAATGGGGTTGACAAGTCCGCAGCCCAAAAAGTAACTTAGCAACCCTCATGCACGACCTTAGCATAAGGAGTTTACATTAAGGATCCATAAGGCAGGAAAAAGTTTCATGAGGTCAACCACTCCTAAGGTCGGCCGCCCTGCCAACTCCCCAATAAAGCTAGGATCACGGCTAACAACTTCACCAAGGAGCTTAACCCCCTCTCTGGTCTACCATTCCCTCTTGAGAAAAGCCTGTCTGAACTTTCCGTCCGTCACATGTCGACCAAAAAACCTCTGTTTCTTAATGTTGAGATAAAGCCCAATAAATGGCCCCTCCTCATTGAGATAAATTAAATTAAATTTATAAACCTTTTTTATATTGTTACGGTCTCGATGCTGAATAAAGAAGATTTATTATGCTGATAACTTTTTTAAAAAGGAAAAAAAAGCATCAAATTTTAATTTTGCTTATAAACCGAACATAGATTTGGTTGCTCTGCCTTACTTAATATACAATATAATTGTTAGTGTTCAGGTTCTTCAATAAAATATTTAATTTACATTACAAGTGTTTTGAGTGTGTATTTAGATTGAACACGTCATATTAAAAATATAAATAAGAAAATACATGGTTTATAATGTATGTAAGTTGCCACAATAAAACCATTTTAAGTAATGAGGGGGACGATGAATCTGCAACTAGCTTATGAAGTGAGAGACATGATGATTGAAGCTAGGTATGAGCCTCGCGATTGAGTCTATATCGATTACACCGTCCATTCGAGTATAGTTTGGCATCATTTTAGAAGAAAAGTTTGTCAAAAAAAGCCCTTTTGGTTACCTGAAACCAACCAAAGAATGAAGAGAGATTGAGATCATATGTTAAGTAGGGTTGCAATAAGTAGTCTCTCGTATAGAAGATGTTGGTGCATATTTTGTGAGACAATAGATCACTTCAAGTTATAAATTAGGTAAAAAGCATTCTAGCTAGTAATGCTTATACACAAAAGGCTAATTTAATTAGTAATGCATATACATATATAACGATGCTAAGGGACAATTAGGGCGTAATATTCATGTAATTGAGTTTGGGGTTATAAATAGATTAATGAGCTTGTATTATGTTAAGATTTTTTCTAGGATTTTGAGAGTTCATATACGCTGTCTCTCACCACTATCACTTCCATCATTACCAGTCTCCTCTTGTCTACGCTAGACTCCCCAGACTATTAGTAATATTTCTTGCATCAGATACAGACAAATCCGTAACGTCATAGGGACCTACAGGAGACAATTACAAAACTAACCCTAAACCATCACTGAGGAGGTATGGTCCCAAATAACCATACCCTTGACTACATTTCACAAGGATAACCTTGCATGCAACATGCAATGGTGTGCTTTCCTTAGAATCAATAGGTAGTACAATGAGCCTTGTGCACTAAGCGCAACGGTGAATTAGACCAACTTCTATAGGTCATACAATGAGCCTTGGCACTCAACGCAACGGTGAATTAGACCAACTTCTATAGGTCACACAATGAGCCTTGCGCACTCAGCGCAACGGTGAATTAGACCAACTTCTGTAAGTCACACAACGAGCCTTGTGTACTCGTCACGACGACAAGTTAGACTCATGCGCGCAGGCTACTAGACCCCGCGCACAGCAACATCACTCTAAGCTGCGAATCCCAAAACCTTACAAGAACAAGACACACATGAGAAGCGCCTCATAGTCTCAGGACAAAAGGATACACCTCTGACACCCTGCCCTGAAGGGAAAAACCTTGACAGCCTCGCAGAAGGGGGTAAGCACTAAGAGATGTTGACCATACCTCAGGGTACGGAATGGCAGAGCTGTGACCAAAGGTTACTTGGCAGGTTACGTGTGACAGCGCTCATGACAATAAGGCAAGTGACAGACCATACACCAACCACTGTCCTGCTAGTGACTGTTCCACTCTCTCCATTTCGGCTAATGACAGGCCTGTCACCAGAAACGGCTACTTTACACGTGGCACCACCCAACACCCGACAAAGCATATCTCCCGACAGAGAATATTAATTCTCCTGCATGGAGCATTTAATATCTGCCGCCGAGGGACAAAAATGATGTTTCTGGCTGTGTGGGCCGGACCCAAGGCCCACTAGCATTTCTCCTGAACATATCTTCTCCCGGCTATATATAAGTATCGGATCTCCAGGCAAGGACACACTACCAGAGGCATATACTTGCTACACCACTTAACACACACATAAGCTCTCGCTTACATCGTTTACCACCTATTTTCCTTACCCAAAAGTACTAGTTCTCACGCCGGAGTGTGGTCACGGAGAAAACCACCCTTTCCCCGTGGCGAGACTAACGGCGTTGCTAGTTTTGCAGATCATCCGGAGTGAGCTTGTAAATCCAAAGGCGAAGTGAGAGGTTAACTATTTATGCAGAAACACATGGTTGCGACTTATATACCCCGGATATCCCTAGATTCAAACGGTGCTTCTTCAATCACGTATTACATATTTGGTCTAATACTCGTAATGGAGGTGCGTGGAAACTAATTAAACGAAACGCTCTCTTCGTATGTAATATGTGATTGATTAGTTTCACGTCATTACTGTATCTATATTTAGTGGTGTAAATGCGCCGAGCTTCAGTTGACTGTATCTAGACGACTTGATAATATCTCTTTATTCATGGTTTTTCATGACATTCGAAAACCTCAATTCATGGACGCGAAGAAATGGTTTTAGATAACTCGCATATATGCCCATCATATCTACATAACATCTTACATTCCTATCAAAATATTTGGGGAATATATTCTCTCTATATGAGTTATATGTCTTTCACTTTTGTTTTTTGGACTTGATGATAGAATAACATGGAATCTTAAACCAAGTTAAAGGGTCAAATAGTTTGATGAAAAGCACCAACATATATTTCACTCAGCCAAGTTGCTGTTGAACCAAACTCAAATCCTGATAAGGTTTGACAAAAACAAATAGAATCTTGTGATACGGGTATATATACTTCCAATGGGCGAAAAGCTATCAAATAGCCCAAGTCAACTTAACGTACTTATATATATATATATATATATATATATATATATATATATATGAGATTTTGGCCATTAAACAAAGAACATTGCCACTTTAATCTTGGTTATATTCGCTTTGAATTGTGTCAACTAGTATAAGTTCGTCACGTGTTTACGAATCTTGTAGGTACCGTTGTCGACCAGTATAGTTAGACATTTTCATGTGAAGGTGGAATATATGTTAGAAGTTTGGAAAACAAAAAAAGGAAACGACATCGCATGATATTACATACATTGTCTATAAATAGACTGTTAATTCTTACGAGTTGTAAGTAACATGAATCAAACATAGTATAAATGAATACGACAAACGATTCATACATGAAAAGAAGAGTGGTTTTATTAGGTTGCCAAGGATGATTTGTCTAGTGATAACACATGGAGTTTGAAAAATTATTACTCCTTTGTCGAGTTCATTAGGCAGTCATTCTTAGCAGACTTAATTCGCTCTTCTATCTCATGTGAGATCTTCTCGGTGTAACAAATGGCCGTTCAAGGTTGTCGAAAACATTCTTGCGTCGTTTGAATTTCTCGTTTCGAAGCTATTTTGTGTCATTATAATTTGATGATATTGATTCTTAATTTTTGTGGTCATTTTCACTACAAAGCAGGTATGAATTATTTTCTTTAATTGCAATGAAATTGAAGATTGCAAGATGTTGAAAGATGGAGTTGTTATCGTATTATTGTATCACTTAGCCCATTATATATCAAATTGATCGGTGGTCCAGTCCAAATGGGCTAAGAAAACTGGCAAGCCCAGTCAAAACTCTACACTTGTTAAAAAAAACATACTTATATACTTTTTAAAATAGCAAGAAAAAAAAATATTTTTAAAACCACAACTCACACATTATCTAAATCTACTACTAAACTACATCTTATATGTTCACTGTGTGGATTGAACCTCGAACCTCACCAAGTTAAAAGGCAAAACATTAACCGCTAGGCTAAAGGCCTTTTGTTCAAATAAAAAACTATCTATTTCCTTTAGCAAACATTTACAGAATAACTTATACTAATATGCCACTAACCAATAAGATCAGCTAAAAATAAATTTACTATAACCAGGTTACCTCAAATGCTCAAACAATACCTTCATGGGCGGCCTTTATGGTGTGCGGGGAGGGTCACCGCACAGGACTCATGATGTCAAGGGGCATGTGTTTTAAAAAAATTCTAATATATATGTGTGTGTGTTAAATTTTTTAAATAATATACTCATACCAATTCCAACGTAGACTCATTTATAAATCAATTTTTATAGTTTAGAAGTGATTGTGTTGAAAAAAGATATACGGTCTAAATATAGGCTCATTTATTATGGTTTAGAAGTGGCTGTGTTAAAAAAAAGATATACGATTTAATTATAGGCTTATTTACAAATCAATTTTTATATTTATTTTTAAGGCGTAAGGGTATATTTTTTCAAGCTCATACAGGATAAATGAATTCTAAAATCGTGCCTAAATAACTTCTATTTTTTTAATCATAGGTAAGCTAGTCATTGTACTTCATAGGTAAGCTAGTCATTGTACTTGAAAAGTTTATATATATATATCGATTTTCTTGTTATTTTTTTCTGTATCGTTGATGAATAATCGAATGTTATTATAAGCGCATATTCTATTTGTACAATGTGTATTACAATCAATACATCAATTTGTCATATACCTCGTTTACTTTCTTGCCATCTTGTTTCTTTATTTTATGAAGTCGCTTATTATATATTAACATTATATTCTTTCGTTAAATAACGACAAAGAAGAACTCTAAAGATGTCAGATGGGTAATCTCGTTATTTAAATTGGCGTATTAATAACTATTTAATTTAAGTAATTAATCAAGTTATAATAAAAAATAACCAATGGTATTAATTAAGCTCGTAACCAAGATTATTATAATAGTTCTACCCTACGGAAATGTGAGAAACAATTAAAGTGTCGCATTTTAATGTATGTTTTTAAATTGTATGTTCTTTGCATAAACGACATGCCAACAATTGTTTCATTAAATCATTATTATTTTAGTTTTTAGTCTACAAACAAGTTGAAACATGAAACTTTTAATATAGGGTCTACTCTTTTCAATGAAACATGTTCAAATTTATAATCAAAGCCATCTACCTTATGTTTATACGAAAACTTGTTCACACATGGTAATTTTTTTATATATAATTATTATTAGGGGAAAATGTCACAAAATAGTAACCAAGTTTTAAAAGTGTTCTAGTTAGGTAACTCGTATCGTTTTTGTCCAAATTAGATAACTTAACATTCAAATTGAGTCATGTCCTTTTTTTCATGTGTCAAGAGAAAAATGGAGCATAAGATGCTAAGGTCGGATTACATTAATATATAAAATTTTATTTATTAAAAATAAAAACACTTTAATTACATTAAAAATTAAAAAAACGAGTTAAAATCTACGTCATCACTGGACGTTAGCATCAAATGAAAGGGGAAAAAGAAACAAAAATTCACATCAACACGGTTACCTATGAAATTGATGAAAAAACCCTTAATTTTAATAAAAAATGAATGTTGAGTGACCTGATTGGAACACTTTTGAAACTTGAGTGACCTAATTGGAACACTTTTAAAACTTGGTTACCATTCTACAAAGTTACCCCTTATTATTAGTTCAACACATAATCGGGTCAATAATAACTGGATCAATGACCGGAGTCTAGACCAACCCGGTCAAGCAGTATTAGGCCCAATGTTGTAAAAATTGCTAGGCGCTAGTTGGTCAGTGAGGTATCGCGTAGCGATTAATCGGGATAAATAAGGATTAATCAAAATTAATCAGATTGTGATTTTTATATGTATTTTTTTTGTTATACAAACACACATTTTTATATGTATTTTTTCTTCTAATATAGACATATTTAATCCCTCATTGACCCATTTTTTTAAGTATCTGGCCGGAATTCACAAGGTCTTGTCGAAATTTGGCCGGGAGTGGCCAGAATAGGACCGTCATTGACTGCCTAGCAATTTATCGGCCATTAATCGGTGAACCTCCGATTAGTAATTAGTCGGCGACAAATCAGAGGCTAGTAAGGATTTTTACAACCATGATTAAACTCGGTCAATGATTATATATCCGATCCGGTAAAAAGTGTAAGATTGTTTTGTCTTTTATTAACCATCATATTATAGAAATTTAAGGATTTCAATTTTATAAATATAATTTATTATATTTATCCTCTAAAGTAAATACTCTCTTATTTTATAACATTCAAATCATATACATTTTTTTAAACTTATCCTGTTTGTTATTAAGTTGAGTTAAATGGTGATTTATCTTTAAACTTATCATGTTTGTTATTAAGTTGAGTTAAATGGTGATTTATCAAAATGGTGTCAAATGACAAGCCTTTTCTTTCTCTACTTTCTTTGCCTTAAAAGCAAATTAAGTATCATACTATTTGCATTAACAAATTTTTATTCATTTTTTTTATCATAAGGCTATAGTCTAATTTCTTGTTTACACATTAGACGTTTATTTACTATCAACTAACTCATTACAAAACGATATCTTTGACACAAGGAACGTTATATGATTATATATATAATGAACTAAACATGTATTATACGTCAAACTTCGAAAGCCTACGTGTTAACTTCAAAACTTTGGTGACACAAGGAACGTTATATATATATATATATATATATATATATATATATATATATATATATATAAAAATCTTCAATGGACCTTTACTTGAATATAAGATAAGTCGAGTCATTTGTTTTAGAAGAGGGTTAGAAGAACTAGAAGTTATGGTGATTAGACACTTCAAATGATATGAAAATGACACTAGATCTATCGATCTAAGTTGACTTACATATTGCTTATAGCCTAATTAAAGTGGCCTAATTGGATCCTGTGTTGTTGCAACCACCAAACGACTTATGGATTCACCAAGTTTTCCTTAGTGCAAAATGCACTTCTTTTCAGGACATGTTTGCAACATCTCCATAATTAGTAATAATGTCAAAAAAATTTTGTTATTAGGTACAAACACACCTAAAAAAGAAAATACCCCAACAATTACCAAACTATTATTATTTTTTATTACTAAATTGGCATACACAACTTTGAATTTCATCCAATGTAAAAGAATTAGCCATTATACATCAGGGTTTCATGATCCATTGACATTTGTATGTTTAACTTGTAACGATAGACTTGTCGTTTTTGCTTGACCTTTAAAATTGTTAACCGTAGAGTACTATAGTTAAAAAGTTGTGATTTTGTTTAGTGTTTTTGGATTTTGAGTTTAACGTAAATAGAAAAAAGACACAAGACGAGACATATGGTTTGAATACGAAATTAGGGATGATTGTAGACATAGATTATGTTCTACGGTAATAGTCTTTTTACTTTTTTAAAGTAAGAGGCTTAAAAACACAAAAAGAAATTGACTATTATTAAATTCAAAAATTAAAAAAATATTCGTCGAGTAAACAATATATTAACAAATGACTTAATATTTTATTCAACATAACCATACACGTTAAGGGAGTTTACTACACCTATTAAAAAAGAAAAGAAAACAAAACAAAACAAAGAAAAAGGCAAAAGCCGTAGAAATTTATGATTATAGTTTAAAGTTGTAATTCACTTGTATCATCAATGATCGGAGAGTTTTACATCTTTGGGTTATAGTTGATGTATTTTTGATACTGATAAGCCAATGAGGCTGTGGTGAAATGGTATGTGAGAGATTTGGTGTTTTAAGAGACTCAAGTTCGATTCCTGCTTTCCTTATTATTTTCTGTGTCATCTGGTGATGATGGACGAGTAGACGGAGGTCGTTAGTTCGACCTTAAACTGAGCGGGTTTTACCTCACCGCACTGTCGTGCCTTCGGACATTATTTTCTGCGTCACTTGGTGATGATGGGCGAGTAGGCGGAGATCGCTAGTTCGGTCCTTGAACTGAGTGGGTTTTACCTCACCGCACTGTCGTGTCTTTGGGCGAGTGTTCACGGACTTCAGCACTAGGTGAATGTTTTTCCCAGTTCGAAGACGCGTGACTGAATAATTCAATTCGTCAACCTGAAATCTATCAACTAGACACGATTAACACACATAACAATAACAAATTTTTTAATGATATGTTTTACATACTAATAGTCAAACTTTTTACAAATGTTTAAATATAAATATATATATATATATATATATAATATATATATATATATATATATATATATATATATATATATATATATTGTTATTGTTGTTTTGGTATATCAACGTTTGAGGACGTCGTATAAAGGGGGATCTAGTGAATCGTGTTATTTTACATCTACTCTATGCTTTTCACACCTTTTAAGGTGTTAAAAAAAATAAAGAAAAAGAATGTTTGTTGTGAACAATATCGTAGTATAACTTAAATTATTTAATTTATGATGTTTCAAATTTAAAACTACATTCATTCATTAGAATACAATCGACTAGTTGTCCTTGGGGGTCCATTTCTCAAAAGGCTGCTTTATTCGTATATACCACAAAAAGGGATGTGACTCATATATTGTTAGAAAATATTTGGATAACATCAAGTTACATGGTACAAATGTTTATTATAAATAATCTAGGAATTGTTAGTTGAAAAAAACATGGTATAATTGAATGTTAATGCAGTTAGTGGGGTAGATAATTTGATATAAATATAAAATAAAAAGTATTAAGTCTACAAATAATCGAGGGTGAGAAACCAATTGTAATAAGGTTTTTAAGTGTTATTGTGAGATAGCTCATTTGGTGTTTGGGTTTTTTTTTTGGGGTTTTTTTTTTGTTTTTAATTTTTTGGTGTTTGGGGGGTTTGGGGGTTTTTTTGGTTTTTTTGGTTTTTATTGGGGGGGGTTTTTTTTGGGGTTTTTGTTTTTTTTTTTTGGGTTTTTTGATTTTTTTTTGGTTTGTTTGGTTTTTATGTTTTTTGTTGAAGGCGCCTGCTTGGAAAAAATTTAATTTTATAAATTAAAATTTAAAATCAAATAAATTTTTAAAAAAAAAACAATAAAATTTTTAAAATATTTTTAAAAAAATAAAAAAAAAAAAATTTTTAAAATTTTAAAAAAAATAAATAAAAAATAAAATAATTTTAAATAAAAATTTTTTAAAATTTAATATATTTTAAATAAAAATTTTAATTTTTTTTAAATTTTTTTTAAAAATAATTAATTAAAAGGGGGGGTTTAAATAATTTTTTTTTAAAATTATTAAATTTTTAAATTTTAAGTTTTTTTAAAAAAAAAATAAAAATTAAAATTTTTTTAAAAAAAAAAATGATAATTAAATTAAAAAAAATTTATAATTTTAAAATTTAAATAAAAATTTTTAAAATAAATAATTTTTTTTAAATTTAAAAAAAAAAAAATTGGTAAAAATAAAAAAAAATTTTAAAAAATTTATAAAAAAATTTTATAAAATTTTTAATAAAAACCAAATTAAAATATTAAAATTTTTTAATTATAAAAAAAAATTGGGAATTTTAAAAAATTAAAAAAAAAAAAAAAATAATTTTAAAATAAAAAAAAGGGGTTTTTTAAAAATTTATATAAAAATAAAATAAAATTTTAATTAAAATAAAAAAAAATTTTTTTAAAAAAAAAATTTTTAAAAAATTAAAAATATTTATAAAAAATTTTTAAAAAAAATAAATTTAAAATTTAAAAATAGAAAAAAAATATTTATAAAATAAATAATAATTTTAAAAATTAAAATAAATAAATAAAAATTTAAAAAATTTTTATTTAAATAAAAAATTTTTAATGTAAAATTTATGAAATTTTTTTTTTTAAAAAAATTTTTTTAAAAAATAAATTTAAAAATAAAAAAATATATAAAAAAAATTAAAATTTAAAAAAATTAAATAAAATTAAAAAAATTAAAAAAAATAAAAAATAATTTTTTAATAAAAAAATTTTAATTTTTTAAAATTAATTTTTTTAAAAAAATAAATAAAAAAATTTAAATAAAAAAATAAAAAAAAATATAAAAAAAAAAAAAATAAAAAAAAATTTTTTAAAATTATAAAATTAAAAAAATTTTTTAAAAAAATAATAATTATTTTTAATTTTTTTTAAAAAATTTAAAAAAAATTATAATAAATAAAATATTTTTTAATTTTAAAAAATTTATTAAAAAAAAAAAAATTAAAAATATTTAAAAAAAAATTAAATTTTAATAAAAAATTTTTTTTAAAAATTAAAATTAAAAAAATTTAAAAAAAATTTTAATTTATAATAAAATTAAAAAATTAAAAAAATATAAAAAAATTAAAAATTTTTTAAAAAATTAAATTTTAATTAAATTTAATTTTTAAAAAAAGAAAAAAATAAAAATTTAATTTTTAAAAAAATTAAATTTAAATAATTAAATTTAATAAAATTAAAAAAAATAATTTTAAAAAATAAATAATGTAAATTTATAAATAAAAAAAATTTTTTTTAAATTTAAAAAAAAAAAAAAAATATAAAAAAAAATATTCTAAAAAAAATTTTAAATTAAAATAATAATTAAAAAATTAAAAATTTTAAAAAAAAATTTCAAAAAAAATTTTTATTTTTTAAAAATTAATATTATTTAAAAAAATTTTAAATTTAAAAATTTAGTTTTTTTTTTTTTTAAAAAAATTTTTAATAAATTAAAATTTTTTAAAAAATTAATTTAAAATTTTAACTTTAAAGGGTTTTATTTTTGGTAAATTTTGGGTTGATTTCCCCCCACTTCAATTATAAAAAAGGGAATTTTTAAGTTTTAACCTATTTTTAAACCAAATTTTGGGTTTAAAACTTTACGCAAATTACGAGGAGACGTTAACCGTTTGATAGTTTTTTAAAGTCAAAATTCGGCGTCCTAAGCGTAAACCTTTTTGCGGGGGGGACCCGGTTACTGAACAAGGTTTTTTTACGAATTTTCTTGTTTTGGGGGGAATGGGGAAGTTCCGGTGAGAGGTATCTGGGGTTTGAAGAGTTTTTTTTTCTTTTCCCGTCTGATGGGGAAAAAAGGCGGGGATTCTTCCAACTGATGATAACCCCCTGAAGGGGTTTTGGTTTTGGCATGATCAAAAATTGTTTTAAATTCTTTACAGCTTGTGGGCTAGCTTAACAAGATTCCTATTTTTAAAATTCCGGGTTCGCCGGAAAAGAAGCCCGGAAAAGGGGTTTTTTGGGTTTTTTAAAAAATTTTTGGTTTTTAAATTACATTTTGTCCCTTGCGGTTAAAAATTTTTTTAAAAATAGTTTAAAACCCTTTTAAATTTTTTTTTTCTTAAAATTTGACTGGGTGGGGGGTTAAACCCAAAATGACAAAATTATACCCTCTCTTGTTTTGGGGTGAGGGAATTAACTGAAGAAAATAACGTGGTTAGCCCGGGTTAAAAGGATTGAACTCGTAAAAAAAAATAAATTAAAGGTTTTTGTTTTTTAGCAATTTTTAAATTAAGGTGGAACCGGGAAATTTTTGAGAAACCTAAAGGTTTGTTTTGTGCAATTTACTTATTGAAAAAGGCCGGGAAAATTTTTCATTTTTAAAAAAGTTTTGTTGACTAAAAAAAATCTTGGGAAAAACTTGATTTTTTTTAAAGGGTTTAATTGGGTTTTGTACTAAAATCCTTTTATTTTGGGTTTTTATTGGGTAAATTTCTAAAAAAACATATATGAAATGCAAGAAATTTAAACTTTGAAAATTTTGTATTATAAAAAAAACTTTTTAAAAAAAGTCTTAAAATTATTCACATTCAAATTTGTGTAGGGTTTCCTTATTGTAAGCATATATAATATTTTTATAGCGCATGCAAAAACATACCCACTTCTTTTTATTTTTAATGGATGCCCTACCTCCACTTTCCCTTACTAAAATAGTCACACGACTCTCTACTTACTAGGAGAGGTAATTTAGCATAAAAAAGTGATACGTTTAGCCGGGGTCTTGGAGTTTCTTCATGGGGAACATGGATCTTTGATAAATGAATGAAACAAGCATCTCTAAGAAATCTTAAAAAGACCCATCAAAATGTCTATAACATATCAAATTAGTTACCCTGAAAAAACGCATCTCGCCAATGGGTTTATTGTTTACACTGTGTGAACAAATAGATAAAATCAATGTAGAATACACATTGGATCAGAATAAAAAAAAAACGAGTTTGGAGGCTACCCCTTCCCCTAAGGTAGGTCCGCCTCTGCTTATATGCATTTATGTTTGATTTGGTTACTGCATTTTCCATGTGAAGCATAAACAAGTTTTTCCAAGATGTTTATGTTTTAATACATAATTTGTACGGTAATAAATAATTAGTGTAAAATATCTTCTTAAACATGGAACATTATTTTAGCGTTAAAATCTCTTCTTAAACTGGATCATTATATTATATTTGGTTGATTGACCTAAAAAGGTAACACCACTCGTTTTTTTTGGGTACCGTTTTATTTATTTTTTATATTGTTATAAATTTCACATGTGTTTATAATTTATTATATATTATATCATTGAGCATATCCTTTTTAAATTTCGGTGGCTTATTGTCTTGGTTAAAATAATAAGAGAAAAATTTAACGGCTACATACATGTTCAAATTCCCTTTAATGGTTTTAAAATTTTATTTAAAGGCTAACATATGACTCGTGTTTTTCGGTTGATGGGTTTAACCCAAGACAAATTTAAAAAATTATTTAAGATATGAATCCAAACACGGTGTGTGAGTATTCGTGAATTAACACAAACATGACATGTTCAACCGAAAGCTTCTTTTAAGCATTTTATTAGAATATGAATAAAATAAAAAGTTTACTACGTAAACAAACATAAAATAATAAAGTTTAAACTATAGAGCATGATGCTCATTTTTTTTATCTTTTAAATGTTGTCAAGAAAAATACTTATTTTTTTAAGTTACGTATTAAACATATTTTTAAAAAATATAAACAAATGATTTGGCCAACCTTTCTAATATGCCAGGTCAATACAAGATGGCCCGGTTTACCTAAATGTGTTTAACCTGAAACTAAAACCAACACAACCCTATAAATTTTTGTATCAGATGTGTGTCGTGTTAGAAATTTATAACCCTATGTAAATTCAATCAAAATCCCCCCAATTCTACTTTCTTTACTCATCCCTTGTTTGGTTTTTCCCTCAAATTCCCCCCAATTTGAACCAATTGAATCGAAATCCTAAACCCTATCCAAATCAAATCAACAAGAGATATGTACACTCGAGATCCTAAAGCCTAACCAAAACCAAGTCAATCAGATCTATTCTTTTGTTTTGTATATGCAACTAAATCTGAAACATTCATGGAGCCTGAAAATATCCTTGCTTGAAAATCGATTAACAGAGATTTGGAATGGTTTCAGTGATTAAAAAAACTTTGTGGTGTAGGGTAGTGATGGTAACCTAGTCATTTCACACATTATTTAACTGGAAAACTTAACAAAAATTTGTGATAAGGACCTCCACGAGTGCAAAATTTACAACCAGTAGGACCAACTCTGTAATTATTAAAGCCTTGACACCAACTTTGCAATATTTGCAAAGTACAGAGAGCAACCAGGCATTTAACTCTATAAAATAATTGATAAACTTTTTTTTTGAGAGCCAAGGATTTTAAATTACAGTTAAAATGCCAAAATCGTCTCTGAGTTTAATCCATTTTGTCACTTTAAATTTCAAAAATGAAACTTTTTGTATCTCGGTCCTTTAGGTTTCATTTTTGTTGTTATTTTCATCCGATTTGGCCAACTGGGTTAGAATTTTCTGTTAACTTTTCATCATTTTTATCGTTTTCCTCATTTAAATGAAGAATATAATCATCATTTTATGTCATAATATATTTTAACTAAATGAGGAAAACAATAAAAAGTGAAGAAGTTATCAGAAAATTCTAACTTAGTTTGCAAATTGAATGAAAATGGAAAAAAAAAATAAAACTATGGGATTTCAATACAAAATGTTTCATTTTTTAAACTGAAGTTACAAAAGTGATATAAAAATATAGAGACCATTTTAGTATTTTAACCCTTTTTAAATTATTCAAAAAAAAAACAGAGCAAATCAAAAAGTTTATATACTCAAAAAACACAACTAAATCATTGAAAAGTGAAAAGTTAAACTTAAAAAACATAAAGTATTCAAAACTGAATTTTTTAACGATATTTATATGGAACCCTATTTTAATCGGTTTTTCACTGGTTCCAGAAATGTCTTGCCATCTTTGGTCAAATTAAATTTTTGAACATAACCTTGACTCTTGCAAATGGTAAGCAATATATTTAGAAAAAAACATTAAATAATGTAAAGTATTCCCAGAAAGCAAAAATCAACTTGAAAATTAACTGAAGTTAACAAATCAAAACCATTGTTGTTTAAGCTGGTCGTATTCTTAAGTTGGCTGGTCTAATCCAACAAAAACTTAAAAAATTAAAACGAACTTAAAAATCATGTCGACCACAACTACTTAAAACTTGATTTTTGCCTTAATTTGGAGTTTATTTTATTTAAATTCATCCATTGAAAAAATGAGCTTGCCCCCTCACCATCCAGAATTAGGTTTTTAATTATTTGTTTAAATATGATGTTACCTTGCAAATAAATCTATTAAATCTATATATTAAATAACATTTACATTGAGATGGAGTTTTATTTCTAAGTATATTATTTATAACGATTCACATTGTTTTTTGTTATTATAATTATATATTATGTTTGTTTAATGTGAGATTGTATCATAGATAAAAAAGAATAATTTATTTATTTACTGAAAACATTGTTTAATTGACGGATCAAGACGTGACCTACGAAAGTTAAAACAAAAGCTTAAAAATAAACATTTTTTTTTCTTTTAACTTCCTT